>CM037791.1:37033338-37055635 GCA_021229015.1 Solen grandis
TAATATACTTGTTACTTATGATGCGCACACGGCTTGTTTTGTCCATATTCTTCTTGACAGCCAAATAAGAGTTGTTTTATCTAATTTTATTCATATGCAGTTAAGCCTGTGAACAAAGATCACTGATTGAAAACAGACTTATCATTGATGTAATTTGTTGTTGTGAATGTATATAGATATTTGCTCAATGTTTGCGCAGTTGCGATTATTTTCTTCAAACGTGATGGCTTATATTTCAATGACGCAACGCATTGGAATAAGTGTAATGGTATTATTCATTTCTTTTACCCATTTTCTTTGCTTATTAAATCGGTCACAACATGGGTTAGTCTAAAGGAAATTAGTAACTTTTACATGTCGATGATGCTTCTGTTTCCCTATAATCGTTCTCGACGTCGAGCTGTCCTGGTTTACCGAGACACATGGCCCGATGCTGCAACCGAATGCAACGCAAATGAAAGGGCCGCTGGCTCTTTGTTCGGAGCAGAACAGAAGCAGTCGAGCACCAAATATGATTTTTTACATTGTACAAATTACTTGAGGAACCCTTTGTTCCTTTGATTTAAACGCTCAGTCTCGAAAAAAGTATTCAATCTTGTTTCAAGTTATTTTGATGAAATACTTTATGTTTCTAGCGTTGATCCAGGTTCCTATATTGTTCAGCTATTCTGGCCCATTTCTGACTTAAAACAGTCAAAAGCCAAAATATTCCAAAGTTTAGCTTTTGACTTTAATTCGATTATTTTTCTTAACATTTACATATTTTAAGCAGCTCCTTTACAAATGATCAATAGAAATAAAAAGAAAAAAAAAACTTACTCATTCTCTCTCTCTCTCTCTACCTGTCTCTCTTGCGCGCGAAAGTTGTTTAAATATGTTTTCTTGAAAAATATAGCCGTAATTTTCATGAAAGTGTAGCCCGACACATTTAGGTCTCATTACACGATTTTTTTTTTCGAAAACAACAATTTCGGGGAAATATGTTAAATATGGAATACGGCATTCTCAAATCAGGGGCTTGAGGTACCATGTGACGTGGCGTTTTTATCAGTTCCGGATAGCGAATTCGTAAGGTCGGTCTGTGAAATGAGCGCATGCGCGAAAAATAGATGTGTTCAGTCATTAGACGGCAATCGAGAATAACTCAAAATACAGGTCCAATACAGTTTGCAGTTCTATTGCCTATGGTGCAGAAAATACCAACTTTTCTTACATGATGAAATGTTGCATTGGGTAAGTATGTGTCTGAAATGGATATTGATGATCTTATACGTACAAAAAATGTTAAAAAATCTAAAAAAAAATCATGTACCTTGTCAATGCCGAGCAGATGTATTCAAAATGAATAAGAACATGTTGTCCGTCAAAATATATACAAATATTCTGTGTTTTTTAATAGTTATTGCAACAAATGTCTGTTATCCGCCCGATTTTGATGGGAATGCATTTACCAAATGAAAAAAAAGGACACTTGTTTAAACATGGCATTTCTCGTGGGTACGCGCTGGCAACGCCCGATTTCTGTTATGTATTTTCCAGGAAAGCTAAGAATTCTGTTGTAAAGAAGTGGCGGTCGTAGATTCAACGAGTTTATCCTCTAAATAAGGGGAGAGACAAAACATTTTCCATTTGCCATAACGGTGAAGTAGAGATCCCATACCAAACATCCGACAGACGGCGCACTTAACGACACATATTCTGACCAAACCATGTGTCTTGGTTTGAGCATTATTTGTATCCCATTCCCAAACATAAGAACCTGAGATTAATTGTATGCAATAATAGAGACGACATACCTTTTCTGGTGCATGAACATTTGCAGAGGCCCTCAAATTTCGTTTATGCAAAACAAAATTCTCGGGCCTCAGCAAATGCTAACGCCCGGGAGAAGGTGTATTATCCCTATATTAATATGTCTAAAGCTAGGAATCATATTTATCATAAAATGCCTGACGTCATATACATGTTATTAAAGAAGTTAATTATTTACATTCAGAAAAAATACTTTATTAACTTAGTACACTTTATCAACCTAGAGCATGATACAGCTCTTAAGTTGAGTCATTTTGAGAAAGAACTAGATATATGAAAACATGTTGTTTGATATATTTGAAGGTTTTCACAGTTTTTATAACAAATAAAATAAGTTGATCTGAGCAAAAAATTCAACAATCTTACTCGTGTCCAATACGATGGTCGTTTTGAGTGTCGATCATAATCAGGATCCTTTACTCGGAGGAAGATGTCATATGTAGACAATGTATGTATATCGGAATAGCAACCGTAGTACTTTTTGAAAGATTCTATACTGTCTAAGTATGTACTTGTCAACATATGCCCATACAGTCAATATAGAAAAATATGCAGTGTCTTATTTACCAGCACCTTTCAGTTCTTGAACTCATTTGATGCATATGGGTCAAAGTACAACAAGGTTTACGACTTAACAGATATGTTTTAAAATGCATATAAAATAGAGCTTTTATCTTTATTTCTGACTTGAATTCTTCTAAATATAAGGAAATTCAGTCAGCATTTATTGGGTACACTTGTGTCCAACAAAAATGCGTTTTGGAATGTCTTATGGATCTGAGAAAATATAAGAATATATATCAAAGTTACATTTCAAGCGAAAAATGACAATGTCTAGAATAAATGCCTTGCCGTGTATCATCCACTGAAACCTGACATTCCTCACAATACATTTACGTTGATTAATTTACTGAAAATAATCACAACGAACTTTTATTTTCAGACAAGTTAAAATCTAAAACAGTAAAATGAGTGATGCTTATTTTTATATCAATATTTGAATTGCAATTGACCTTGTAGACTAAGCTCCTTTTCGATATGCTATCAATTAAACATGTTGACTCAAGACTTATAACACTTTTCTAATGTGTCGAGATATTTCATATAAGCGGGAGTAGAGTTCAGATATCACATTCCTGTTGAGGATCACCGCTAGCTCTGGATTGAGTGGATTCCTATAGGGAAAAAAAAAACCAAAAGACATAGAAAGACAGTGGCTTATATATAAATTACATCTATATTTTATTAAGTACTAATTTTATGGTAAAAAATGTTGTAAACATAGTCAACATATACGAAATAACTTAAATTTGATGATTTCCAATTCAAAGCATTTTTTTAAAAATGTATTATTTTGGTTTTATGATATATAAAATGAAAAGTAATTGAACTTATCATTATTTTACTATGTGGATCATCATTAATAAAAACATTCATTCAGTTTCTGTATTGAACAAAATGAAAACAAGTGTAAATATATTCAGTTTCTTATAACATACCTCTATATCCATTTCTTCTAGCACGAAATTAAGTTTCCTTTTTCTCAATTACCTTTATTACTTATCTAGATTCACATTAGATGGTCATACTATTCAACTTTGAATAACAGAAGCATATTAGGACATTATGTATTTATTCATAAAGTCTTAAATACTATATAGTTTAAACACTAATATGTTGCAAAACAATACAGCAAAATCATTACTTCAAGTTCAATTGACTGAACTATAATATCCAAAGTTTGCTTAGTATCACATTGTATCAGTGTTGATTTGTATGCTCTAAATGTTTCCAAAAATTGAAAATGTAATAAGCGGCTTGAAATTCACAGTTATCCTTATTATGCAAAACACCTTTGATTAAATCTCAATTTCGAGATTTAAAACACGTTTTTTATTTGAAAAAGAAAACAAAACAAAATATTAAACATCAATAACAACAATAAACACTACTGTGTAATAAAATTATAAAATATATAGCTGCATTTTCAAAAAGAAAATGACGAAATGAGAATGTGACTCATCATTTGTTGATTTTGATGTTAACCCTTTAAGTTTGATCAATTAATAAAACGTCTGAAATAAGTACTTATATGTTCATAATGATAACATTGCCA
Source organism: Solen grandis (assembly GCA_021229015.1). Lineage (NCBI taxonomy): Eukaryota > Metazoa > Mollusca > Bivalvia > Adapedonta > Solenidae > Solen > Solen grandis. The sequence goes on from CM037791.1 coordinate 37,037,267, forward strand.
ATTATAGTACAATACATGTATTCTAAAATAAGAAAAAATGTACTTTGGAGCTTTACAAACTATAGGTATTTCATATTTATGGTTTGCACTATTGATTTTAATTATTAATAAGTTATAAGTTCAGGTCGAATATTCAAAGTAATGACAACTCATGCATATGTGTTTGATGCAACTCACCACTAATCAATTCATGTTCAAATGTAAAAGAAGCCACAACCAAAATGTTCTTCCTATTGATGTCAATACTTAACATTTTGCTTAAAGGCTTGAATATTAACACATTGTATGAATTGCTTTACAGTATTACGTCGAAAAAAAAAATAGGACAAAGTATATATTTCTGGGTAATTCATTTCCTTATTGAAAAAAACAACAACATGATAAATGACAATATATATAATCTTAATGAGGGAAATAATTTGGTTTGCACCAGTAATAAGCTGCTTAGAGAGTCTTGAAAAAAGTTGCACTCTGTTTGTATCTACTGTAAAATCATCTATTTTCGTCGCAAGTAATGTCTTTGATTATGTACGGAAGGGATTTTTTTGGGTATATTTATTCGTTGATCTATGTTCTAGAACACGTGAGGTCTATATAAGAGAAAAACTTTAGTAGGGATAAATATTCGTGGACATAACCCTCTACGAAATCGACGAAAATCATTTGATGATTTCACAGGAAAAGCATAAGAAAATGATTTATGATAGAGCAAAGGTATAACGAAACCGTTCGAAATTGCAATAATAAATGGGCGAGTTTTGCAAATAGAATTACATAAAAAGTGGGATATTACTCGTGCATTAAATCATTATAGAACATGTCAGCAGAATCTCGACTATATCAAGACTTCAAAAGTACTTTTTGATACGATATTGCAGATATTAGAATATTTGATATTTCTCGAGATTTTGTTCTAATGAAAAAAAAAAACTCTCTGCTTTTATTTTAGTCTTTACTTTATGCTAAATGAAATATTTAAATTAAAAATAAAGATCTGCATCTTGAATAATATTTTAAATCTTGCTGCAACAGCGTTGGTATAAAATGTCTCACCACGAACTTTTACTTTCGAACACGTTAAATGTTATCCATATGGCGTACCTAGTTTATTTATTCAGAGACTATTAAACGGTTTATGAAAATGTAATTTACCTTTTTTATATTGTTTTTATATTCATTAATATCTTAAATACATATACATTGAATAACTTATCTGTAGAGTTGAACAATGAAAACAGCGACGTAAACGTCATTTCTGATACAAGAAGTGAACACTCAATATCAAAACAAGTAAAACTCGAAAAGTTAGAATCATCTTAATAACAAATTAGTGATTTCGGAAATAGTCAAATCAACAACACGAGAAAAAGTCAATATTTTAAATAAAAATACTACAATATAAATATTGAAATATTTTAAGTTGAAGGAAGTAATTGTTTATAAAATGAATCATTTTTTACGAATGTCAACAATTTGACCAATGTATAATTAATACAGTCGACATTGTATTAAGAGACCGCTCATGGGACTGCCAAAAAGTGGTCTCTTAATGAAATGGTATCTTAATAGAATTATTTGGAAATCCAGTCAAACAAGTCATATATATATATACACACTGTAAGCTTAATTATATCATAACGTTTAATTATATTACAACATGAATACGATGTAAACTACACAATATTTTGCTATTTTAAACCAATAAACACCAACATGTTTATTTTTGTCATATCGTTCGATTTTTAGCTGTAATGTTGACATGAAACGACAAAACCATGCATGCACTTTCATACGCCTCTCCATAAACGATCAATTAAAAGACACATTATCATGACGGCATTTCAAAATAATCACTAAAATAAAAGTCAATCTTCTGTGATATCGTTTCTGACATAATAGACAATGGTTACAGAGAAGCGGGAGAGGAAATGCATCCTGGTGTCCACAACCAGTAGCTACCTACAGGGTAAAGAAAAATAAGCCTATTACTACTCAAAGCTACAAATTAGATAAGACAAAGTCAATCCACGCGAATAAAAACCTAAAGAATCCAACCTTATCCCAAACTATAGGACCGGGGAAAAACTAACAACAGTATCACAAATTGTGAAACAAGTCCCCCCCTCTAAAACAGCCTACCAGATACTGACTGACCACAGCATTGTGCTATTTTTATATACAAGGTATTCACTCAAGCAAAACCAGCTTGATCTCAAGCAATATCTGTTAATCAGTTACCAGTGTTCAAGTACATAAACTTATATAGTATTTGTGACACATAAACACTATTGTTAGTGTTAACTTCTCCAATTCATCTAAAAGATTGATTTCTAAAAAAATATAATATACAATTGATCAAATCATAGAAATTTCACACAACATTTCCGTTTTGAATCATATAAACCACGCCCACCATTCCCTTGTGAGAACACACACTTATCACATATAATTATATACGAATAAACAAGCTTTATTTAAAACAATATCACAATTATAATTTGAATAAAAAATGAATAATTGAAAAATCAAACAACAAAAGCCATGGTCAAATGATTTAAATCGCGGACAATGTAATAAAACTGTTTTCAAGATAAGACTTTGCGTTTTAAATTACATGATAATGTAGGGGATATTGCTTGATAAAATACAATAAATTAAAAAGTAAATAAAGCATTTGCTTAATTTGCGTAAACATCATTATTACTACGTCTCAATGGCATGTGCATATATAACAAAATTATTCGGCTTCCTTAACATTTCAATTATCGTTTTTCCATTATGACTTTGAGGGCACTAATCACCTGCTGCATCTGGCTTTGTAGAACAACAATTTGGTTATTGGTTTCTCCCAAACTCGATTTGACATCCTCGACTGATTTTCTAAGATTTGACAATTCATTTTCAGATAATTTTTTTCTGTTTCCATCAGGTGTAAATGTAAGTAACTCACAACCGATCGCTTTGACAATCTCCCATATCGGAGTTACTATGAAGCAATTGCCTGGCATACCACCAACAAGAAGTCCGATAAGTTTTAAACTTCCATTGCATTTTCTCATAAAAACCCCTGCACCAGAGTCGCCATATTTGGCGAATGGAATATTTTGCGACACACCAGTTATTAATATTTGACCGTTCAAGCTTTTATTTTCAGTAAAAGGAACTGTGCTTGATAATGTATGCAGTATTCCAGTTGTTGCTCCAGATTGTGAACCAAACATAACAACCTCCGACTCTAATGTCACGTCTTTAGGAGCTTTAAAAGCTTCACCAGTATACACCTCATTGGAATTGCAAAAACCTGAAAATGAATGAAATAAGGTATTTATAAAAATTGAGGTCCCTGTATATGCCTTATATTAGTCAATGTAACCAGCTTCGCTTGTTACAATATCGCTTGTTAAGATACCCGGATGAAGCGATGTCCCCGGCAATCATTATAACTGCTTGTAACGATATGTTACCGCCTTTATTAGATGTTTGAAAACATGGTCACGAAAAGTGGGGAAATATCTTATGCCCTAAGAATGTAACGAAAACAAATGTTAGGGCGGCGCACGCTTAATTAGTCATTTTGTTTTTGTTAATCGGTGCGATATGGTGATCAAATTATCTTTTTAAATTCTAATATAAAATTGTTTTCTCTTTTTTTAACTTTTTCTTTACTGTTTCGCACAATTATTGATCAGTGATAGGCTCAAAATTCATGCGGTGGGAAACGAAAAGACCAAAACAAATCAAATTAAAAAAAAAAATATAGTAATGATATATATATCATTATTTGTGAAATTTTATACCATTTTCGGTTGTTATTATCCGTTTGGTTGTTTATTGGTTTTAATGACCAACCGACAGCAATTCAGTCATTATAAGACGATGTCTACTCTGCCACACTGCAGTATCACGCCGTAGACATATGGCATGATGCCGAACCAAGTAACATTATCCTAAAACCTGGACAACCGGTCCTGGAACTACCGCCTTTTTTGCACCAAGCAAGGCAGCTAAACTACTACCTTTTTTATGACTTTACTTTGGTTTGTCGCGGCCAGGGAACAAATCTACCACCTCCAATTTTCGGGGCAGATTACTAACCAATCGGCTAACGGGACCGATGTTTCGTTCTGTACATATAATGCTGATTTGACTTTTTCACTTGTGTATACATAATGATTATTCACAAGAATGGAGAAAAAGTTATAAAATAAGCATTATTTTAATATGTTTTATAATTATACATAAATTATTTTTTATTTAGATAGGAGCCACAATATCGGATTGCAGCAGTACACACACTGTTTCCTATAACGATATCAAAATCAAGGTCAAATGTCGTTATATCTGGAGATCACAGTATATATATCACATATGGACTTGATATAAACCAAGTATTACAATTGTGTCTTAATTGTGATCATTTGTTTGCCTTGGCTAAACGTTTCGGGAAGTGAGACAGATAGAGCACTGTACCACTGCTTTAATGCAACGACACATGCCATAATACAGCACCCAGTCATATTTAACACAGTGCCAACTGAACTGGAACTATAAGTATCTACATAGCGATAAGCAAAGGGAATATAACAATACCGTTTTTTTTTAACGACATTGTTATGTCAAGGCCTAATCCATACCCCATTACCGCCATCATCCCGTTTGAGAATTTTTTTATCATTGAAAATTGCTTACCGTTATCTCCCCTTAAATGGGCAGAACATTCAGGGAAACTCCCCGATTCTGGTATTCTGTTTTTTAATTCAACTACTGCAACCTCCATGCTTGAACTGCAATCGTCATTCCCATCTCGACAAAATAAATGTGTTGCATATCCTAACACATTTTGGCCATTAGTATGATCTGGCTGATAAACCTTTACATCTAAATGTGTGATATCAGCTCTTCCATTTTCGAAATTTAGTTGATTCAACATGTTAATGTCGTATACATTGTGAGCACATGTTAGAAATCCAATGCCGTTCTCACCCAGAGTAATAAACGGACCGACTGTTCCCTGTAGATTAGTCTGCTCGCATGTTATCTGGCAACCTGTTTTCAAAGTTTCATGAAAATCTTGTGGTGTTTTGCCAAACAATGAAAACGTGCCTTCCATGACATCAGTTGGATAGTTTCCTATCTCAGGAGGAAATGGCTCTTCTGAAATTGGTATGAGTCCCTTTACAGGGACAAACAAAACAATGCATGCTTTGCTTATCATTTCGTGTTTATCTTTACAAAAGCCTTTGGATTTTACATTGTTCGCGGAAATCATCGTAATATTACTGTGATTCTGGAGCAATTCTTTTGACTCTTTAGCAATACATCTTTTAAGTTTTTCATCCTCCTCTTTAGTGAAGTGTTCTGTCATATTTCTTTTATTGAAAAGTGCTACTTTACTTTCATTATTCACGGAATTCGTTTGCATCAGATGTACATTCAAGTGGCTAAGTTTTTCTTGTACGGTGTTTCCAAGTTCTCTATCAAATATGACAAGAAAGACAACTGTTTCTCTCTCTCTATGATCGTAACATGCAGTTACCTTCAATATGCTCTGAGATAATGATTTGATGTACTTAGATGTCTCAAAAACTAGACGTTCAAACAATCTGCTTTTCTTGTCTATTTGTTTTAAAATCATTTGTATTGTTTTACGTAAGCACAAAACTGCATCCTTCTGCTGATCTCCCAATTCCCCGTTTCTCCAAACTGCAAAATAGAGTGATATGAACTATTTGAATGAGTGACAACCTTAGATTTTGTTTACATGCTCATAGCTAACTGGTTATTTAACTAACGATTTGTGATAACTTTTTCCTTATGTGAGTAAATAGATTAATACAAATGCTAAAGATAATAATTCGTTTAGAAGTCGTAATAAAATACCAACATTTTCTTAGCTTTAATGCAAAATGTAAATATCTTGCTTAATGGTTGCATGAAAAGGACAATATCTGCCCCAAAATGTGATTTTTTTTTTTAAATTAACAACTTTTTGTATAAACATTCAACATAAGATTGGTACTGATTTACTTGTTTTAATTTATATCACGTTTGTTTTTTGTGAAATTCATGCAAACGCATATTTTTACCTTAAAGGAAATAAACTATAATTAAATAAGGATAGGTATGTTTTCAGCAGACAATAATTTCAGAGAATTGGAAACGGTTTTTAAAATGATGTTTTTAATTTTCTTTCATTCATATATATATATATATATATATATATATATATATATATATATATATATATATATATATGTATATGGAAATGTTAGGGGGCCGCCGTGGCCGAGCGGCTCTCAACCCCTCACCACTGTGTGTTCGAATCCCGGTAGGGACTTCGGATTTTTCCATGTGAGTAAGCCTTCCAGCTGGCTTGCGAAAGGTTGGTGTTCTACCCGGGTACCTCTGTGTACTCGGGGACTTCCTCCACCTATAACTAGCTGGACGTCGCTATAGGATTGAAATACTATCGCAGCGACGGTAAACCCAAATACAACAACAATAGAACAACAATGGAAATGTTAGTCTATTTTTTCCTTGATAGGGCAAACATATGTTGTTATTTTTTATGTTTTTTTTTCTATAATAGCGTTGTATGTTATAAACATGTTTTTATACAAAACTTCTGCTTACATGATTATCCTTTTCGAAATACGCCGTATGTTATGCTCATCTAGCTCAGTACTTTAAATTTATATATTAAAGAAAATTAAAAGAATAACATTTATGTAAATATACCTACAATTCAGGACACTGAATGCTCTTATAACGCTTAGAACGTACCTTGTATAGGTAAGGGGATTGTGTTGGCTGATTCTACATGTTTAAGATCTGAAATAAAAAACAAATTAATTATTAGAAATACCCATAAAATTATAAATACCACCAAAGCGGCTAATTTCAATATTTTGATTGAAATAGTTTTTTGATGTCAGATCTTGGTATAACACGTCATCAATGAATGTTTCCACACAATATAATTGCTAGACATATTAAACAAGCATATTTTGGAAGATTGTGTGTGGTAAGTTTAAATTCGAATCGCACACATAAGATATTACATGTGTTATGAATCATTCTCAAGGCGGCTTTTTAACTTAAAACATTATCAAAATGATATCTACTCCAATGCTAACTCCCAAAAGTAAGAAATATCTTAATATTTTAATATCTTATAAGAATATGGAAGTTGTTCAAAAGCCTTAAGGAAACCAGAATAAGACTTAGTATATTTAGATTTTAAATATCAATCAATATTTCCATTTCTTTTATTTATCGAAGGCAATTACTAGACAGATAATAGGATTCATCCTTTGTTGTCAGTTTCCAAATACTCATAATAAGTATTGGAGAAATTAACGTTTTATTTACTTTATTGTCTGAAGCAGGTGAATTGCAATAGGTCCAAGTCAAAAATTTGACCTTCTGGGTTTGGTAATTGTATGAGCATTTTATAAAGTGCATTTGAAATTGGTATCTTTGGTAACATTTTTTTTTCTTTTTTCTTGTTTATAAAGCTGCCTCATTATGGGTTTTATAAACAATTATATTCACGGATATAGCTCCTCTGCCTGGTAATATGGTAAAGCATGACTTTTCTTATTAGACACTTGATCAAAAGGAGGGAACTTGAATCCGGAGTCACACTGAGAATTGAGTAAAACGTGGTTCTTTATTAATGTGTTTATCCAAGGTGTTTTTATTTACATCCGCTCATTTCTCTTCAGAAACTGAACTGTGTGCGTCGTTTTTCAAAACATGTTATCTTTGATATTTGATATCATTTATTGATACCAATAAACCTTAAATAAATCGACAAATTGCATAATGCACAAGACATTTGAAAATAAGGATAACCATTTTGATCCAACACACTAACTGATAATATCAATAAATAGAAAGCAAAAAAAAAGCAAAAAAAAAAAGAAAAAAAAAAGAAAAAAAGAAACACATAATAACATCAACCAATAATACGAAGTATTCATGGGTACTAACCTGTAGTATCCAGTTCACAGAATTTTGTATTTATCGACATTTTATGCTCTTTTAAGTCTTGTCCTACCTTCAGTTTCATGTTATGCAATTCCTCGTCAAGTTTTCCAGATTCAATGTATCCAATCATATACACAAGTTCTAGGTCTGATTGTGGTCGCAAAACCACCGTTACGTCTTGTCGTGCATAGGCTTTCCTTAATGTTGCCTCATGATTATCAACAGCAGCAACTTCTAAAATTGCACCGGGATAGGGATGTACTTCTAGATTTGATTCATCCGGCAAACTATTAACTGAAAAAAAAAAAAATCAAAATGACACTTGTTATTTAAAGTTATATTACCTTTACAATGTTTATATAAATGTGAGCATATTTAAAAACGAAATTGAGCGGTAATAACCATGTTCGAAGCATGGATTAAAAAAATAAAATCTATTATAAATGATGTATTTTTATAAAAGTATTTAAAATATTAAATTAAATTAAAAAAAAGAGTATAGATTTTGGTTTTAATAATCCTTTCTTTTGAGTTAGTATTCAAATGCTAACATTTCAATTTTAGTATTACATACTAGTTTTCTGGATGACTTTCAGGAATTCAAGTAGTGGCAACATAACGTCTATCGTCATTTGATTTTGGTATGTCTTCCTTAAATAGGACTGTATTTTATCGAATGCCTTTGTTAATTCCCCATTTACACAATGTGTTATTAAACGTCCCAGACTCATAAATGTCCTAGATTGCACAGTCATGATCACACATCCCAATTCTGCTTTTACTAATGTGTGCCCCTCGAAAACTTCTTTAAATGTCTTTTCTACGATTCTGGAAATTTCTGCATTGAATTCATCTGACTGCAACTTTTTTGTTTCCCCATTTACAACATCTACAAATCTTCTGCAAATTGTATCCTCTTGCTCTGTGGTACAGTTCGCCAACTTGATAACCAGCTTGGTATCTGGAACTTTCATTCCTATATTAAATATCATATTTATTCATGAAAATTATTACAGCTTTTTCCTTGGGTGTTTTGTTTTTGCTTACTGCCCTTATAATTTGTAATATCAGATACGAAACAAGCTATTGGTAAAACGCTATTGCATGCTTAGCTGCAGAGGGGGATAATAAACGATGGACTAATCCATTCAATATGAATTGCTATAGGTTATAATTTATACGCGAGCAATGCAATAAACTTCTATAGTTTTTGTAGCTTTGAGCCTTGTCTTTAAATATTATCCAATGACTTGTTTTGCTGACACGGATCATGGTTAATACAGAAATAAATTATCATCCACAGCTAAACCGATCAACTTAAAAAAATGGCTATATATGATGCTTTAAACATTAAAAATAAATAAATCTAAACAACGAATCAACCTACAAACATATATGTAAGTGTGTATTTAAATGTTAAAAATATACTGAACAAGAATATATTCAGAATCTGTATGTTTTAATGATTAAAAAAATAGTCAAGCCACAAAATAACCACACATATATTTCAGATACTTTTGTTCAAGACATTCAAGAATATTTTATCTATCTGTTATACCTTAATATTTTTTCTAGAATAACTGGAATATAAACACATCCAGTCACATTATCCCAAAGTCTATGTTCTTAGGGCAAAGTTAGGTATTTGCGCAGATACCATTTGTAAAGACTTAGTTATATCGCGCCGGGGAGCTCCAAAATACGCGACTATATGGACAATGCTGACCGTCCATATTCCCTCAATGTATTATTAAAACTACATGCCATTAACAATACTGCTCTTTTTACTTTTAGGGATACCATATGTGTTGCATTTGTACAGTTAGATACTTTCTGTTACTACCCCTGCTTTGTTAGTGCTAAATATTTTAAGCGGTGACGACGCTAAATTCGAGGGAGATTTTCAATAAATATGTATGGATTGATAATCGGTTGGATTAATAATTGCACCAAATATCATTTTCCTTTAGACAAAAACACAATTTTATATCTTGATTGTCAAAATTCAATGACTGCAATCTAGTTTAAAAAAACCTGTTTATGAACTAAAAATGGCTTTATTGGCTTTACGTTTACCTATTTTTAGCAAAGAATATAAACAACTGATATGGTCTTAAGACAGGAAACTTAGGTTGTGCTAAACCTGAACAAATAATCTTGCTCTATGTGTGAGCATTGTGATGAGCGGTAAGGCTTTCAAATTATTAAGTGGATGTTTATTTTCTATTATTATCATATAGCGTGTTATTTCTTCCTGTAATTTATTTCTGCTATTCTGCGGATGAACACAATTCCGTGGAAATTAACTTTCAGTAGAAAATATTCGCAGGATAAAACTAATCAGATCCCTTCAGATCATTTGATACTGATCTATATTAACTATACTATGGCGGTCTTTCTATTATCAACAAGTGTCTGTTAACGCTAACAACCAATCTATGTAGTTTTCACTTAAATGTTTAATGTTTTGTAATTACAGGAAATGGATGAAAGGAAAAGAAGAAACGAGTAAAATATGACAGCTTGACCACATTTCATGGTAATCTTTCCGTATCAATGGCACACAACGTGTCGCCTTCCAGGTTCACTAGGTGACGGGGAGATTTTCTCCGCATCGGGGTCTTGATTGCATGCCAAAAATGAAAATTGTGCATATTTTCGCTAATGGTTTACTCTCTGATTGAATTGCCCTCGAACTTATTTTACAGATGAAGATTCAAGTTTAAAAAAATGCATTTGATAATGTATATACATACGACTTAAATGCATGTTATTGATTGTCTCATGTGTAACAGTGGGGAATATATTTATTTATTTATTTTGTAAAACTTATTTGTGATTGTTTTGCTCTTGTGAAAAACAATCACAAGGAAGGAAATTTCATATTTTATATTTTTATATATGACTGGTCATACCTTATTTGGGTTTTGATATATTGTCTATTGCTTTTTCATAATGCTTGCTGAACTTAATAATAAAACCATGTTTCAGTCCAATTATGACCCACTTGATCAGATTTCTCAAAAAAAAAAAATAGCTGCAAACTCTATTTTTTATTTCTCTTGACGTATCATTAAAGCATTGGAATAGGGTCACTTTAAAACTAATACACACACAAAAAAAACAAAAGAAAAACAAAAGTAAGTTAAATTTTGTATCTTTTATTTTAGGCATGTTTTATAAATATCAAAAACCTTTTGCTTTCAGCTAGTATGTTTTCTATGAGTACCTTTTTTATCAAAAACATATATAATTTTTGAATTATGTAACAGCTTCAAAAACAGTTGGGAACAGATGATCAAAAATATGATACTAATACTGCGATATTGTTAAAATAGTACATTTTATTACTGGAATAATAAAAAATAGCCTCCTACCTTGAATTTTAGCATTTCCGCATATGCTCATCAGATTTTCTAATACTTCCATGTGATCTGCGAAAGAAATTTTAATAACAATAACATGTTATTAAGTATTGAGCAATGTAAAGCAAAGAAAGAAAAACATAAAAAAACGGAGTTTTAATTGTAAAGATGAAAGGAAATCCCATCATTAAGACGGACAATTATAATCCCAATCCCTCTCATCATACACACATTAAAAGTTTACATGTATATAGTAAAATCGGACATATTAAAAAGGAGATTAGTCCTTATCTGATGGTTTGGTTTTAGTCTAAATAATATATAGCTGGTATATTATTATGTTCATGAAAATAAAATTTGTAAGCGGCCGGCATGTTATCTGCCATAATTCCTTTGACATTGTTAGATGTTAGCGTATGTATGATACAATGCGATAATCAACCATCTTGGGAAGATACACATTTTATGATCCTAATTGTTCTATCTAGAACATTCCATATGGTTCTTAGTTGCATTCATAATAATCGACATATAATGTAAATAGATATACCTTTAGAAAATGTGCACCTTTCCTCTAGAAGATTTTTATCGCTTTCCAGCCAATCCATTAATGTATCTAAACTGTCACGGGAAGTCCATTTGTCATTGATGATTTCTTTTCCTAGTGTTGTTATTTTTTGTGTCATGGCATCATCACCGACAATCTGCAAGAGCTTATCTTGTGTTTCCATTATTGTCTGCAGGTGTTGCATATATTTTTCATTGGAAACAAAAGTGCTAGGACCATGGCATAAATCATTTCTAATACTTTTCAAAATACCTAAAGCTTGTTTGACGTTCGGTTCAGGATGCATAATATCTTCGACTATGAAGAAAAGCAGTTGTAAACTCCATTTTTGTAGGTCTGTTTGTCGACGTCTAGTCGGATATAGTAAATAAAAGTGTCGCTGTCCAATTTTTGTTTTAGATATCTCATGTTTCTTTATTTTAACATACTCATCAACTGACCATATTCTGACAATCTTTCTGACTTTTTAACAGTGACGGTAGCAAAGCTCGCATCACATCTGAACACGTATTGAACAGCAAGTTAGTCAATCTGCTGTGGTTCTTCTGTTCGTCCATGCTAGATTTTCCTTCGTTCCTACTAATGGACACCGTTGCTTATTTGTCAGTCATCATAAATACTGAAACTGAAACAAAATGAGTGTGTCAAATCACAAAACGTTCTCGTATATCGTCTTCTTCTACGTGCATATGGAAGGATTGAATTATATTGAATCACTATTCTGAAAAATATATTGAACATTTCAATATGAGATAACATTTTGATTTTTGTTTTGTAAAATAAATCAACATCCGGAAAATATATTGAAAATTTCATTGGGACATACTTTTTTTTTCGTAAAGTATAGCTTGCAAATGATCCAGCCAATGTATGTATCATATTTCATACATTGAATATTTGGTGATGGCTAAAAGACAGAAATACATTAAAGTCATGACGTCAAAATGTCGTCTTCAAAACAAGCATTAGTTTTCAAGATGGCGTTACCTATTTAAAAGTATACAAAATGTGTTAAGCTATATAATGAAAATTTAGCGCTTTTAAGGTTTTAACAGTCTGAAACAATTAAGAACAGACAACATGTAAAAACAGGCAAGTCTTCGGAGAGCATTTAAGTAAAGACAATAAATATTTTTGAAGATATAACACAGAAATCTGTACGGAGAATATTGAGTGATTTTACCTACAAAACAAGCGTTTTAACTGTAACAGAATACTAAGGTATGATTTAAAATTGACACCTTAAACTATTTCAATAAAGCAGCGCCCAAACCGCCTGACATAAGTAGCCAACTTGCCTTCGCCATCAGGATGAAAGAGCAATCTGATATAGCGGATAATACTTGGTATTTGACGAAGCACATTTCTACTTAAATGCTGAAGTGAACAAACAAAACTGTAGATTTTGGAGAACCGAAAAACCCTTTTTTTGCATTGGAATCTGTTCACAGGCACAGGAGGTAACTGTCTTGGCAGTTTTGAGTTCGTCAGGCATTTTTGGTCCGTTTTTCTTTGAGGACGAAAATGATGATGTAGAGACAATTATTGTGCTCGATACCTTGACCATTTCAAGAATAGATTTGTGCGATGTCGACTTTAAGAGTCTATGGTCTCAGCAAGATGGTGCTACGCCACACAATTCAAGCAAAGTCATTTTTATCGCTTGAGAAAACTTTAATCGCAAACTATGTCTCATAGGACGGCTAATATGTGACCTCCCCCACACATAACATACACCCTCATTCTCCTTACCTAAGCCCTCTTGATATTTTTTCTTTCTTTTTATCTCTAGGACAGAGTGTATATAGCTATCACCATTATTAACACAAGAGTAGAAAGCAGCAATCAGACGTGAAATTAGAAACACTTCCGCAGACACATGTTCACCCGTAATCAGTAACTTCAACAACGTTTAGACGTCATCTTGATTGTCTGTTGTAAATTTGAACATTTTGTGTGATAAATTGTTACGCTCATCTTAATCAATCTACGTTAATCTTACGTTAATCTAAATTAAACAGAAAACATTGTAACTGTGAAACAAAATATATACTCCTTCCTTAAGTATTATCATATAATGACATAATAATACAGATGGTACATCTTGCAATGTTTTTATCAAATAATGACAAATGTGTTTTTTGTTCGATGTAATTTTAAATCGTTAGGAAAAATTGTGTGTTTAGTTATTAATACTTCTTACTGTGACAGTATGTATAATAATTTTACCTTGAACAATTATTTGTATAATAACTATCAGCTAAAAAAATGACCGGAGCAGCAATGTTTTTTATGATGAAAATAAAAAGATAAAATGAAAAAAACGATAAAAAAAACAACAACAATTGTTAAAAGAATAAATAATTGGGTTCCAGTATGTCTTTTTAATATGTCCCATTGTTTTGTATAAGCCTTTACGAAACAAATCCAAGAGATATATCTGATAAGAAATTATTAACGGATTATGCTTCACAAACTAAACCAAGTAGATTGATATAACATGGACTAATTTTGTTCGATACTTGAAATCATATTAATAACTCGAAAATCATACATGATAAAAATATAGTCAGCAAGTAAATAAGTTTTCATTAGCGCTTTCTGCCTAAAGCAGAAAATCCTGCTGGGTTTGTTATGTTTCTTTTTTTTTCTTCTTCTTGTTATTATGTTTCCTCCTTTCGAGGTTCAAATTAAAACTGGTTACCATTAAGCCAGCAGCATGAAATTTTAAAAGTAATCAGAATGACTTTGATCTTTTTGGATGCATCAATTTTCATCTTCATATGACGCCATGTGACGTCACAGTTTTAAAATGCTACCAAATGTTGTTCGCGCTCAACAGTCATTTCTCGTCCAGGCGGCCAGATATTTTCACAGAAAGTGTACATTATGATGTAGATCTGCATACTGACTTTTTTTTTATATCAAAATCGAGATAAGAAACTTATCTGTAGCTCTGGTTTATTTATTTATCTTCACGTGAGTTCAATTTGGATGTGTCTAAATTACTCTCTAGCATCTTCATATATGGACTGATTTATTCTGACACAGGAGCTATGACCCTTGAATTCACAAAAACAACAACAACTACAAACTTTACTTTGATACAATAGCATCTTTATTTCTTAAAGGATCTTGTCTCGTTCAAATGTTTTTTTCCTAGACAAGTTCGAGTAAGGCTGAAATCAACCCCTTAAGTCCAGAGGTAAAACCCTTTTGATTATCAAAAATACCTGATTTTACTGAAGTTACACTTAGCCATCAGGCAGGATGATTTGGTAAGTGATGCTCGTCAAATTTGCTGATAAGGTTTATAGTCATCATCTTTCAGATGATCCATACTATGTCTACAGAGTAATGGTAGTCGGGTAGGCAATTTAGGGCCATAATGGCCCTCTTGTTTTTTTGTTGTTTTTTTAAGTGCAAGGCCCTGAATTTATTAGCTATTTGAATATACAGTTGTTGTTCAGAGAGATACAGAAATGAAATCTTAATGATTAATTCATCCATATTGGGCTTTCTGTCACCTACGACCAGCATATGCTCAGAAAACCTGTGCAGCAAAGAGTAGTAAGGGTCAACTGCTGAAGATCAACTAACCAGACTGCTTCTCACATAATCTGGACCTATGATAAATAATATAGATTTATCTCCGGATATAGACTCAGTTTTGCTTGACAGCTCAATTATGTACACACCAGTGAGGAGAGACAGAAGGTTCAAAAAGCTTAGACGGTAAACTTTGTCCTCGGAGGAGGAGGTAGTTTCAGATGAGGAGGAGTTCTTTGTTGTTAAGAGGCTGACTTGGCGCTCACAAGAGGCAGATACTTACACGAGGGAGCTGGACAGATGGGTCCAAGTGTGTATGTGTCATGTTATACACACGAGCCAGTGTCAAGCCATGTGACTATCAGTTGGCTATTTAACATCAACTCACAGCCGATTTTGTGCAGGTATTTGGTTTTGCATTTTAATTATTTCTACTTAATTTATGTGGGACGTATATTTGCCTACTGCGTCTACTACTTCTTGAGGAAAAGAATGTTGATTATTTATGTAAACCATGCATTCCATGCATTTTGATTTCAAAATATGACGAAGCGGAAAACATGTCCTAGTCGAGTCATCCGATAAATGACTTGTACATTTAAAAGTTTATTCAACGCAATACCAACACTCATCACATCTACAGATTAGTCATTTCCAGACAAAAGAAAAACTGACTAAAGGAAAATCATGTAAAAATCACTGATAGATTAGGTTTACAAAAAGAAAAAAAAAATTTAAAAAGTTACAGTAATGTTTTAAAACGCGGATGTTTAAAATAAGCATACGTAAATACAGAATATTTGGAATTCAGGTTGAATTTATACTCATAATATTTATGATCGTAATGAATAGAGAGGTGGGTGGGGTAATTTAGATAAGCGTGTTTTTCCATAATAAATTATCGGATCAATAAAAAAGAAAAAGAGATAAACTTACATTGACAATTGGACAATATCATGAAAGACCACATCAATGTGTTTTTAAAGAAAATTCTGCAGAAAAATGAGAAATATCTTTTGTGAAAACCGATAAGTATTAGTCATGAAAGTAATGATAGAGAGGTCACTTGTAATACAGATCACAATGCAGATGTACTAAAAAGGGAAGAAAATATAGAATCAATATGATTACTAAGAACGATGAAGAAACAGGGAAATATTAAAAAAAAAACATACTGAAAAGCCTATCGAAACAATTTCTTCAGGACTACTCACGAGGTGATAAAAAGAGGAATAAAAACAAACAAACAAAAAGAAGGAGATAAATAAATTAAGATAATATGATTCTCGGTTTGAAAATCTTATTGAAGCATACAATGTATATGGTGGAAGCTTAAAACGCACACCTTGGAATTGCTTATTCTCTCCCCACTCATTAACCAAAGTAGCTATGATTCAGTTTCAGGTGCCGACAAATATATTTGAAAACCCTGATTGTTAAAGACATTTGAAAGGTTAAAATATGTCGAGCAAAGACTTACACTGATGATTTTTTTGTCAATGAGAAAAAGCATCCGGGATAACAAATATGAATGTTATTTACCGTGGTTTATATAGTTAAAGATATTTGCTTATCGATGATATTTTTATCTCACCTAAGCACAACGTGCTCAAGGTGAGCTTTAGTGATCGCCCTTCGTTCGGCGTCCGTCGTCCGTCGTTCGTCGTCAACAATTTGAACTTGTTAACACTCTAGAGGCCATATTTTTTTGCCAAACTTCATAAAACTTGGTCAGAATGTTTGTCTCCATAAATTCTTGGACAAGTTTGAAATTTGGTCATGTGGGGTCTAAAAGTAGGTCACGAGGTCAAATCTTAATAAAACTTTGTTAACACTATAGAGGCCACATTTTCGGCCCAATCTTCATGGAACTTGGTCAGAATGTTTGTTTCTATAAAAGCTTGGACAAGTTCGAATTTGGGTCATGTGGGGTCAAATAGTAGGTCATGAGGTCAAATCTTAGAAAAAACATTGTTAACACTCTATAGGCCTCATTTTTAGCCCAATCTTTATGAAACCTGTTCAGAATGTTTGTTTCCATAAAATCTTGGACAAGTTCGAACTTGGGTCATGTAGGGTCAAAAAGTAGGTCATGAGGTCAAATCTTAGAAAAACCTTGTTAACACTCTAGAGGCCACATTTCTGGCCCAATCTTCATGAAACTTGGTCGGAATGTCTGTTTCCATAAATCTTGGTCAAGTTCGAAAGTGGGTCATGTGATGTCAAAAAGTAGGTCAATATGAAAAATCCAACATATGTTGCTCATTTATAATCAGGTGAGCGATTCAGGGCCATCATGGCCCTCTTTTTTAATTGTTCTCGTCTGCCCTTATATTAAGTATATTATGTCCTGTATGAGTATGTCTCTGTGTTATATAATTAATAAATTAGTAAATATTATAATAGATGTACATAATTTGTTAAATTAGGGTATTTTCATTATAAAATGCATTCATTGCAAACCGCAAATAATATGATTGTGAAAGCATTGCGATTTTAAATATAATTGTGAAAGCATTGAACATTTTAACAGTTCTCCTAAGGCCCCTCGATGGCTTCAAAAGGCTTCAGACGGTTTCTAAGCTTACCCGGGTCAACAGGGAATCAACATACGATACTATAAGCAGAAATATTGAAATATGTGTACAACCCAAGAAGTTCAGTAGAAGCCATTCAACCCGTAAATTTTTGGGGTTTAATTAAAGTCTGAATATTGCAACTAGGCAGCATTATATAAAATTCATGTAGTCCCGAGCATTAAACAAATACTGTAGATTGGACTTTGGATAGTGATTATAAGAACGTTGTTTCAATGATGGAGGTAAGCTAAGTACACCTTAATGCACGTTTAAAGGGGGATATCATGTTTTTAATGTAGTACACGTATTTATAAAG
>CM037791.1:37055735-37105735 GCA_021229015.1 Solen grandis
TGCAGGGTGCCCACTGAATTTGAATGGTACAATGCTGTTTCCTTAACTTGTACCCTTCATATAGAGAGTCCCAAAATTTGGAGTACACGTCATTTGGGGAAAAACCCTCTACAGGGGGTGAATGGGCATGCTGCATTTGATGGCTTTTTCACAAATTATGTATACAGACAAAATCCCGTTAGATTGAAGAAAAGCATTGAAACCCAAGCAAAGAGCAATACAATATTTTTACAATATTTCAGAAACCATAACAGATGAGAAGAAGCCCACACAGGCCCTACAACTGGGCTTCGAACTGGCGCTAAAGGAGCGGGATGCAGTACTGCGGGAGAACGCCAGGGCGATTGAAGAAAGAGATCAGGCAGTGCGGAGGGCCCAGCAGCTGCTGACAGAACGGGACCAGGCATTAGCGAGTCTTGAAAATTTGGCTGGGAAACGAAACACGTAGGATTTTTTTTTCTATATATGCATCAGAGAGATTCTTCAAAAGGTACACGATATTGTGTATTTTCAGGGCTGGGTTAGGAATGTCATTTGACACAGTGATTTCTTGATATAGTATTAATTTGGGGAGCAGTGGTCAGGTTTTAAGACTCATGCTTCAGGATTGAGAGGTCCCAATTTCGAGTCCTGCCAAGGACACCACTAATTTACTTGTGCAAGAAATACTGTTTCATTTCACCAGGGCGTAAATGCCCGAGTACCTGAGAAGGTGGTATCATTCCGTGTCACCATAATGTGGGCTTCTATATTTGAGCGAATTCACCCCAGGAAGATTGATTGTTGGATACTATAGAAGCCTGATGACCAGGGAAAAAACTTTGACTACGTGTATATTAAATGCCTTTTTCCTTTTTTTTTTCTTGCTTCATAAATTGTTGATTGGTGCTGATGATAAATGCAATTGTCTCTCGTCATCAGAAAGGCATGTTCCTCAATGGTCAGGGTCACATGTTTGGGCTTTTAAATCGGGGCTTTTGGAAGATGACCAATATGTTTTAAATTGGAATTTTTGCAAGAAAAATCTTTTTAAACAAGTAACTGGTGTTGCACTCAACACATGAGTCCCCTACCAGTGAGGTGCATAGTATTTCCGTTACAATAGCAACCAGAATTTTGGTCCGAAAAAAAAAACAACAACAAAGTATCGTGCAGAATCTCCATACTACCATCTATTTATATACCAAGTTTTATAATATCTTAAATGACTTAAGTTATCGCAGGGTCCAGATTTCCGAACATCCGGAGGGACAGACAGACAGACAGAACCTATAATCCCCTCCGGTGTAAACACTGGTAGGGGACTAATAAAGATGCATGTATACAACATTGATGGGGATCAAATAATGGTTAAAGTGGAGTGTTTATATGATCTGTGAAGCGTTTCCTACAGGGAAGTAAAAGTATGCATAGATAAAGCATCCACTCCTTTGCCAAAGGGATGTGTTTGATAAAACAACTACATGTTTATTCATGTATTTATTTTTATTACGAAACTAATTCAGTCATTCAAATTTCATGAATGTGAAGCATATAGTCATTGCAAGAAACAAATGTGCATAATTTCCTTAAGTATAGGCATTTTCTTCCAGGGAAATTTGTTTAACCCTTTCCCTCATATAGACTCATTTTGACGCACTCAATAGGTACCATGTAAAGCCTGATCTGCAGAAAACCACAGTTAAACCTTACCAAATTTAATTACAAAATCCTCATTTCTAGACCACTGAGGAGCAGCGAACAACATAAAACCTGATCAGCCTGCGAGTTACTCGCAGGCTGATCTGGTTTTATGTTGTCCGCATAGGTCTTTTCATGGTTTCCTCTATGAGGGAAAGGGTTAAAATATTAATAGATAAATGCAGAAGGTAAGAAGTGCAATCTCCAGACAACATGAAGGAAAACAAATTTTATTTAAACCAACGTTTGGATCCACATTGGATCTTCATCAGGGTCACATGTCATTAAATTTTGATACCTAAGTAGTCAAATGGATGCACTCTATATCAAATGACAAAAATTATTGATAAAAAAATCTCTTGATTTTTTATATATAAACTAGAGCTATCACTAAAGGGGGTTTACACCCCACAATGTGAACATAGGACTGTCACAACGGTAAGGATGATTCCTAAACAGCCCTTATTTCTGTGATTTGGGCGTATAAAAAGTATCCGTTTAGGTCTAATTAGACAACTGGTCCTAAGGGTTGAGTGGTTAGAGTGTCCGCCTTGGAATCTGGAGGTCTTGGGTTTAATCTGAATCTGAGACCCACCAAAGTTGTAAAAATGTTACTGTATGTTCCTTGCTTGGCGCTCAGTATATAAGGATAGTCTGTAGTTCTAGTACCAATGTCAGGATAATGTGACTGGGTGTGGTATCATGCCACATATACAGAATGATACTACTGTGTGGCAGCACTATAGCTGTCTCAAGTAGACATCGTCTCCAAATGACTGAAATACTGTTGATGGGACGTTAAACCCCAAAACAGACTACTCAAACCAACCTGGTCTCTTTTTCAGACCCCAGCTGGAGAAGAGGTCTGTTTCCCCTTCGAGAAGAAGCAAGGAGAAACTGCGAGCAGTGGACAGTGACCTTGAAACAGAAGTGGAAGAGGTAGGTGACAAAATTAGCATAGACAAGTACAAAGGCATGGCCACTATTTAGTGCAGTCCTTCCAAAATAGTACAGAATCTGATAGTCATCAACTTGCCTGAAATACTTACAAAAATTGCAAAGGAAAAATTGTCCTAAACTTTGAATGCAACGAATACTCAAAGCTTTCTTTCAGGTAACGATTTATTCAGTCAGCAGTATTGTAGAATCAATAATTTTTGTGGGGGACTACTTTTCGTTGATTTTGTGGATGACTTTTTCCACGAATATCCAACGCCACGAAAACTGTTTATCTAATTAGACCTCATGTGTTCTTGAACATGAATCCACCAATATAAGTAACGAAACTAACGGAATTGACTTATTTACCAGATTCCATGAAATTTATTTGTCAACAAAAATTAATGATTTTAAAGTGTGGGTAACTTCAGTTTTGAATTTGTGATATTATGAAGAGATAAATTGATCAAAATGACAAGAAAACATAAAATATTCATCTTGCAACATCAAAGTCACTTAGCCTATCCTATTGTTAAGAAATGTATTTAAATTAAAATATAGGTTTATCCATTAACTACAGTTTGATAATATGTGTGAATTTAAATTTTAAAACATAACTTTTCCTTTCCCATTTATGGCAAGTAGGTAAATTGTTCTCGAAAAGTATCACAAACAAAAGAACATGTGTTCTTTTGTGTTAAGTTTTCCATTGACTACATATTTTTCCAGTTTGTGTAAGTTTTCTAAGATTTAACTATGGTGACATATTTTCTCAGGGAAAAGATCATAAAAACGCAGAAGTCCACTATTGTAAGGTCAGTAGGTCAAGGGACAAATAGGTCAAGGTTTTGCATGCAGTGACCATTGTAGGTCACTTCCCTTTGGTGTCTATGTATGACCTCAAGTGTATGATACATGTATTTGTACTCAAATATTGAGCTTATGGTGTTAAGCATATATCTATTTCCTTGATACATATGTATTACATTTAACTATTTATTCATTGTTCCACTAATATTCATTTATGAAATGTATCCTACTAAACCTCATTTTGAAAAAACATGTATTGAATTATTGAATATTGTATTTTGTGATAGGGTGGAATATATCATTATTAATTTATCATTTTCTGAAATTTATTCGCTTACCGAAGGGACGAGAAAGACACAAAAGGTTAAAGGTAAGGAGGGATAACTCTTTAACAGGCAGCATGTGTGTTGGTTGTAGTGACCTCCCCTTACAAGAAAAAAAGAAAAAAAAGACATTAATGCATTCTGGGAAAAGTTCAATTTGCTGCATGAGGCAGTCATAACCTTTGCATCAGACTGTAGCAGAATAATTTCATGCATAAAAATGCATTTTCCTATTAATACAAGTGAATGACCATCACCCAATTCCTGATCTATAAATGTCAGAATTTCTTAATATTTACATTTAGAAGGAAACGCTTCACTGATAACTAAATTCCCCTCACAAGAGTTGAGTGCCATTAATATAGAAAGCATCCATGCCTACCATAATATTTGGTTTCACAAAATCATTTCCTAAAATATAATATTCCCTGGAGTTTATGTTGGTGTGCCTTAATATTTATTAAATATGATTTGATATGTTTATGTTAATGAATTTTATGTATGTATTATAATTTATTTGCTGTGACTTAATATGAAACGGTTATTTGAGAAGGTAATACCAGGAACTGAACTATTATTTGTTGTGGTTTTGGTCTCTAATTGTGTATGTCATTAATGTAATGTAAAGCTTGTGTGAAACTGGAAGGGAAAGTTTTAATAACAGTATGACAATTCATCCTTTTTGTTTTTTTGTTTTTTTCAATTTAATATTTGTTTGTGTTTGTGGAAGGGGAGGTAACTGAGATAAAATTGTTGTTTGAATCCAAAGAGCTTGCAGAGTTGCTTCTCTTGTTCTGCAAAAAAGAAAAAAAAAATTGGAGCTTAACAGCATTTCTTGCTCTGCAGTACTTTAATGAACTGTTTGTATTTCATTATTCATGGGAGTTTCCCTTTCTAGCCCTGCCATTTTTGTTGCAGAAGGCAATAAATATAACATACTGGTGCTATGTAAATGGTATGGTACAAAACCTGGTCAGCAAAAATGTTGCTCATAGGTTGACGAAATTTTATGCCTGCACGAATCATGAAATTGATTGAAATTATGTTGTCTTAGTGGCGTTATATCCTTTCTCCCCTCTGCTTGTCTTACTTTTCCGATGAGGTACACACTATTTTCCAATTCGCTTTCATTCTCTCTGTTTTCTTATTATTTTTTCGTTGCTTTATTTTTTTTGCTGAGCTTGTTGATAAAAGAGTTGGTTTGAAAATTGAAACAGATGCAATCTTGTGTGTTTTTTTTATCTTTTATCTGATGCATTTGTAGATATTTCCCGAGAAGCTGCACAGCAAAACTCATTTCTCTCTGCACTATCAGTGCTTTGATTATATTTTTTACAGTTTTGTTTAACAAATGACTGTTCCTTGTATATTCAAAGCAGAGCAATGCCTGTGGAAATATCAAGGTTATATACCAGATGTTGTACATTTGAAGCTTTCAGTCTGTCAAACAAAAAACTTTGTTACATAAACATTTGAGATACAGTCAACATCGTACATGCGACCACCTGTATTAAACGACTTTTTTATTAAACGACCGTTATTAATCCCGCCCGAACGTTTTTACTATTACGCTTTACCCTTAAGCGACTTTTTTATTATGCGACCAGCGACCACATAAACCAAGTCCCAGCACGTAAGATTATGCACAAAATCAACTTTATTGAGCGACCGTGTTTGATTCCGTTGCTAATTATCGTGTACGCTGGAGCATGTGTACATATTCATCTTTAACACATCCGAACAAACAAACAATTATCCCGATCATAAGTGCTCACCTGAAACCAATTTGTCCACGCATGACTGCACCATGTGCAACTAAATTCTAAATATAGTTCCTGGTTCCCGTTTCAAAAGTTACTATGCATAACATAGGTGAAACCATCCTTCCAAATGCCGAATACTTCGGATTTTGGTAAAAGAAAATTTGGGAATAAGGTAAATTAATACTTCCGGATGCAATGCGTACCATCAATAATTCGTAACTATAAGTATATACTTTGCGTTTTATGATACTCGACGAGGGCGCACGGTTGAAATAAATTTATCGGGGGTTTCTGGATTTATGTTAGACAGAGACATAAAGAAAGCTCATTGCTAAAAAATATTTTTCTTGAAATTGTCCGAATCAATACATGAATTCGATGTCAAATGTTGTGTTTTTCCACCGAATACCAAATGCAAACCTCAGCCAATGATCCAAGGTATTATTACATCGTATTTATGTTGTAATATAATCTAACGTTATGATACAATTTAGCTTACAGTTTGTATATTTATGACTTGTTTGCCTGGATTTCCAAACAAAATCTATTAAGAGACCATTTCATTAAGCGACCACTTTTTGGCAGTCCCTTGAGCGGTCTCTTAATACAATGTCGACTGTAGTTGTATTTGAGATGAGATTGTGATATTGCAATGGGTCCCAAGTTCAATTCTTGGTCATATATGTTTGAGGTTATGGTGGTGAAATATATTGAAATTTTGGTTTTTGGATGTCACAATGTGCTTTTGAAGTCTTGTGACTATGTTCATTGAATTTTTGGAAATCCTTAGCCCCTTTACCCCATATAGTCTCATTTTGATGCTATGGCAAACAGAGCAGACCCAGATCAGACAGGAAGGAGATGGCTGATCAGGGTCTCCTCTGTTTGTTTTATACAAATATTAAGCTTGTATCTCCGATTCTGTATAAAGCTCAAGGCAAAGAAAAAGGAAAATAATTTTTTTTTTATGTAAATTCATTTCATTAAATCATAGATTTATTCATGAATATTCATGAGGTAATGGGTTAGATTTTAATATATGCTTTCTGTGAAATAATTGAGAACTATTGATAAATGATAAATCTTATCACGCACTGTAGGAGATAAAATATTATCATTTTCATTGTTATAAAAACTTCTTGCTTCTTGTTGGTTTAACCCTTTCCCTCATATAGACTCATTTTGACGCACTCAATAGGTACCACATACAGCCTGATCTGCAGAAAACCACAGTTAAACCTTACCAAATTTAATTATAAAATCCTCATTTCCAGACTACTGAGGAGCAGCAAACAGCATAAAACCAGATCAGCCTGCGAGTAACTCGCAGGCTGATCTGGTTTTATGCTGTTTGCATAGGTCTTTTCATGGTTTCCTCTATGAGGGAAAGGGTTAAGAAAATAACAATAAGAACAAGTAGTCAAAATGAAACCAATAACACCGTATTTAGGATTCTTGCAAGTGGGAAAGAGAAAGAAAGAAAGAAAGAAAATATGAAAATGGTGGTGCAAGAGTAGCTTGAAATATACTGAATATTTTTTTATTTTGCAAGATTGTATTTTCATTTCCTTGATATGATAGAAAACTCTTATTTTCTCTCCTGGCCCTGTCACTCAAGAAAGAGTAAAGCTGAAAAAGGGGAACTATTTGGTAATAAAACTGCTGATCTGGATGAATGTTTAGGTTTGTACCTGCCTGGGAGGCGGGGCAAGAAATATCTAAAAAAGAGAAGGCAAGGGAGATCACTGTGGTGGAGTTTGCATGATTTTGTACATGAGGGGGGTTAAGTGGCTATGTTGTAGGTAACCTGACACCTGATTTGGGGGGCAATATAAGTGTCTGTGAGATAATGAGGGATAATTAAGGCCTGCCCGGGCCACATTGTTACAGATAGCCTGGGTGTAGGGTGACAGCCCGTGTGCTGATAGCAGGGCCGGGCAGTGCCAGAGTCGTCAGATAGCCGGGTGTCTGGTGACTTGATAACATCCCCAGGCTATGGACGGACGTATACTGTCTTACCTTTCTTTTGCTCTCTCTTTCTTTCTTAATTTGTATGAGGCTTTGTAAATTGTTATGGTTTTCCACCCATTATTTCTCTGGCTCTCTCTCTCTCACTCTCTCATGCTGTTTGATACACATTCTTCATCTGTCTTTCTTACTCTCTGTTACATCCTTTCTTTGTCTCTTTTTTTTTACTCTCTCTTACTCTCTTTCTTTGATGCTCTATTCTCTGTCACATCCTTTCTTTTTTTTACTCTCTTTTAGTCTCTCTCTCTTACTCTCTTTGATGCTTTTGGGGGCACACACATTTTCCTTTCTTTCTCTGTAACTTTCTTTGACAGATTCTTTCTTATAAATATTCACCCTTCTCTCTCTCTCTCTCTCTCCACTGTCTGGCATACATTCATTGTCACATGTATCAGTTTTTCTGTCTGTGTATGTGTTTTATCTCTAATACATTCATATCATGACATTTTCATTTTAACTTTAATTTCTCTTTTTTTTTTCTAACCATATTTCTCTTATCATTAGAGATATGATTCTCCATTTCACTTTATTAACATGGCCCAGTGGTCATTGGTAATGTATATGACTGCAGACCTAAAAATTGTCAGTTCAAACCCCATTAAGGGCAATGATTTTTTTTATGACATTCCCAGATGCAAAGTACTAGTCCAATCCAGGAACTATCAAGAGGGATAAGTATAAGTTGTAAGAACTTATTTCTTTTTCAATGTAAAATAAATAGTTTAGTTTAAGCATAGCGAAATTGCATTTGAATTTTCCATTTATAACTATGACCGTCAGAAATGTAAAATACGCCAATCCTGTTACATAATCAGTATGATTTCATCCAAGCGAATAATAATTAACACCTGTTTGAAATATTACTCCTATTAATCAATGTTTTGTCACACATTTTTGCGTTTTTTCCCACAGTTTTATTTCTGTATGTATCAGCTCGCTATAGGTTTGCTAATCGTTTATTAAAATTTGCTATAAACATTCTATTTTATTTTGCATTCAAAATGTTAATATATTGCAGTTTTATTGTTTGTTTAGTTCAGTTTTAACAAGTAAAGCCAGCAGAGTGGAACTTCAACGTTGATCATTTATCAAAGATATCCAAACATACACATCCTCAAAAGGAAAGGGGTTAAAAAAGAAGCTGAAGTTGATTGAGATTAGTTAGAGTAGGATAGGACTCATTGTGAGTCTGTGCTTTTATGAATGATAAAAATGATATTTGATGATAAAGGAGCAGAGATATACATTTTGAATATTACTTTTGTTTGTATTCCCATATGAAGGGGAGTGGATCGCTTTTTTCCTTTGATTTTTGTGGTACCATAATTTATAATTATAGTTTTTAGCTCACCTGAGCACAAAGTGCTCAAGGTGAGCTTTTGTGATCGCCCTTCGTCCGGCGTCTGTCGTCGTGCGTCGTCCGTCGTCCGACGTCCGTCGTCCGTCATCAACAATTTGCTTTAAACGACATCTCCTCTGAAACCGCTGGACAGAATTTAATGAAACTTGGCAAGAATGTTCCTTGGGTGAGGCTCTACAAAAGTTGCTAAAATAAAGTTGATCCATGAAGAACTCTGGTTGCCATGGCAACAAAAAGAAAAATAATTTGAAAACTTTAAAAATCATCTCCTTCAAAACTACTGGCCAGATTTCAAAATAATTAAGTACAGATGTTCCTTGGGTCAACCTCTACCAAAGTTGCTAAAATTATTCCGATCCGTAAAAAAACATGGCCGCCAGGGGCGGGGCTTATTTGCCTTATATGTATATAGAGAAACCTTTAAACAACATCTCCTCTGAAACCACTGGACAGAATTTGATTAAACTTGGCAGGGATGATCCTTGGGTCAACCTTCACAAAAGTTGCTAAAATAAACTTGATCCATGTAGAACTCTGGTTGCCATGGCAACAAAAAGAAAGAAAAAATGAAAACTTTAAAAATCATCTTCTTCAAAACTACTGGCCAGATTTCAAAATAATTAAGTACAGATGTTCCTTGGGTCAACCTCTACCAAAGTTGCTAAAATTATTCCGATCCGTAAAAAAACATGGCCGCCAGGGGCGGGGCTTATTTGCCTTATATGTATATAGGGAAACCTTTAAACAACATCTCCTCAAAAACCACTGGACAGATTTTGATTAAACTTCGCAGGGATGATCCTTGGGTCAACCTTCACAAAAGTTGCTAAAATAAACTTGATCCATATAGAACTCTGGTTGCCATGGCAACAAAAAGAAAAAAAATATGACAACTTTAAAAATCATCTTCTTCAAAACTACTGGCCAGATTTTAAAATAAATTGGTACAGATGTTCCTTGGGTCAACCTATTTATCTCAGGTGAGCGATTTAGGGCCATCATGGGCC
This sequence comes from Solen grandis, assembly GCA_021229015.1. Classification (NCBI taxonomy): domain Eukaryota; kingdom Metazoa; phylum Mollusca; class Bivalvia; order Adapedonta; family Solenidae; genus Solen; species Solen grandis. The sequence continues at coordinate 37,065,646 of CM037791.1, forward strand.
TCTTGTTTTTTTTTGTTTTTTTTTTATGGGTAGAAATTCTGCTGTGGGGGTATATAGGGATGCTGATGTAGGTACAGGTGCACTTAGAGTGTCAAGAGGTCGGGGGGGGGGGGGGGGTCATTAGGGGTCAGTCAGGTGAAGGTCACATGCTGGGTGTGGCACTTTTACTGTTGTGTACCCTACATAAGGGCAATTTACATTATGTTTGCACCATACTGCTACTAGGGTGCTTATCAAGTCTGTTTACAGTAAAATACCAATTATAAATGTCATTGTAGAGCCATTGACTGGGAGGGGGGGGGTCAGTTTTGAAATGTTAAAAAACAACAAAAAAAACTTTGGTTTTCCATAATGTAATCTGGATATTATATGAATTAATGCAATTATTTAAAAATGATTAGGAGTTAATTGTTAAATTAAATGAGGCTTAATTACCTTAACCCTTTCCCTCATATAGACTCATTTTGACGCACTCAGTAGGTACCACATAAAGCCTGATCTGCAGAAAACCACAGTTAAACCTTACCAAATTTAATTGTAAAATCCTCATTACCAGACCACTGAGGAGCAGCGAACAGCATAAAACCTGATCAGCCTGCGAGTTACTCGCAGGCTGATCTGGTTTTATGCTGTTCGCATAGGTCTTTTCATGGTATCCTCTATGAGGGAAAGGGTTAAGGTGAAGTTTAATTGAGGTTATATACTGTAACTGATGAATTTATGAAAAATTAAATAAGTTTAGATCAACCTTTGAATTCAAAGACCTGTAATACTGGAATTTCATTGTATCAAGTAGATTTCAATGAATCATATTTAAACTGTTTAGAAACATCCCCTTCCTTTTTCCCCATTATATAGAGAAAAATCAGAAAACCGTTTTCTTAAATTTGGAGGTCATGGGTTCGATCCTTGGCTGCGACATACGAAAGTCATGAATTATAATGGCTTGCTTGGCCCTCATCATATAAGGGTAGTTCCAGGACTGATTGATAAACCCACATAAATATTACCAATCCTTGTACACACCAAGAAAAAAAATCTTGTTTGATAAAATATTCAAAATGCTATATAATTGTGCTTAATATTTGTTTAACAATTTTTTGAGCAAGTAAATCAATGGTTCATTTTGTAATCTAAGTTTATCGAGAGAAAGCTTAAACACCCTCACTGGTATTTAAATGGGGTTTAATTCTCTATAAAGGTAGAATTAATTTTTCCTCCTTTTTCAAATCAGGGTGTTGGACTTATGTTGTCTGTTTAACCCTTTCCCTCATAGAGGACACCATAAAAAGACCTATGCGAACAGCATAAAACCAGATCAGCCTGCGAGTAACTCGCAGGCTGATCAGGTTTTATGCTGTTCGCTGCTCCTCAGTGGTCTGGAAATGAGGATTTTGTAATCAAATTTGGTAAGGTTTAACTGGTTTTCTGCAGATCAGGCTTTATGTGGTACCTATTGAGTGTGTCAAAATGAGTCTATATGAGGGAAAGGGTTAATACATCGAAAAACAAATGACCTAGATTCTTTTGGCGCAGCAGTGGCAGATTGTTTGTAATGTCAAATCATCCATGCCCCTGTGATGCAGTTAACTGTGCACCTACAAGCAAAAACATTCATTTCGTGATCGTGAACGGTAAAACATCCCTTTGTTAGCGAAGAATACACTTCAACATAGAGACACACAACTTATTCTTTATATCAAGATTCAGGGATGATTGTCTGATAGCAAGGTTTGTAAAACCAGCGTGCAATTTATTTGTAAAACCAGTTCAGTTCAGCCTGCAAATAATGATTGAACATAACAATAAAGAGAACTTAAAAAATTGTCTATAACTTAACCCTTACCCTGCTGGAACCGTAAGTGCTAACCTTTGCCACCAGTAAAGAGCCAGGCCAGCCTGCATTAAAAAGTCAAACCAGGTCAACTTGCAAAGGAAATTAAAACTTCATGAAAGTTTGAAATGTCATATAGGACTAGTATCAAACTTGATCAGCTTGAAAAGCTGAAAAGTCTGAATAATTCTTCCAGGTTTTGATATAAGTCTGACTCAAGGTGTGTCCAGGTTAATGAATTATCTTGTGATGTAAAGAAAGTTGTCTCCATGTAAGGCAAGGTTACAAAAGGAAGGCAGGGTCATTTAAAGGGATGAGTCATTTATGGCTAGCTTCAACATTTGTATACAATCTGTAGCTATAACTAGAAGGTATACCATTGTATCTTAGTTGTTATTCTAACAGTATATAGGTCAGTTTTGAAATGACCCTTGGTGGCATGTGTAAAGGTGCAATACTGGGCTTTAATGACCTAATACATCTCTTTCTGGCCTGTAAGGTTTTATTCGGACCTCAGGGTTTCATCATGGGCTATTGTTAAGGGGGGATTTTAATGATCACTTTCGAATTATCAGAGATTTTATTACAGTTGCTTTTGTATTGAAATGAATGGTCAATCCATATCGTTGGTTAGTTTTTCTGTACTACTGTGAAATTCATTATTGTCGGACAAATTTGATTGGAGATCGGGTCGGTGTGATTTGATAAAAATTTGGATAAGAAGTTTGTGGGTCGTGTGTGGATGATTGGATGTTTTTTAATGTGTTAATGAAAAAATAAGAAAAGGAATGGATTATTGGATGGATATAATTGCATAGGATTGTGCATTTTCTCTAATTTTGGACAAACTTTCTTAAGTCAGATATGCTTATATTAATAGGGAAACATGGTTTTCGATCTGTTTGTATAGAGTATGAATATCAAACCTATTCTCAATTGAAAACTAGATCTTTTTCAAAATGTTTTTTTTTTTTACACCTTTAGTGATTTATTTGTGTTTATTGAAGAAAATGCCTCTTTTTCAAACAATATATCTTAAACATACTAAGCTGCTTTTCTGATTCTTAAAAATTCCCAATTTGGTGAAATATGTCAATAATAATACCCAATTTGTTGGGGGGATCTGTTTCTCAACCCCTGGTTTATATACAGTGTAAATATTAATTAATATTTTGGGTCTTAAACCTTTCCCTCATAGAGGACACCATGAAAAGACCTATGCGAACAGCATAAAACCAGATCAGCCTGCGAGTAACTCGCAGGCTGATCAGGTTTTATGCTGTTCGCTGCTCCTCAGTGGTCTGGAAATGAGGATTTTGTAAGTAAATTTGGTAAGGTTTAGCTGTGGTTTTCTGCAGATCAGGCTTTATGTGATACCTATTGAGGGCGTCAAAATGAGTATATCGGATATGAGGGAAAGGGTTAAACTTTTTACTCTATTTTGATAGTAGAATTACTCAAGAAGTTGTTGAATGACCAATTTATTGCCAACCAACTCAGTGGCAGATTTATGATGACCCTTGACCCCAAGGGAAGCCATTGCTCATGCCCCTGCACCCCCAGCAGGGGTGTGGTCTGTGCGATACCCAGATACCCAGGTGGCTACAAGGGTTTTAAGACTGATAAAAAGGGGTTTGGCATTACATATATTTCAGTGCTCACTCTTTGAAATTTAGGCTGGATTTATTTGTGTGATCAGAAGAACTGGATAATTTTTATAGAACAAGTATTTGGTTAATTATATTCACTGTGTTTAAGTAGACAGAAGTTTCAGGTTCTGTATAATTCAAATGTTGACCGTTAACCTCATGCTTGGCTCGAGTTTGTGTTCCTGAGCATGACCCATGCTTGACTCACAATATTGCAATAACTTCTTGTGAGCTCTTGATAATGATTTTCATCATATATGCATGATAATAATAAACAAATGTACCATTATCAATCCTGAGCTATAACATTTATTGCACAGTTTACATTTGTAGGTCACGCTTGTGTTCATGTAGATAATTATATGGTTTGCTTTTGTTATCTTGTATGGAGTTGGATTGTTATGTATGGTTATGCATTGTTTGACACAGGGGAGCCAGTGTTTTGGTATCTATGACATTTAAGTGGCTGCTAATGTTTGAATGTGTTGGGGGTATGTGTACTGTTAGGATAGATTTCAGAAAGGTTGAGGGTCTCAGGATACTTGATGATGATGATGATGATGATGATGATGATGTTGGTATTTTGATGATGATGATGATAAATAAATTATGATGATGATGGGTCAGTGATGGTTGATGAATGATATGTGATAAAGATGATAGACTTCTGCTGCTGCTGCTGCTGATGATGATGATTTTAAAAGACTGATGATGATGATGATGAATTTAAAAGACTGATGATGATGATGAGATGCCTGTGGAGATGGCTATGATGATATGATTATATTAATGATGTTCATGCAGATGTTACTGTTATTTTGATATTTTACGGTAGGACTTTATTCATCTCATACAGGTAGTTGTCTAATAAACTCAGTTCCTCATATTTTTCTTACCAGATTTTAATATCACAAACTCATAAATATGTGCTATTAATCAACAATAGACTTGGCCATACTGCATCAAGTTTTATTATACATAGTATAAACTTCAAAGTGATAAATGTCTTAGAGATGTAACATACAGCTACGTGCCAAGTCCTTTTAATGAAAACATATGGTTCCAATAAAAGATGCAGATCTCGGAGAGAGAGAGAGGCAGAGACAGTCAGTCAGTCTTGCCGCTGCTTGTCTGCACCTGGTCTCTTCAGCCAGTCTCACTTAAATTCTCGCATGAAACACCTGGATAAATGGCTCGTGTCTATGACTCTCATGACGAAGGGAGAATGAGGCGCGCATTGTGAATACATGCAGTCTGGCAAAAAACAATAGGACTCCATTTGAGAGTCTGAGTGGGGGCTTAAGTCTGAGATTTGTTAGCGGTGTTGTTTATGTTGTTTGTTTCCTCGGCAGCTAGTGAATATTCCCTGATTGTGATGATTGTTATTTTCAGATGTTTTATGGACATTGTAGGCTAAGATATTTTGGACCCATGGTCTTAGTTTTTTCAAGTTCTTGGTGCTTTGAACTTGCATTCTTTACCCGTGAAATTTTTGATTAGTGTTCTGTGTATTGCAGCTAAAAAAGAGGAAAACTTCACATGACTTGATGCTTGTAAAGAAAAGTGTAGCACAATACCTTATAGATGAACAGATTGGTCTTCAGGTCAGGCTTGCTAATTGTGTACTCTTTACATATACAGGATAGGAATTAAAAAAAAATCATAAAAGGAGGACTTTCTGATGACTAATGTGAACCTTTGATAGAATTTTCTCGTGATTTTTTTTTTTGAGGATTTGTTTGAAAATTTATGGGGACTCTGGCTGAAAAAAAACTTATTCAGGGATATTTGTATGATAGATTTAATTCTTCTGTGAGGATTCTGGTGAGGATTGCTATGAGGACAGTGATATATAAAAGTGTATTGAGGACATCTGAATAGGTTTACTGGACATTTGGGGACATTTTTGTTGTGAGGCCAAATCGAGGTTTCAAACTGCTTATTGAGGATTTTGGCATAAATTGCAAGCATTGAGGAAGTTTATTGTGAGGACATTGGCATAAATTGCAAGCATTGAAGAAGTTTATTGTGAGGACATTGGCATAAATTGCAAGCATTGAAGAAGTTTTAGTGAGGACATTAATATAAACACTCATTGAGGACATTTATTGTGAAAAAACATTGGTATAACACTGTTAATGAGGATTTGAGGATATTTGTGTAAATGAGGACAGTGACATTGTGAGTCCTCACTATGAAGAGTCCAGGTCAGAGGAGGAGGCAGAGGACACCGTCCCCAAGGTCACGAGGTCGCAGGGACAGGACAAGGGAGAGAATTAGGAAAATCAAGGTTAGATAACTCTACATTGGTATTAAAATGAAATTATAAGGATTTCTTGCTCCTATAATTTAGTTGCATCCAAGATACTAACAATAAATAAACACCATCAGTCATAAGTGAAAATTATAATTGAGGTCAAATATTTTCTTAGATAACTCATGCTGTCATAATGTAAGGTGAGATAGACTCTTGAAGGTTTGATTTATAAAGAAGAGAATGTTTGGTATTTTTAGCATGGTTTGATTATTTTTATTTTGCCTTATCTAGGTAAGAAAATTTATATGGTATATAAGCACTTGTCCTTTGTTCAGTTACCGTAGCACTCACCAAAGTGAACTTTTGCTTACCATACTTTCTCAATGTATAGAATGTAAGCAGGGAACCAACATACAGTCGTTATAATATGTGAGCGACTGTTATGGATGGTTATTGACTGCACTGCTGTATACCTAAATAAATCTTACTGCATGTTTATGTCTGTCATGTATATTTAAAAGCTTTTAGAAACACTTGCACCAAAACAAAACAAATCAACAAACAAAATTTTGACATATCATATCTTTCTATTTATCTGATTATCATGAAAATTCAATTTGCATGCATTTAAATTGGTATATTAAGATTTCATCTTGGAAAAAAAATAGAACGTTTTCAATTTAATTCTAAATCTCTCTCTAAGATCAGGAGCGTAATCATTAGATCCCAGGTGGTATTTAAGGACTGAGTTAATGAAGCGCGATTTGCATATGATACGGAGAAGTAAGGTAATTCATCAAGTTGTTGAATACAATCGATGGTAACGCAGTCTTCTATTTTATCGTTATCCTATGATAAATGCATTCATCATGTTACCAAGTTAACCTTTATTAAACTTAGCTTAATTAATATGAAAATATTTTTTTTGAAAATACCGTGTTTATCCTTATAATTGTGCCCCCTCCACCCCACCCCATTTGACAATGGCCAAATCATCTTTAGGTTGAATTAGGGTGCTTACAACGGACCAGTGGTTGCTTAAGTTTATCACTGCAGATTCCAAGGTTGTGGTTTTAAACACCATTTGGGGAAAGGAGAGATTTGTTGAAGTAAAAATGTAAGGACTTGCTTTTTGTCCAAGGTAAAATTGAATAAGACTGTAGCTTAATTACCATCCATCTGCAACTTAACAAAAAATCTAAAAGAAAAATGTTTGCACCTTGCTTAAATAAAAATGTAAGGACTTGCTTTTTGTCCAAGGTAAAATTGAATAAGACTGTAGCTTAATTACCATCCATCTGCAACTTAACAAAAAATCTAAAAGAAAAATGTTTGCACCTTGCTTAAATAAAAATGTAAGGACTTGCTTTTTGTCCAAGGTAAAATTGAATAAGACTGTAGCTTAATTACCATCCATCTGCAACTTAACAAAAAATCTAAAAGAAAAATGTTTTTTTAATTCCCCATCTGCAACTTAACAAAAAATCTAAAAGAAAAATGTTTGCACCTTGCTTATTTAGGCATTTTGAAATAAATTTAGTTCAAAAATTTTCAACACTGGTCAGTGGTGTAAAATCCACTCGCCTGCACTTAATTACCTTATAATTCTCATTAAAAATTAGCGAGTGAAAAATCAAAACATTCCTTACTGATTTACTTTGTCAAATTCTGGATTAGCACTAAAGCAGGGAGACTGTTAATTTTATGAATTTTACACCTGTTTTGGTTGTGCATCATCAGTTTTGATGTTGTTGGGATTTTCATCTGAGGGATCCTTCCAGCTGGCTTGCGGTAGGAGGTCGATGGTTCTACCCGGATGCCTCCGTGCATTCGGGGTCTTCCTCCTCCTGTAATTAGCTGGACGTCGCTATATGACTGAAATACTGTCGAAGCAACGGGGAAAAAAAAAAATCAAATTTTGATATGTACTAAGCCAGGTGTGACAACCAGGAGAAATATGGTAAAGTTCAGATGGATGTTTTCCCTTTTATAGCATGTCTCTCTTGAGATTTAAATGATAGTTAATCTTCAATCTATCAGGCTGATGGACTTGTGAGAAAATTTAGAAAATTTAAATTTTCCCATGTTCTTACTTATACCAGTTATTTAAATTAAGACTATTCCGTGTATAGAAGATGCAAAATAAGTTCAAAACAATTTGTCAAAATTCGAAATCATTTAGTGGTGATTGGTTTGCAGTCCTTCTTGAAATCCACAGGGTTGATTTCAGTACTAAACTCTTGTGTAGATGTACATAATTATCTCTAGTTATGTTCTTTAGTTTTGTTAGTCCGCTACTGGTGTTTACACCAGAGGGAACTATAGGTTTACCCTCCGTCTGTCTGTCTGTCTGTTCAGATGTCCGGAATTCTGGATCCCGCGATAAATTAAAAAAACTTTTAATGTAATATAATGAAACTTGGTATATGAATAGACGGCAGTAAGGAGATTCTGCATGTCATTTTTTTTATTCTCAGACCAAAATTCTTGTTGCGATGGTAACGGAAAAATTATGTACCTCACCGGTAGGGGACTCGTGTTGCTTGAAACATGTACCAGTTACTTGTTAAACTTAATTTTGCATAGATCAGGAAACATGTTCAGTATCACTTACACTTACCTCTCTAGACAGTTCCTGGGTTTGACCCGAGTATTTTGTACCTGGTAAGGTCAGCATACTTCCTTTCATCCATGACCGGGGCTCAAACCCTAAGGGTACATTCTTCCGGAGAGGCCAAGATCATTACCACTTGTGCACACACCCAAGAGTGGAATGGTTGTAAAAATATTAAAGTTAACCTACTTTTGTGATTGTAGAATTTATATTCCATTGAAGGCCAGAAGGGCTCATCAGTATAATATTATGTAAAAAGAAAGTTGTTGAACCCTTCTCAGGCTTTCAGTGGACGTTAGGTTTTTGTTTAGGTATTATTTTGACAGTCTTGAAGTTTGTATGAACAATTTCAGTGTTTCACTTGTATGTACATGGAAATAAAGTTCTCTGGAGATTGTTATCGTGGTTTGGAATACAATGGAGTCTTTTTTATCAATTTATTTTCAAAAGCACGCTCTCCCCAGGCTTTGTCATGATCTGTCAGTCATCCTGCCAGCCAGAAATGACTGATAAGCCATAGGAGGCTTGCTTATCATAAGTGGCCCAGGTGGGGTTCACCATGTGTTCACAGAGAACAGTTTGAAACTCAGCCAGCTCTTTATTGAGTAAGAGAAATTTTTAACTGCTTGTCTCTCCCTGAAAAAGTTAAAACAGAAAATCAGACAAAAAAGACCAGGGTTGTAATTCAGGTGGTACTGCATGACAAAGGAACATTAATTTAATTAACAAATTACACTGGTAACTGTGTGCATTTCATGTCTTTTTCAACCTGTAACGAAGGCTAGACAGGGTAAAATGACTGAAAAAAACTATTGATGTATTAATGACTTAATTGCACTTAATTTTTCTCAAAATTGGCAGATGTTATATACATATTGTATTATGACACTTTATTCATGATATATTGTATCAAAGCTATTGTTATAGAATGCAAGATACAATTATAGTTTTCATTGTTCAAGTCATAAATGAAGGCATTTAAAATAAACAATATTGTAAAGTGTGAAATGCAAACAGCAGAAAACCTGACCAGCTCACACAAGATAACTGAGACAAATCTTGTTATATTCAGGTTACAATAGGTCCTGATTTCCGTACAGTTTTTTAATACAGACATAAAATAAGTTTGACCTTTTGGTCAGTGATGCATGAAAATTGCTTAATATTTTAAATTAACGTACTAAATTGAACGTGAAATACTCAATGGTACATTTATTCCGTGCAGTAATTTTATTTATTTTTTATCAAAGTTCTAGGGTACGACCCTTCACAACTGAAATTAAAATCTAATTTATTCAGATGATGTGTTGGGGGTTATTACGCTAAACCAGCAGAATGCTGGAAACAATTCACGTTTGATATATTTCCCTGGGTATACAGAAAAATTATTTCGTATCTGTGATTAATGAAGCAGAACTTACGGAGGTGACTTAAAAACGCAGTGATTTATGAGCCCCATTTTCAATTTGACTGGTATACATATATATCCCAGTGAGTGAGTGAGCGATCTTGTATAACAATATATGGATGTATAAACCTGTATGGATAGAGTTCATTGTAGATGGATTTTAAAGGAATTTTCACAGGAATTTTTATTTTGTTTATCGAGGGAGAAATGCATTCTGGGATTATCATAAAGTATTATCAAAAGAGATTTAAATTGAGTTATCTGGATGCATTTTCTGGTGAAAGTCTGTATATTAATCCATAGTGAAATGAAGATAGGAGACTATCTGATGTTGAGGAAATTGGTATTAATTAGTATATATCCACAATACAAAATGAACACGAAGGGTTTGCAGTTTTATGGCTGCTATCATTTTTTTTTTTTTGCATCGAAAATATTTTTTTTTAAGATTAACGTTAAGGACAAATGACTAAAATTGTGCCCAAAAGGTCAAATTTATTCTAGGGGAGATGACATCCTAAATGCGGCATACTTGATTTCAGAGCACTTGGTTACGGTATTCCTTACAGGAATATTTTTTATTCATTTGGCTCATCCTCATTTCATCTAAACAAGATATTGTTTGAATTAGCTCCTAATTACAGTATTGCCAAATATGATATGCGGCACTCTCTTTTTATTCGATCCGGGTGGCCGAGTGGTTAGAGCGTCCGCCCCAGTATCAAGAGGTCATGGGTTCGATCCTCGGCTTCCACATACCAAAGTCATAAAAAATGATACTGGTTTAGTTCTTTGCTTGGTTGCTCAGCATATAAGTGTAGTTCCAGGTCTGGCTGGCCCGGTGTCAGGATAATGTGACTGGGTGTGGTATCATGTCACACGTCTGGTGTAATAACTGCAGAATGGCAGCACTATATCTGTCTCAAGTAGACATAGTCCAAATGGCTGAAATACTTTCGTTAAACCCAACAAACAAACTAATACTCTCTTTATACATCACAATAACTTTGTCATGGTACGTTTTGAGCATATCGTGTCAGCTCTAGCATAAAGGCATTTAAACCGGGTGGAACCTCTGACCTACAGTGAGCCAGCTGGGACTCGAACTTACAGCTGTGAGATTTATTATATGCTAAGTGATTCGTAGTTATAGCAACTATGACCTTTTGGCCATGAAGGCCTTATAATTATAGCTGTAGTGGGTTAACTCAGGTCACATAGGATATTTTTGTAATGGCTATATTTTATATTTCACAGGCTTGGTGCAAAACAATTGTATCTGCTTCTTCATTTATATGTAGTTACAATAGTTTTGCATTAAACCTTTGATTTGGAAAATGGATTCATGTGTAAAAGTATGACAGTTCAAAATACATATGGGCATTATTACGCATAATTAGATACGGTCGTAAATGACTGGACTAATCCTGATCCCCCACGTAATGTTGTGAGTAACGATAGGTTCCAAACAGCTTTGTTTGTTTTGTGTTCGGATTAGAAATATTGGCCGGACAATTTATAGAGATTATTTTGACACCATATGGTTGAATCAGACTTTAAGGAGGATTATAGTGGATAAAAAGTGGAGTCGGAAACCACAGGGTCGTCTGAAAGCGATCTTAAAACCCTGCGGTTTATACTCATCAAAAAAAGTTCTGGGCCTTGGTGTTTAGAAATATGACCATGGAATTACTGCAAACCAATAGGCTGGTGCCTGTCTAAGGATGTGAAACACTTATGTTCATCATGTTCTCGAAAATACTTAAGTACGATCTGAGGCTTAAATTTGAGTATCATGCCCAAATCATTTTGAAACTGATGGGCAGAGCTTAATTCTGAGTATATTACGTTTTTATTTTCAAGAACACAGTGCCTTGGGTCTTGGACAGTAACCATTCCCTAGCTAATAAACAAAGTGCAATATTCCAGAGTGTTATATTTACATTAAAGGCCCTCGGTTATGTGCATTGTAAAATGTTTAGGGCGAATTCAGTGAGGTAGATTACTTAAGTTTTAGTTGCTGACTCACTAGTGCTAAAAAGCAACCCCTTTCTGCCGTTAGTTCGACAACTAGTCGAGGTTACTCAGATTTTTCAGGTAATGATGCCTTTGTTTAGATCGTCTTTCTTCCAGCTGGCTGTAGCGGTAGGTCGATGGTTCTACCTGGATGCCTCCGTGCATTTGGGGTCTTCTTCTACCTGTAATTAGCTGGACGATGTTATATAACTGAAATACTGTCGAAGCGACGGTAAACTCAAATAGTCAAGTCAGATTGTCTTGCGGTAGGTAGGTCAGTGGTTCTACCTGGGGACCGACCCACTGTGCACTTTTCAATTGGGTCAAGCGGGGGGACTCTACCACCACTTGTCACAGAACCAAAAATTTTCCAGTTTAATAATTATGCTGCAACATGAAGAATTATTCCTGAGTCAGGAATCAGAGAAAAATGTCTTCTAAAAGCGTCTTCAAGTATTAGAGAAAAACGTCTTCTGCAAACTGTCAGAATCTAAAATTTCTACTTTGACAGGAAATTAATTTGTTTCGAAGGAATTTCTGAGTATCATGGTGATCTTCGTTATGAATGGATTATATGTTTTATTTAAAGAGCGACTCTGTTGTTCAATAAATTCAATGTTTGGAAGCAAATTTCTTTGCACAGTAGGATATGATTAAGAGCCGATGTTTGCAGATATTCAGGCAGTTAAAAGTGGATTTTGCATGCAGAACTTACTTTGAAACCATGATTTTACAGTTGTTTCATCATCGTAATGAAAGTTGTGCAATTGCATTTAATTATAATTTAGCGTATGTTAAATTGCGCTATTTTTTAATTCTTTATAAACAATCAGTATATTTATCAAGAAAAATTACAACAGCATTTTCTATCTATTATGTAATTTTTTGTTTGGGGGAAAAAAGTAAATTTCATTTTCAGTATTATTTTCATTATATGTATTCTGAAATGAGTTATATATAAACATGATGCGTAGAGATTTTAAAATATTGAGTCTCTTTATTATTTTGAGGGGTATAATAGATTCAATACAAGATATTGGGGTTTTGAATGTCAGCTTTAGTCACTCTTGAGTTTGTTTTGGATCTGGTCACGTATTTTCTTTATACCCTTTTAAAGTCACAGGTATTTGGGTACAAATATTCTTAAACCTTGACAGGCACATGTGAAAACCTTGATCAAACAGCAAGCGATTTGCGGTTTGGTCAGGTTTCATAGACTTGACTGGTTTTACTGCTATTTTTATTGCCTGACTGGGCATTTGATATTATATTGAACTGTAAGTCTGAAATTAAAATCCTAATCGTAGACAAATTCAAAACTTGATCAGAATGCAAGTAATTATTTAGTTTCAGTAGGGCAGATTTTACTGTAATCTTTTGTATGGAAAGATAAAGATGAGTGAAATGTGATTCACTTTGTGTAACCAGATACTCTTGAACTGTTTGCAAGCTGATCAGGTTTTATACAGTTTTTTAAATCTTTTTGGATGATGAAAGTTGGGTTTTATATCACAATAAAGGTATAAAAGAGAGAGACATTTGATGAAGAGGGCATAGCTAGGATACAGTAGTGGGCCATCAATATATATAATATTGTGACTTGATGTGGAGGTGATCAACTCTGTTGACCATTCAGTGTAGACAGGACTACTGGAGTTAACAGTGTCAGAGGTCAGAGAGGTTTTTTATTAAGGATACAGAAGTTGCGAGGTGTCGCTTGGAAATACTAAAGGAGTCGATTAAGGTGGATTTCATTCAAACTGTAAAAGGATATTTATAGAATTGTCTGAAACGGCATGGGAATATGATTTTTTTTTTCTGAAATAGATGAGATTTTGATATGGAGGATCGAGAAAATTGCATGAAATGAAGTGTTATTTTGTGGTACTTTTGTAAAATTGATATTAAAATACTGTTCAGGATATTTGAAAATTGAGCAGAATTGTGTGACATTTGAATTATGATATAATGACAGTGGGGATTTTGAGGTGGAGAAGGTGATTGTGCTATAAGCATTACCATGACAACCACCAGACTACACGGACACTGGTATGGTGTGATACAGAAGTTACTTCAGGTAAGGCATTAATGTCAGTTTTTGTGTCACCTGCTGTATGCAGAGGTGACACATTGGGATCACTGTTCTGTCTGTCACACTTTTTCCATCTCTGTCCCCGATGGCTAAGTGGTTAGATCTTCGCCATGGGTTTGATCCCCATCCGTGATATACCAAAGTCATAAAAAATGGTACTGTTTTGGCTCCCTTGCTTTGCGCTCAGCTTATAAGGGTAGTTGCACTGGACTGGTTGGCCCAGTGTCAGGATAATGTAACCGGGTGTGGTATCATGCCACATGTACTGCAGTATGGCAGCACTATATCTGTCTCAAGTAGACATATTCTCCATTAGTGAGTGAAATACTGTTAATTATACTGTTAAACCCAACAATCAGAACAAGAAAACTTGAATAGACTACACCTGTTACATTTATTACCAGAATATAACACCAATATTTGTATGTTTCAATATAAATTGAGTCTTTTCCCTGAACTTTTTCAATTTGGAAGTAAAAATTGAAATCAGAATTTTATAACACCTACAAAAACATTGTGATTACTTTTATATTCAGAACTGTGTGTTGTAAGTGTGACACATATTGGCTTTTGAATTCTTGCTTATATCATGATACAGTCTATTATCTACATTTCCTAGGATTTATCAACATCAGGTCTAATCCCTTTCCCTCATAGAAGAAACCATGAAAAGACCTATGCGAACAACATAAAACCAGATCAGCCTGCGAGTAACTCGCAGGCTGATCAGGTTTTATGGCTTTCCTGCTCCTCATGTGGGTCTGGAAATGAGGATTTTTGTAATTAATTGGTAAGTTTAACTGTGGTTTTCTGCAGATCAGGCTTTATGTGGTACCTATTGAGTGCGTCAGAATGAGTCTATATGAGGGAAAGGGTTAAGTTCTAATGCTTGCGGGGGAATCGAAGCAAAATATGAAAATCAAAGATGACTTGCACTTATCTTTTTTTATACTGCTTATCTTTTTGAGCTTCTAGTGGTCTGTGGTTTTAAAAAAAAAAAAAGGTAAAAAGATGTTGAGAATTGTAAATAATAAAGGATTATGGGGTGTGAGTGATATATGAAACATTATATCACAGTAAAGAGTCTGGGTTCCAGATAGTTTATACATTTTTTAACAATATCAAGTGCGCTAGAATACAAAATTCAAAGCAAGGCATTTTTTTCAGGCATGTCTGAAGCTCCTATTACAGATTTGCGACATATTGAATAGGCTGAGTTTGCCTATAAAAACAATGCAATCCCTCGCTGACGTATTCTTCATCAATGTTCTATGGCAACAAAACCTGTATTATCATTTAATACTCTTTTGATGGTATACACCTTTGTTAAGCTTCGGGCTCAAATGTCCTGGGTACAGAAACGTTAGACCCTGAAAAAAAGCCACAGATTTTGCAGATAATACTGTTTAAGGTAAAGTCCCTGTGATGGTTCCGCTACATCTTGGACCACTTAATCTCTACCAAGATAACCAAGGTACCCCAGTGAAACATTAGGAAACCTTGGTTATCTCTGTAAAAGGTCAAGAGGTCCGAAATGTAGCGGAATTATTACAGGGACTTTACCTTAATGATGTATAGAAATTTTTATAAGAGAAAATTGCTGTAAATGGACTCAGAAAAGCTCTTAGAAAAAGAAAACACGCAGTTGTACAAGACCTCTTTGGTTTGTTAGGAGAATTTATTTGGAAGGTGGATTTTGACAGAGTTGGAGCATTTAGTGTCACCGACTTATGGTCAACCTTGGTCTTGAGATTCTAATGTTTATGTTTTATGTCAGGTACTGACAAGTACAGTTTGACACACAGGGAAATTCAGGTTGCTTGAAGTTTATTAGGGGCAAAGGGCATGAAATCTGGACAATTTCTTTGATTTTATAGAATTTGATCAATTATATTTGCATGATGTTTATTAATGTCCCTGACTGACCTAGAATAGGATTCTAACTATGTTATGGGTTTTTAATGCCAGGTAAAAAAAATGTGGTATCATACCATGTTTAAACTATTCCAGACTCTGGTTGGTGAAAGCCTGATAACTGTGCTATAGCTCATAGCAGTTTTGTAAAAATGATACTGTGGTATTAAGTCATAACACCCTGCTATCTTTACATCATGGATGTTTGAATAAGTTTCAGGGTTGGTTGACTATTAACATGCATTTAGAAGTGCAATTTAATGGTAGGAGAGGAAATTTATCATTTAATTGATTGACAAGAGATGCTCTAACAGTGAGAGCTGCTGTGGTTAGTTAGCTCACTGATTTATAAAGCTCACTGATTTATAAAGCTCACTGATTTATAAAGCTCACTGATTTATAAAGTAAGTGAGTAAATAATATGATAATGAAATGTAAATATCTGGTAATGAAATTGAATAAATTGAATTAGATTAATTCAAAAGAATTTAAAGGGAATATTTGATATAGGACCAAGTCTGAGATGGAAAAATAATTACAGTAGTGTAGTTAGACTGGTCTTGTAGGGGGGACATCTTTGCTATTGTGTGAGGGCTGGCTAAAAAACTTATGTGTATATAGAAACAGTAGGAGATGAAACAGTTTCGCGGTCAACCCTCATATCGGATATTCAGTTTTTGACATATTTGTCTAATAATTGAAGAAAGACTTACGTCTCCGTGTTAGCATTATTAAAGGGTCAATTAAATGCCTGGGGTAATTATACGTGTCATGTAAGGTTTTAATTATAGTTTAGGAATGATTGGTATTTTAACCCCTTTCGATTCTTCATTTTGAAACATTGGCAAACAGAGTAAACCTAGATCAGACAGCTCCTAAATTCATGAGATATGGGGATAAAACTAGTGTTTCCCCTTCCCTCTTCAGAGGAATAATTTCGTGCAAGTTTTTACTTTATTAGATAAATATAGAAAAGCAAGAGCAAACTGAAAGAAACTTTTTTTTTCACCTTAACCCTTTCCCTCATATACACTCATTTTGACGCACTTAATAGGTACCACATAAAGCCTGATCTGCAGAAAACCACAGTTAAACCTTACCAAATTTAATTATAAAGTCCTCAATTCCAGACCACTGAGGAGCAGAGAACAGCTTAAAACCTGATCAGCCTGCGAGTTACTCGCAGGCTGTTCTGGTTTTATGTTGTTCGCATAGGTATTTTCACAAGTCCTGTTCAATAAGCTGTGCATCTTAATTATCATAATGACATATCGCGCTGAGACTTGGAAGGGACGGAGCTTTGAGACTGATCAGGGTGTCATCTGTTTGATACACGTCTGTATTATAGCATAAAGAAACAGTCATTCTTTCATACAACATCATAAGTTCAGTATATTAATATCGTCATGTCCATCTAACGAGAGGTCCTGGGTTTGATCCCCAGTTGCGACATACCAACGTTGTAAAAATGGTACTGTTATAGCTCCTTTGCTTGGCGCTCAACAATTATAAGGGTGCAGTTACACTTGGCTTGGTGTCAGGATAATGTGTCTGGGTGTGGTATCATGCCATGTGTCTGTGGCATGATACGGCAGTACGGCAGCACTATATCTGTCTCATGCAGACATTATAAATCTCCAAATGACAATACTTTAAACTACATGACATAAATTTGTACATGAATATATAATTATTATATGAGGTATAACATTTATGTAGAGTTAGTTAAAGGCCCATTTGGATAGCAAACAGTTGAATACCTGATCAGCATGCACACCCCTTGCAGCTAAGGCCTCATAGTCTGTAACATTTTATATGGCCATGGGTATTACTAATCATTTCCATGAATTTTTTATCCTGTGAACTACAAATTTGCTAAACCAGTTTCATTTATATATAATATATGTGTGTATATTGTCATGAAAGAGTTAATTTGCCAACCCTCATTAATGCAGCTGAAGAGATTTTTTTTTGCTTTACGAAGTGTAACAGGAAATGAAATACAAACTAGGGCACCGAGAGAAAAAATGGAAGTATTGAGTGTTATTGTAGGTATTAAAGAATGTACGAATTAAAGGTATAATGTAGCGTGAAAAATGTGCGCTCATCCATGTGGAAAAATTTCGAGTTTGAAATAGTGGACATACAGGGGAATTTTTCGTACAATGTCAATGTGTTGTTTGGGGGGACAATAGGAGCTGTGGGATAAACAAATCGGGGCGGTGTTGTGCAAATATGTTTGATGGCCGAAAATAAAGAGCCGGATAAATGACAGGGGGAGAAATATTTGTGTATGAAATTAAGCGACAGTCTGTACTGTTATTTAAACATTGACGGGATTTTTTGTAAGAAGAAGAAAAGGGTAGGGTAGGAGTAAAAAAGAAAATAAACGTATTGGGATAGTAAAGGCTGACCCCCGGTGTGCGACAGTCTGTAGGTTTTAACAGCGAGTTTGTAGCTCGGTGGGCAGTCTGTGATGAATAATGACAGATATCGCTGGAATTTTTGTATAGAAAATGACAAATGTAAATGCTAATTTAGTGTTCAGATGAAGATATTGGGATATTAAAGTGGTAGATATTTTTTTTGTGATTTTTTTTTTTCGGTGAATGCGATCAGAAGGAATAAGTGTTGAATATTTGATTGATTGCTTGACAAAACACAGTGTGGAAATATTCTGATTATGGAGGAATGTTTTTAAGATATTTGTTTTTCGTTGTCACTGAATCTTGACCTAGACACTACAATGTGACGATCATAATTACATGAAATGTACATGTAAAAATATGACATATCAAGAGAGAAAAGCGAAAATTTGTGATCTTTTAGAATTCTAAGTTTGTGAAATAACTTAACTATTAGAGACTGCCTTGGATGCTAATAATTGATTGAGAGAAAATTTTGAGAATAACATCAAGGCTCATTGCAGTAATTTCTGAAAGAAATTTGTGTTTAAAACGTTGATACAATTCCAGATTGAATGGATGTTAGTTTACTTATTTTAAAGTATTGTTATAAATCTTTCATAGTTTCCAGACATTTGATCACAGGTTTAATAATTATCTGCCAGAAAAAAAAAATTGAGATAAAGATAAAAAATACGGATGGTTCGTAGAATTAGATACGGAGATCACTGGAAATATTCAATTATTCAACATCACACATTCAATGCAAGAGAATTCATGAATTTGAGAATAAAGTATTATCATTGCTAATTGCGAAAAAAAATTTGAGAGATTGTGAAAAAGTAATTAACAAGAGAGATTAACTTTCTTAGAGTGTAGTACATAAAAACAGTAAAAAAACGGCAACAGTATAATGCAATTATCACACTGTGCCTGTATTTATAATACTTGGTAATTAAGCGAGTCTTATACAAAACTTTGAATTTCGGATTGAAGAATTCTTTCAAGGAATAATGTGTCACAATGGATCATGAACATGGCTATTAGATGTTGATTACTGGTTTAAAATTTTCTGAAAGGGCCATTTTTCAAGGACAGATATTTATAAGCATTCACAATGTTATCGACAAACTTAATGACTTCAAATTATACATATATTGCTTTGGAGGATATACAGTCATTTTCTGATACGGTAAGTGTGTAATTAATCTTTTTGTGTATTCCATTTTATGTTACTCGGTGTTTAACGGTAAATTGAACTGAATCTGGTTGTCCTTTAGTGGTTAGAGCGTCTGCTCCAGAATCAGGAGGTCATAGGATTGATCCCTGGCCATAACATTCTAAAGTCGATAAAAAAATGTGCTGGATCTGGTATAGCTCCCTTGCATGGTGCTTAGCATGTATAGTTCCAGGACTGGTTGGCCTGGTGTCGGGATAATGTGACTGGTTGTGGTATCTCATGCCACACGTCTATGGGTGATACTGCAATGTGATTTTTCATGACCTTCCCAGGCACAAAGTACTGGTCCAGCCCACTGGAACCATCCAGAGGGATTAGTATAAGTTGTTAGAACTGGTTTCCTGATCCAGGTAAATTGAATATTTAGTTTAATTCCCTTGGGTTCTTGTTCCTTCACCAGTAATGAACTGGACATCATGAGTGAAATGTTGTGTAAAATTTAAATGATTCAACAGAAGTTTTCGCAGGTGGGTTATGTTCAAATCTGAAAAAATTTTAGTAGTTCAAGGTAGATTTTTTTTTGTGCAATCCCTATACTGGCCAGTTTGTGTGAGGCTTATTTTTCTAGAATAATTGGAAACATATACTAATTCCTCTCCTCAGTTATTTTGTTGGACCAGTACTTTGTGCTTGGGAGGGCCATAAATATCTTGCCCCCAACCTGGTTCGAAGCCACATTATTGGGATATCTAGAGACGGATGCCTTACTCTTCTGGAGTACGCCCCACTAAATTGACACGTGTACAGGTAGAAATGTTTAAATTTAGCTCAGGGGCAGGTCAGTTAACAACTTATCAAGGCTACCATCTTGTCAAGAGGTATGAAACCTATCGCTAGCCAGCGACTGGAAAGATCTTGCTACACATTTGACCATTCAAAATCAGGACACCGAGGCCTGCGTAAGTGAAATCACCCGCGTTAGAGAGGAAACCAAAAGAAAGGAATTATTATACTGGAAACTTGTAAGACAATGAGGCTTCTGAAATTAGGCAGAATTTGAGCCTTAGCAAAAATGTATCAGTCCTTTGTTTGTAGGACATGTTACAGTTTTGCTTGAGAGATTTTTAACACTAACAGTTTTTTTAGGGTCATTGTGCTAATTACTTAAGGCACACCAATTGATCACCCCCACCCCAGTTTAAAAATTATAATAATTTGTTCATTGAAAGCCATAACAACAGCAGCTCAACAGCCCTCTTTTTATATTATGCTGATGAACCCTTCTGGCTTTCAATGAATTTCCACTGTGAAATATTAACCCTTTTTTTCACATGGATTTGAGATTTAGTTTCAAAGCACTGTCATAAAATCAAGACTTGTTTAAGTCACTGTATATTTTGCTTTAGACCATTACACTCTGAAATGTTTGTTTGTTGGATTTAATGTCCCACCGACAGTATTTCAGTCATTTGGAGATGATGTCTACTTGAGACAGGTATAGTGCTGCCACACTGCAGTATCACGTCGTTGACATGTGGCATATCACACCCAGTCCCATTATTCTGACATCAGGCCAACTAGTCCTGGAAAAACCCTTATATGCTGAGCTCCAAGCAAGGGAATTATACCAGTACCATTTTTTGGTATGGCAGGGCAGGGGATTGAACGCACGACCTCCTGATTATGGGGTGGACGCTCAGCCACCAGGACCAGTACAGTGTACATGTTGGTTATGCTCTAATGTTGAGCATTGAATAAGCCTTAAAGCAGACTGATAATAAGACTAAGTTACTAAATGTATGATTTCAAATCAAGTAAGTGTTGCACTTTCCTTCTAAGCTCTTGCTTAAACAGCAAAAATTATTGGCTCACTGTCATCCTAAGAGAAATAAAGTTTTTTAATCCTTTCCCTCATAGAGGACACCATGAAAAGACCTATGCGAACAGCATAAAACCAGATCAGCCTGCGAGTAACTCGCAGGCTGATCAGGTTTTATGCTGTTTGCTGCTCTTCAGTGGTCTGGAAATGAGGATTTTGTAATTAAATTTGGTAAGGTTTAAGTGTGGTTTTCTGCAGATCAGGCTTTATGTGGTACCTACTGAGTGCGTCAAAATGAGTCTATATGAGGGAAAGGGTTAACGTTTCATATATTCCATTTTTTTTTTCTGTTGACATTCTTTATATATGTCAAACCATTGTCACCAGTTGTGATGAGCATTTTGTTGATATGCCAATTGTTGTAAAGCCAAGTTATTGTTTACTTGATGAATGGTTTGACGAAAGTGTGGCATTAAAAAAGAATGTTAAAAAATACATTGTGACTATATATCTTCAACAGCTGGGTCTCAGTCACACATATATAGAGGAAGTGGTTGGAAGAAAGGGACAGAGAGGGAGAAAGAGAGAGAGAGGGGGGGGAAAAGAGGGGAAAGAAGAATAATGGAAGTGGGATAGAGTCTCAGAGATAGAATCATGATTTTCCTTGCACACAAAATTGCCCATTTTGACCCTCAGATTGCGTAAATATCTCCCCAAAATTTGTCTCTTTATCTATAGAATTATATCCAGGGGTCATTTGTCCCCCATTTGAAAATACCAAGGGAAAACCCTGGAAATGGAATATGGAAAACAGCAGAGTGTTGGTCAACTGAGATAGAGAAAGTGAAGAAGGGGAAGGAGAGAAAGAGGGTGGATAGAGAGAGTGGGTGGAAAAGAAAACACAGAACAGAAAGGGAAAATACAAGTAACATTGATTCATTGGATTTATAATCATGGCTCAGTATATTAATTTGTCCATTGAAAGCCAGAAGGGGCTTTTAGCCTTCTTTTTACATATGCTGATAGCCTCTTCTGGCTTTCAGTGGACATAATATGAGTCATGTGGTCCTACAGGAATTGCAATTAAAGGCTTATCAGCTGTGTGGCTGGGCAGAAATTGCAATTAACTAGAAGATAATGGAAATGTCCAGATTGCATAGGGGTCAGGTAAAGTCCAGTTTTGACAGATTGTTTTATTGTGGAGGGTGTATCTCTAATATTTTGACTTAGAAAATAACTGGGCTGTTAAGAAATGTAAAAAAAAACTTAAGGGTCAGTCAGCTGTGAAAAAAGAGGGTCGGCCGGGTGACCTGAAAATGGAACTAATTTATAATTTGACCTTACATAAGTGTTTTTAATTAAGAGAACAAAATCTCTAAGTTGATGGAATGAATTATAGGACTAAAATATATTTATCCTGGTGGCCAAGTGGTCAAAACGTCTGCCCTGGAATAAAGAGGTTGTGAGTCAGATCCTTGCCCATGACATATCAAAGTCGGAAAAAATGGTACAGGTGCTTGGAAATCAGCATATAAAAACAGATAATATGACTGGATGTGGTTTCATGCTACAGGTATTGCAGTGTGACAAGTAGAGTGTCATGACATCTATGAATGACTGAAATACCATTTGTGGGATGTTAAAACCAAAAAAACAACCAACCAACAATAATATATCTGTACAAAATGAGTAAATATCCTGTGTATTCTACAGTCCTGTGTGTAGATTAAGATATAAACACAGTATGACTAACAATTGTACCCTCTGAACTTGTGGTCAGGTATGATAATAGTGAAATCTGTGGCCATAATATACTCCGAACCTGTGTAGTACACCTTTTATGTCAGCCCCAGGTGTGAATAATTTCGGCTTCAGATTGGTCAGGTTTAATGTTTTTTACCATATTTGGAAAGTGTCCACAACTTTCGTGTGTGGCGTCCCTTATGTGAAAACACCTTGTTGACGTCATCATTAAGTTATGGTTAAACTGTATAAAAGATTCACTATATTCTATATGCAGTAGAGAAGTTTATATATATGCAATAAAATGAAGTATCGTTACAAGTTACGTTTTTCAGCTAGTTCTGCCTGTATGTGGGTTGAGTTATTATGCAAATAGTAATAACCACGTGACTAATGATGCATAATTTGTCTTGATGAATATTAATTAATTTACTATATTTTATATTATATAATGGTATCTTTATCAAGCAATGGATTTTTCTTTTCTTCGGAAACTGTAAGTAATAGCTATGGTATCTTTTGAGCAAACAGCAGATATTGAGACCCAATTTATATCATCAGAAGCTCGGCTGGATCGAGGGTCAGCTGTCTGATCAGGGTTGACTTTGTTTGCCGTCAAAATGAGTCTGTCGTAAAAACGTAAAACTGTGTACGTAAACTCTTTAACTGTTAATAAATTCTGGATACAAAATTGAACAAAAAACATGTGTGGAGTGACTTAAATTTCAAAATTTTGAATATATGGAGGAATGTTGTTTATGTTCGCAGTGCGATATTTAGACATCTTCAGTATTGTTAATGAAAAATTGAGCGTCTTTAGTACCCAGTAATTGCCTGGATTTCTTCACGTCCTTCTTTCTTCAGATCTGATTTACTTCTGTTTGTGGTCGGGTCACGGTCGTTAGACTTCACCAGTAGCGTACATTTGTATAATCTCCACATATGTGATGACTGCCTTTTAAATACACACTTGAAGGTGCGTGGACAAATTTGAAACCTAGGTGTATAACAGATTTTCCTTGAGACAAGTGAAGCATTTGAAATACATTGGTCGAGAGAAATTTAAAAGTGATCATAACCTGAGCGTTGTACATGTGCAAGGATGAAGTATACGTTCGTTGTTGAGTCATCATGGAAATGAAGAAGAGAAAAAATTATTCTAGATAACGGAATGAAGATTGAGGGAAAAAAATGTTTGAGATTTATGGTAGATAAAGGAATGTGAGGGTTATAACAGACCGAGTGTTTGTGTGCAGGAATTTTGCAACGTTTTGGATTTAAGAGAGGAATTTGGATTTTTCTAGGTCGGATTTGTTTACTCAAAACAGACAGCATGGTAAGATAACAGAGGATTGTTTTTGCATGTGTAGTCAGGTATTTGAGTATTCATTTCTTTTTAAGGGATTCATGGGGTCAAAAGGTTAACTCTTTTATGTAAAACTTTGTCATTTAATGCTGCCTTCATGCATATTTTTTTAACTTTAATTGTTATATACATTTTCATTGCCTTAATTTTTGTTTCCTCATTCTCCTGTTTCTTAACCCTAAGTTAACCTCATTTTGATGCATTTTGAAGCCTTGAAAAGCAGCAGACCTAGGTCATGGAACTGTTCTCCTTCAGGAGCTGTCTGAATAGGGTCTCCCATGTTTGATCATACAATATTGTAGCTCAGATTTTACATAGTCTGTGCATGGCAGAGAAATTATACAATATTGTAGCTCTTTATTCAACATGCAGAGAAAACGCACAATATTGTAGCTCATTCTACAACATGCAGAGAAAACATAAAATATTGTAGCTCTTTCTTCAACATGCAGAGAAAACATACAGTATTGTAGCTCTTTCTTCAACATGCAGAGAAAACATACAATATTGTAGCTCATTCTACAACATGCAGAGAAAACATACAATATTGTAGCTCATTCTACAACATGCAGAGAAAACATACAATATTGTAGCTCATTCTACAACATGCAGAGAAAACATACAATATTGAACCCATTCTACAACATGCAGAGAAAACATACAATATTGTAGCTCATTCTACAACATGCAGAGAAAACATACAATATTATAGCTCATTCTACAACATGCAGAATAAACATACAATATTGTAGCTCATTCTTCAACATGCAGAGAAAACATACAATATTGTAGCTCATTCTACAACATGCAGAGAAAACATACAATATTGTAGCTCATTCTACAACATGCAGAGAAAACATACAATATTGTAGCTCATTCTACAACATGCAGAGAAAACATACAATATTGTAGCTCATTCTACAACATGCAGAGAAAACATACAATATTGTAGCTAATTCTTTAACATGCAGAGAAAACATACAATATTGTAGCTCATTCTTTAATATGCAGAGAAAACATACAATATTGTAGCTCCTTCTACAACATGCAGAGAAAACATACAATATTGTAGCTCCTTCTACAACATGCAGAGAAAACATACAATATTGTAGCCTAAGATTGATCCCAGGTATTTCTTTTTATCAAGAACTCGGGTCAGTCTTTATTTTATTTACAGAAGGTGTTGAGCTTGTAATTTAGGGTTCATCTGTAATGGATTTGAAACAGTGAAATGACCACATTTCAGATCTGTTTGCACAATTATATGTTAGATCGACTCTCCTTTCTTTGCCTTGTGTGTAATTAATTCAAGGATGTCTCTGAATCACAAGTATGAAATGCTTCATTTGAATTAATGACTAATTTAATTATAATTATCCCCATGTTACATAAGTTACAGGTGTATAAATCATTAATGCATGTGATACTTGAGTGCGCCAGTACAGCCTGCTTAACCCTTTTCCTCATAGAGGAAACCATGAAAAGACCTATGCAAACAGCATAAAACCAGATCAGCCTGCGAGTGACTCGCAGGCTGATCAGGTTTTATGCTGTTTGCTGCTCCTCAGTGGTCTGGAAATGAGGATTTTGTAATTAAATTTGGTAAGGTTTAACTGTGGTTTTCTGCAGATCAGGCTTTATGTGGTACCTACTGAGTGCGTCAAAATGAGTCTATATGAGGGAAAGGGTTAAGTATTTACTTTCAGTGATTTTTTTCTGTAGAGAGTTTGCAAAAATTGTCATTCTTCAAGATCTGTTATTTGCAGCATAATTATTCATAGCTGGTATTATATTTGTCCATGTTTGTCCATTTTTCATTGGAAAATTTGTTAATATGTATTTTGGTATTTATTGGAATAATTAAAAATTAATGGGGCAGTTTGATTATTTGCTCCATGTAAGATGTTGACCCTTGATTTTATGCCCGTGCATTGATAGATCGGGGGCTCGATGCGGGGAGACATATTGTTTTTTAGCCCTATGCTATCTATATGTTTGTCACAAAACTTTAACCTTGACCCTAACAGTCGGAAGTCCTTCTACCTACAGCCTCCAAATTTTACTGGTGAATGCACCTTGATGAGCTCTACCCGCCAGGTGACCATGACCTTCAAATGACCTTAACTCCCAAAGTCTAAGGCCTCTGGGATAACTAAGCCAACTCCTGAATACCAGACACCCTTAGATAAAGGCCAGTTTTCAATCTGCCTTTTTTCACAGGTTTTACAGGCATGAAGACATAATACACAGTGATTTGTTAACATGATAAATTCAGGTTAACAAACACATAGCTGTTAATTTCCTTGTTATATCCTTTTTGTTGTCATGCTTTTTATGTTGTTTTGTTACAAATCTAGTCTCATATTTGTTCTTGCTAAATTGATTTTGACCTTAACATTGTCCTGAATATGCAGCTTTTTTTTTCAGTTTTCAGTCTAATGTGTTCAGATTTGCTAGTGAAATATTTTACACAGTTCTGCATGATTTACAGACCTGAAGCAGTAACTGTTTTTGATAGTCTTGAACACACTAAGTACTGGTCCAGTGCTTGACTGTTGTGTTAGGTCAGTCTCAAATTGTAAGAGTTTGTTTTCCATTCAGTTTTATAGGAACACATTTGAATAACAAAAGTCATGCAGAGGGGGCGTTTATCTGTGAACATGGATCTGGGTATATTCCTAAGCCAAAGAGAAATGAAAAGATCTTTGCCAATAAAATCTAAAGCCACTGCAGTGTGACTGGGAATTTTTTGACTAGGTCTTAATGAAAATCCTGGCTATTAGAAAGGGATATGTCATTTTTGCGGGTAGGTGGGGTGGCAGGTGCCGCAAACAAATTGTTTCTGTCAAATACCACCAGTTAGGATAGAGATACAGTTTTCATATGTTGGTAGTTAGATACCTTATGGGAAGAGGAAGATTTCGATTGATTTCAGTATGATAGAGTCAAGGTCACTGTTAGTGTTACTAAAAATAGATCATTTGTTTCTTTCAAATAATTTCTTTAGGAGCAAGGTATGATGATCAAATTTAGTAGATAGATATCTTCAACTTATAATGGGAAGAGAAAAATTGGAATTGATTTTCAGGTCAATATAGGGTCGAGGTCACTGTTACTAAAATTAGTTTTTCTTGACACTAGAACACTAGAAAACCTGGTTTTGCGTTATTTGATATGTTTCTGGTTGTTGTTGTTGTTGTTTTTCATGGTCACATTTTGCATGTTTTTTTCATAATGAGACAAAAATTTTATTAATCTAAAAGACTTAAAACAAATTAAATTTCAATATTCATGACAATTAAATTTTCTATTGAAAACAGTGAGTCATTTCCAAGCCTCTCTCTCTCTCTAGATAAAACCTGATTACACTTTGAGAAATTGATCTTGTCTTAACCCTTTCCCTCATATAGACTCATTTTGACGCACTCAATAGGTACCACATAAAGCCTGATCTGCAGAAAACCACACTTAAACCTTACCAAATTAATTACAAAATCCTCATTTCCAGACCACTGAGGAGCAGCAAACAGCATAAAACCTGATCAGCCTGCGAGTAACTCGCAGGCTGATCTGGTTTTATGTTGTTCGCATAGGTCTTTTCATGGTTTCCTCTATGAGGGAAAGGGTTAAAGCAAATCATGAGTCTACTGGTTTCCCACAGGCATCAGTAAAGCAGTCAAAAGATTCATTTAAATCTCACTATTGCTCGAGATTAAGTTTTTAAAGATGAGATAATCTCTTATCATATAGATATATATCAATCTACTCGATTGTGGTGTTTTGTAACGTTTGCGGCTTGCATATCATTTGCATTTTATTCAGGTTTCTACTTCACTGTATGTGAGAGAACTTTGTATTGGAAAAAAAGAAGCTTTTGAGAAAGGTTGGGAAGTAATACAGTGGAGGCAGGAAGGATTTCTGAAGTTTCTTTGTAGGGTGGTTGGATGTATTGGACCTTGTAGGAAGTGCACTTTTTGTGTGCAGTGAATGTAGATCAAAACATGGATCTCTTGTCAATTTGTCAAGTTATGGAGCATTTCTTACCCTCAACCTGTCAGATTTATTTGATGCTGTGGTATGCATAACTTAATACATAGGTCTGATGGAAGAAAATACAATCTGAACTGGAATTATGGTATTACATGAACTAATCGTAAAAAAAACAAAAAAACTTAAAACATTGTGAATATTCTTGTCCTGTGAAGTTTATGACTTGATGAATATAACTTTACAGGATTTAAATAAACATGGTATTTGAATTAATGATTTTTTAAATTTTTTTTTGACAATCGAGCTGGCAGACCCATTGTAAAATATGAGCTATCAATTAATGTATGAGCAAGCAAAGGAGACTCCGGCTGTCTTTCTGTCTGATCTGGGTCTGCTGTGTTTGCCAGTGTGTCAGAATGAGGTCAGGGGAGATAACTTGGGCCATGTGGAATAAAAAAAAAGTATAGAATCTCATATCAGACTATGAAGTGTACTGCTCTTTTTATTCCATAATCAAGTTTTATATTTAAACAATAATCAAATTGCAAAGGGCATAATGAAAACGGAAACAATAAAGTTTAAGCTATGTATTTAATGAAATGGAGACAATGTAATACATGAACAGTTAGCATAAAGAAACAATTAATAAGTGTACCATTGTGCATTTAAACAATTTAGTATATGCTTTATGAAAAAAGGTGATTGGTTAACTGAAAAAGAGGCATTATTAATTGTAGTGTGCATCATAAAATAGATGCTAATTAGTGTAGTTTTCTGAAGAAGAAGCAATTTAGTGTAGACATTATGCATACTCATTAACTAAATAAGAAGCAATTTAGTGTAGTGTGTATATAATGAAAGAGAATCAATTTAGTGTAATGTGCCCTTCATGTTTATCTTTACCAGGTAGTTATGGGAAGATAAAATCCCTTGTTGACCTAAAAACACAAGTGTTTTAATGTATACAAAGCCCCGGTGTCTATGTCATGTCGGTGTATGTCAGGAACTGATATATGTCATGCACAGCTATAAAGATGACATGTTTATCTAGTGTTTTTGTTGCACCCAAAACATTGCAGCAGTTACCAGTGAGCCTGCTGTCATCGCACTACTGTGAAGTTTTAACCAATGTGTCATAGGTTCGATTCCTGGTCATGTACGTGAGAGGGTACAGTGGTCGCCCGTCCTGACATGTGGATTTTCTCAGGGCTCTCCGTTTCCCCCCGACAGTAATGAACACATACACCACCACCAGAGCTATTGAGAGTGATTAATATAAGTTGTGAGAACTTGTTTCGGAATCGATGTAAAATCAATAAAGTTTAAACTTTTTTTCATTGATATAGGCTCATTTTGATGCATCGGCAAACAGAATAAACCCAGATTAGACAGCTCCGGCATTTAATGATTGACTCCAGAGTACAGTATCAATTTGGGACATAAAACCCAATTAATCAAACTTGAAGTTGAAACAGTTTTGTTTAAGAAGTTCTTGGTTTAGCATTAGCCTATTAACCCTTTCCCTCATAGAGGACACCATGAAAAGACCTATGCGAACAGCATAAAACCAGATCAGCCTGCAAGTAACTCGCAGGCTTATCAGGTTTTATGCTGTTCGCTGCTCCTCAGTGGTCTGGAAATGAGGATTTTATAATTAAATTTGGTAAGGTTTAAGTGTGGTTTTCTGCAGATCAGGCTTTATGTGGTACCTATTGAGTGCGTCAAAATGAGTCTATATCAGAGGGAAAGGGTTAATCCATGTAGATATATTAATTATGATAAAATTTTGCATCAATTAGCCTCATGTTATCTTATCATACCCTTTGATACAAAGTATATGGGGGCTATATTGGAGTCGCGTTTGTCGGTCTGTCTGTTGGTGGGGCCATCTGTTGATGAATTTGTCCGCCCTTTTTCTCAACTTAACCTTTGGTGGATTTTGATGAAACTTTACAAGACTGATAAGTACCAAGCCTATAGTTGCGCATATTGTTGGCACGTCATGTTTTGCTCAATTTTGAATGAGTTATGGCCCTTTGTTATATTTCTCAAGACTGTCTGAAAACGTAGCAGTAAACTGTGACAATTGAAGCTGTATCTGGGAGTATTCATCATCTTCAATGATAGTTCTTGTTTAAACAATCCCCCTAAAGGCATTATAATTTATATTAAACAAGGTCTTAAACCAATCATTGGCTTGATTTATATATATTTTGGGATCTTATAATATGAAGAAGTGTAGAATTTGCAAAATGAGCTAGGCCCAGGTATCGCACCCAAACTCCCTAATATATCCAATTACTCTCTAATATGATGCTGTCTCTTCATAAAAAAAAAACAGGACTCACATGTGGGAAATCCTTGACTGTAAGGTCCTAAATATGGCCATAACAATCAGAAAATGATCGCTAGTTATTAAAATAAATAAACAATTAAGAAAAAGAAAGAATTATCATTGTTGTTGTATATGCTGACAAAACATTTTTAATTTGAAAGAAGAAAAAGGAAGAAAAACGGATCATTGCTAAAATCCCATAAAAAGGCTTTAATATTTTTTTGGTTTGTTCAGATAATTTCTTTTACTTCTCTTCAATGTCCCATTCAATGTTAATGTTCACCAGAAGTGGTCTTATTTCACTGAGCGCTGTGGGGTTCCTCCATAAATCGTCCTTACATCTTGTTAATGTTTCTTTACAAGATTAATATCTGTTAGAATAACTCAGGGAAATTACTCATTGGTGGGTTTCATGCAATCATATGGTTGATTTCATTCTGCATTATGTCACCAACGTCTGGGTGTTTATCCAAAGATTAAGCATTGTGCTAAATTAATCACAATACCTCAGAAATAGATCATTTTCTAAGTCATTGCTCAAGAAGAAAGACCACAGAGAAAACAAAAAGAGAGAGAAATAGAGAAGAAGTCATGGTATTTCTTTCTCTTTTATCCGAGTCTTTCTCTCTCTTAGCTCTATGTTTGAGCTCACCCTGATTTCTCTTTCTCTCTCTTTTTCTCTCAGCTTTTATGATATTTGAGATCACTCTAATATCTCTAATTATTTCTCTCATCCCCTTTTAATCTCCCCCTCTTAGTCTCTCTGCTGTCTTAATTCCTCCTTGGGCTCTCTATTAATATCTAGTTTCTCATGCTATAACTTTTTCTCTGACCTCTCTTTTTTCCCCCGTAACAATTGGGGGTTTTTATTTTATGTTTTGGAAAATTGTCTATCGTTAACAAGAGTGTTGAAATGAGTGGTACCCACAAACACCCAATAATTGGAAGGTCATGGGTTTGATCCCTGGCCTTTGACAAATTTATGGGAAAAAACAACAACAAAAGGTTAACTTGCTGTCTTGCTTTTTGCTCAAAATTTATTTATAGGGTTGCTGTGCCTGAGGCCTGGACATGGACTGTATGTTAGTGATAATGAAGTTATGACCTCTATCTGTAATATGAATAGTTACAACTGTCTCGGATAAGTTCATTAAATTAGTGTTTACGTGAGGACTAAGGTTTTCCCTGTGTCAGGGTAGTGTTTGGATGTGTTGTTGTTGTTGTATTGTGAGTTTTCCGTCGCTGCCATAGTATTTCAATCATATAGGGACGTCCAGCTAATTACAGGTGGAGGAAGACCCCGAGTACACAGAGGTACCCGGGTAGAACCACGACCTACCGCAAGCCAGCTGGTAGGCTTCCTCACATGAAAAATCCAAAGTCCCTACCAGGATTCGAACCCACAGTGGTGAGTGGCTGAGTGATTTGTAGTCCACGACTGTAACCGCTCGGCCACGGTGGTCCCTGTCTGGTTGTGATATCATGCTTTTTTTCTATGGTAGAATATTACATGGTATATTAATTTAGAGCTATTTGACTTAAATTACAGCAATTACAAATCCATCAAGCTCATTATTTTCTTTGGAAAAAAAAAAATCATATCGGAATCATTGTAATTGATGTTAAATGATTACCAATATCTCTAATGACATGCATTTGAAACCTTTGGGTTTACAGAGTACGGTAACATCCTTGAACATTGATTTATGGCGTGGCTCTCGATGCTTGAATATGATTAATGATTTAAGGATACGTTGTTGAAGTTAAAAAAATTAAAATTGAATGCTTAGATTAATCTTTTATTTCTTACATTCAATATCAGCACTGCAATGTTACTAATTGGGAATTTATGAAATGTTGAAATAAAGATTTTTCAGTTATTTTGCCTGTGATGTATTTTAGACAGAATTACAAGATGAAAATAAGTAAGATTTTATTTATGAACTCTAATGAAGATTGAATTTTGTCAAAAGATATGTCATCCACTTAAAACCTCAGTACCTTGTGTAGGCACCTTTATTGATGCATTCACCCTGCAAACAGCTAACGCAAACCCAGATCAGACAGCTCTGCCCAGTGATTCCGGTGTATAATGTCTGCATTTGTGTTCCAAAAAGTGACATTGTAAAAATTGCTTCCCCACTCTGGTGACTGATCTGAAAATTCCATTATATAATTATATCATTTAAGGTTCCAGTATTAATTTAACCCCTTTACTTCATGAATGTAAATGTCCTGAAATTCATGATTTGATGAATATTGATTGATCATCAAATGGTTTATGAAAATTTTTTGTCTTTGCCACAGATGACTGTAGAATATTGTATGAGTAATCAGACAGCTTTCAAACTGGGTCAGATCTGTTTGCCTATGTGTCAAAATGAGTCTATATTATGATTAGTATTAGGAATTAATTAATATTCATAAATTTTACATGAATATTCATGAGATAATGGGTTGAGTAATTTCCATATTTTATGATTTTAAATGGCACTGTTTTTAAATGTTCAGGGTCAAATTCCACCAACAAATCTTAGCGCTGAAAGTAAAACTCAGATTTCATCAGAGGATGATATTTAAATGATGAGTCAAATACAGTTTTGTTTTAATTGTCTTTGTACCACGGACCATTCAAAATCCTAATCAGACTGATGGTAGTCCATTGTCAGGATATTATACACTGGGTGTGGTATAAATGGAAATATATCACAGAGAGGCAACATGGTGACAGAGGTTTCCAAATGACTGAAATTATGCCAAGGGGATGTTAAAATCATCTTAACCAAACAGTCTGCCTGATCAGATTTTATATTTAATTGAATTTTTTTTTTTTTTTTTTTTTTTTTTTGCAAGTAAGGTTGATTGTAGCATATGTAGAAATGTAACATTGCCTGTAATTGTATCACAGTTGGGACAGTTTATGTATGTTGTGGGTAATTACGGCTACTTTTGACTGATGACAAGACAATTAGCAGCCAGTGTACATTGTACCAGACATTCAGCCTTTGAAGTGAGGTGTGTAATTAATTGTCACCAGTTGACAGCTGTCTGGATCCACCGACCAACCCCCACCTTGTTTCTTCGTCTTTCTATCTTTCTCTTAACTTCTTCATTATTTTCTGTATTATTTTTTTCTGTTCTAGCTTCTTTCTTTTTTCTCCGTCTTTCACTAAATTACTTGTTCCCTCTCTTACAATCCCTCATAAATACTCTCATTGGGACATGTTAAACACAATCTCTCTCTCTTTTCCATTTTTCTCTTTCTATCTGATTAATGTCTCTTTTATATAATTTGAGGGCGCACTGTTTCAAAACTGTGGTAACTACATAATTACAAATAAAGGAGTTACAATAATTTTACACCAAACCCTCGAATTATACTAACAGAACCTGAACTGCAATCAACGCTAAATAATATCACTTGCCCTCCCTCTCTCTTTATCTCTCTCTCTCTCTGCCCTCCCCCCCTCTCTCTCTCTCTCTCTCTCTGCCCTCCCTCTCTCTTTATCTCTCTCTCTCTCTCTGCCCTCCCTCTCTCTTTATCTCTCTCTCTCTCTCTGCCCTCCCTCTCTCTTTATCTCTCTCTCTCTGCCCTCCCTCTCTCTTTATCTCTCTCTCTCTCTGCCCTCCCTCTCTCTTTATCTCTCTCTCTCTCTGCCCTCCCTCTCTCTTTATCTCTCTCTCTGCCCTCCTTCTCTCACTCAAATTCACTCTTATTTTCCCTGAACTTCTCTGTACAAACAATGACAGAAATTCTTCACTATTCCTCTGATCCTTAACTTTCCAAACTGTACCCGTGATTGATGTCCCTTGCTTATCAAAGATACACATTCACTAGGAAATCTATCTGTCTTTTATCACTGAGAAAGTAATGCTCTTAAATTGTTTCATTTCTTAATTTATTTCTCAAATCTATAGTGCACTGAAAATTAATGTATATTTGGAATGTGATCTGTGAGACCCAGTTTGTTGTTGTTGTCAGTATCAGCAGCAGTAGCATCTCTTTTTTCTTGTTAGTTTTTTATTTTCATCAACTTTGTAGTTGTTGACATCATCATCATCATCACCACTATTTTCTAGGTAAGCCTTACTCTGGGTAACACTGTAACCTGTTCAGACAACTTGCAGCTTGATTAGATCTTTTTGAAATAAGTTCAGAGTTGTAAAGAGTCAAATCAACATTTACTTTTAAACTGTTTTTATGCTCAAGTCATTTGCATCAAAAGATAAATTTATGTGCTATTATTTACATCTATGGGAAAGTTACTAAAGGGGTCCCTTTGAAGATTTGCATAAGGTCATGTGACAGTATATACCCTGGAAAGCATGACAGATCAGAAAGCTATTCATGGTAAATATTTATGTACCGATTTATGCGTCCTCACACAAGGCTGTACAGGTAGTAATAATACTAAATAGAGGTGTGTAAATATTTGACCCAAATAGATCTGCTTTATTTGCTGTACTTGTATGGGTAATGATTCATCCCTGGTTTGGGAACAAAGGGAGGGAGATACACCACGATGAACTTGAATCTGAAGTCTTTTGTCATCGAATTAAACAGGTTAATAATAAAGAAAGTGTTGATGCTGAAACTGGTCAAACTCGTTGCAATGGATTGACTCCGCATCAATGGCTGCCACTGAGTTACCACATGACTATGGTGTGAACTTCTTGCTGAAATGACAAAAATTTATAGTGTTTACGGGCAATATAGCTAAAATTCAGCTATTTTCAAGTCACTGTGGCAGAGAAATCTGAGTAATTATTCTCCACACCACTTTTGTTTGTACCTCAGGATTGAGAGAATCCAAAATGTCATTTTGATTGGCGTAATATGTTCATGCTGAACACGTAAAAACATCCCACAGATGATGAATAAAGAGTAATGGAACAAATTGACTGTGGGTGTCCGACGCTGGGATTTAGCTGGACATACCAATATGGCTGGAATAGTATTGGTGCAATAGTAAAACCACTATATATTGTTGATTTTTATGGCAACAAAAAGAAAAAAAAATATGAAAACTTTAAAAATCATCTTCAAAACTACTGGCCAGATTTTAAAATAAATTGGTATAGATGTTCCTTGGGTTAACCTCTACCTAAGTTACTAAAAGAATTCCAATCCGTAAAAAAAATCATGGTTTGCCAGGGGCGGGGCTTTTTGCCTTATATGTTATTGGGGAAAACTTTAATCACATTTCTCTGAACCACTGGACAGAATTTGATAAATTGGCAGGAATGTCCTGGGTGAACTTCACAAAAGTTCTGAAATAAACTATCCATATAGAACTTGGTTGCCATGCACAAAGGACAAGAGCTTTCATGAGAGAAAATATGGTGAGCGATTTAGGGCCATCATGGGCCTCTTGTTTCTGATTTAGATTTTTGGTATATGTACCTTTAAATCTTTCTGGTCCCTCATGAATATGAAGAAGGACAAGAGCTTTCATGAGAGAAAATATGGTAGTTATGTAGTTATGCTTTTAACAAAAGTTATGATTGTAATGATATGATGTAATACATGATGATTAGGCTTGATTTAAGTACTTATAGCTGGATAAATCCCTGCAGTGCCTTTATTCCTAGTGGGAGAGAAAAATAATCAATTTTTCAAGGGGCCATTGTCGAAGTGCTTGCCTTTGTCCTATACCAGCTATCGAAAAGGTTTTTTTCGCTATCAGATAAGAAGGCTTAACAATGGATAAAACAGAAAATATAGCTCAGGCTGTACATTTGTCAGTTTGTATTTTGATGGATTATAAAACGATCGAATCGTTATCGGAATAAGATCCAGCTGGCTTGCTTTGTATTTATTAAATTTTTGTTTGGAATAATTTGTGATTAAGGCCTAGGTATTTGTGGTGTTTTTTATGTATTTTGGACTACCTGTGTATGTATGACTCATATATGAAAAAGTGTGAGGTTTGGAAAATGGATCAGTGAAAATTACGATTTATTTCAGGTGCCGGAGTTGTAATTCTGTGCAAATGGTATACTATGAATTATTATTGTCGTTTTGATTTGTTGGTTTTATGGCTATATTCAAAATTGTGAGTAATTTGGTATGGGTTTTGGTATATTAAAATTGCACAAAAAATGTTTACAGCTGTAAAGGTCTGTGTGTTTCTTAATCTGAGTCATACCTGGAATTTAGATTATTAAACTTGACTTACTCTAGACTAAATGAAGGAAATGTTGTCAGAATTACATGCAGAAAAAAAATTGTAGGATTATGAGGGTCGGGGAATATAACTCCTAATGACACTGTAATAGGTGCTCATCTTAAAACAATTAATTTGTGCAGTATATCGGACTCTTAATCATTACTTGCTCAGGTGAAACATTTTGTTTCAAGTGATTCATGATTTAATGCACTTGTAAAGTTAATTGTCTCTGGGGCTAGATTTAATCCTTGGTCAAGGAGATGATGATAACGATGTGTCCAGCAAGGTATTGGTAGGGACAGGTTAGGACAGTGATCTGAGAGGTTGTACATCAAGTGTTGAAGGGGAGGAGTGGATGGGGGCTTTGGGGATGTAGAGTCTGTGTTTGTAGGGGTGGGGTGGATTGGTCAATCTTTAGACAGAGGTTCTGATTGATAATTTCCGGATTGTTTGCAGTCTTATTGATATTCATGTATGCGTGGACAGTTGTTCAGGCCTGAGGATGGAAATAAGTGTGAAATTCAGGAAAATTGTCCGGAAATTAAAGTCATTTGAAAGGGAACAGGATTGTATAATGCAAGTCTCATGTCAGAGTCAGTCAAATGCTCAGCTGGCCTGTACTATTTGTACTATTGCATAATATTTGATGAGGGTTTTTTTTTTGTGATTTGTTTTTTGAGGTTTATGTAATGAACAGAATGTCATGTTAAAGGGTAGTTATAGACTTTGTGTAAAGGATTTTTGAGTGAGGTATTGAGTATGGGAGGTAGGGAGATGATGCACAGTGAGTGACCATTATAATTGATGTCTCTGGTCAGGTTTGGATTTATGGTCAAGTGGTCCTGAGTTCAATTTTGCTGGGATGAAGTGAGTAGTGATGGAGATTTTTAAGACACTGTCCAGGTTGAACTTGATTAATTATTCATTGTGATTGCAGTATTTTAGTGTAGTAATAATTGTGGTATGATACAGCTTTTATGTTGATTTGTTTCATTTTTTTTTTATACGTTAATTGATAGCAAGACATTTAGTTTTTACAACTTACAGTAATCTCTCACAGGAGATTGGTCTTCTGACAGATGTTGAAAAACGAATTTCTGACCATCAGGCAATTATGAAGGAGGCATTTCCTGAACTTTCTTGTTTGTCAGAGTAAAATCCCCGAGTTCCAAGTAAGATCTCCCTTATGTTTTGGAGCAGCAAGAGCTACCTGAGGAGGAGGAGGATCACTTCCTGAGTGATAGTTCTAGGTTTGGACCAGTACTTGGCATGTTGCCTTAGAAGGCAATATCTTTGCCCAGCAATTGGTTTCGAACCCAGGAGATTGTTCCCAGGTCCATAGTATGGGTTACTACTTGAGTATCATGTTGCACAGAAAATGCACACCCCGATGTGAAAGATTTTTATTCAGTATATAATAATGGTTCACACATCTACCTTTGTCTTTTGGTAAAGAAAACTGCATAATATCTCTTTGTAAAAAATATTTTATTGCAGATATATATAAATAATTATGAAAAAGAACAATAAGCACAAACTTTGATAAAAGATAATATTTTTTATACACATTTATTTTTTAATTATTTTTTTCTTTTCAGTGATGAACTGTAAAAAATAGAAAGCTCGATTCATATATTTGTATTAGAACCTTAAAGCTAAGATTGCATTGAATATAGGTCATAGACATAATGCCCACAAAGAAATCTTTTTCAAGGATCACGCTTACATAGACTCAGGTATTCCGTCTTTCATTGACAGTAAGATGTTGGGTTATATTTTAATTGTATCATAAATAATCTTTAATGAAGTCGCTCTGTGACAGAAATATAAATCGAAAAAATTTTTTTTTACGGTATTAATTTTTAAAATCTTCACACATTGGTGATTGCAGATTTGAAATAGCAAAATTGACTGTATGCTTGGAATATCTTTTTAAATTAAATCAGAGACCTGGTAAATTTAATGCAGTTAGGTTGTAAAAATTGAAAAGGCATCGGTTTGGTTTGAATCAGAACAGCCTGTAAGTAATTCACTCAATGTCTTAAATGAAGCAATTTAGGGACATATTTATTTCAGGTGTTTAAAGACATAATTTAACTGTCATCCTCCATGATAATTTAAGCACTTCCTTTCGTGTTCAGACTTCTAGGTCAACATGTGCACAAACAATATTACAAACAAAACATTGTGTCCTTTTTTGTTTAAACCAAGTCAACCATTGACTACCTTCTGTATGAGTGTAACTATTGGATAATCAGTTAGTTTGAATGCATCTGGAACATTTAAAAGGTTCATTGCTATGTTTGGGATAATAGGTAGTCAATGGTTGACTTGCTTTGCACAAAGAACACCCAGCTTTGTTTGTGGTAAAGATTGTGTACAGTACACTTAGCCGGGGCTTAAATTTGATTGATAAACTGCGGAATTGCTTGTTCGATAGATCATTTTGTAACAGTTGCTTAACAAAGTGTCTGCCCTTAAAAGGGTGTCGCATCTGCATCAACTTTAAGTCATTAAAAAATTGCTTCTGGCGTATTCCGTGTAATCTTTGGTACTCAGCGTATACAATTTAGTTCCAGGATGTCATTAAGCTGTGGCCTAGAGGGTAAAATCGCTGACTTAGCACTCACACAGCCCCTCACTGCGTGGGTTCGAATCCCGGCAGGGTCATTCGGATTTTCATGTGGGGAAGCCAGGTTCCAGCTGGCTTGCGGTAGGTTGGTGGTTCTATCTGGATGCCTTCGTGTATTCGGGGACTTCCTCCACCTGTAATTAGCTGGACGTTGAAATATGACTGAAACATTGTCGAAGCGACGGTTTACTCAAATAGTCAAGTCAATTCAGGTCAAGTCATTTAGCCTTGGAGTCAGAATGTGTGAGGTATGATGACATGCCATTCTTCACTACCGTCACTGTGGTATGATACCACAATGAGCTGGTCGCACTAGCAGTTACTTGTCTTATTGTCCCAGATTTATGACTGAAAATATTGTCGATGAGATGTTAAACCAAGCTAACAGTAGTATTACATCCAGATGGTGTAAGAACTGTTCTTCAGTCTGAATGCTAAAGCTAATAGATACTATACATAGTGCTCTATTTTAAACAGTGCAATGCAAGTGTGAATCTTAAAATGTGTAGAACGTCATTGAGATAATGATAATGAGGCTAATTAACAATTAGTCTATCAAATGATGTTGGGAGAGGCTGTCCGATAGGGTCTCTCTCAGATGCTGGTCTATTCCGGTATTCTGTGCCAAATTTGATTATCTTAAGTATTTCTGTCGAGCTATCAGAG
>CM037791.1:37105835-37155835 GCA_021229015.1 Solen grandis
ATCATTAATTTTCGTGGGACACTAATTTTCGTCAATTTCATGTAAAGTTTTATCCACGAATATTAATCCCCACGAAAACTTGTCTTATATTATATCTTTTTTGGACATAGATCCACGAATAATGTACTCATGAAATTTGCTCAAGTACATAATCAATAAAATTTAATGTCAACAAAATTAAATGTTTTTACATTAAGGCAGAACTGCTGCACATCCATATTTGAGACAAGAGAAAAATATTTATGAAAATGATGCATACCATCATAGGCAACCTCTTGGTAGTCTCTTCGATTGTCAAATGACAACTGAAATAAACAGGTACACTGTTAGTGGAAAACATCTCATCATCATCATCAAAGTAGCTGTTCTTAATAATTTCATCATCATATTTTGATTCATAATTCACAGATATACATTATAATTATTTCATTAATGTTAAATTCAGTCTCTTGTCAAATCAAATATAAACATATAAAAGTTACACTAAAATTTGCTTTCACTAAAAAAAAAAACAACACCAAATGTCCTAAACTTTCTAAATACAATCCACAAAATCTCCCTTAGTGCCATCCACCTACCTTTGGAGACCGGTGGTATTTAGGAGGATCCGGATATGGTGGAATTCCTGGTATTTTATCCGTGGTATTCACACTGGGGTCGGATGAGGATCGGACTAGAAATCGCTTCTTGTGACTTGGCGAGGCATCAAGGTCGTCCAGGGTTCGCGTGAGATCTGAGTCACTCTCCCGCGACCCTGAGTAACTAAGACGACTGGACATTGGAAATAAGTAGTCGTCGCTGATGTCTTCTTCAGGCTGTAGAAGGAAAAATTAAGACTTAGAATTTCCATTTGTGGAAGGAACATATGTTTATGTGTGTGGGATTTCCATACAAAGGCTCCGAAATCTAAATATAATTTAGCTTAACAATATTCAACTTCTTTTAATTTCCGAAAAGCATTTCTATGAATTCTCGTGTCCTTGATTATTACACAAAGGCCATGTCTTGGGTAAGGGGGGTTTTCTATGATGCACAAAATTGTTCATTTTGATCATTTAAATTGTCTAAATGAATCCCAAATATTTTAAAACTTGTCTAAACAACCCAAATATCCTAAAACTTGTATTAACAACCAAAATATCTAAAAACTTGATTTAACATGTCATTTGACAAGAACAAAAGTGTTCTTTGAAACACATATGTGAACTGCTGAAGTGTGACAGACAAAGTGTGACAGACAGACGATGGAATAGTGATCCCTATGTGTCACCTCTGCTTACAGCAGATGACACAATAATGGTCCCTGGTAAGAGATTCTGGCAATCATATAATGTGGATATTTTGAAATATTGCCAGTGCCCTAGGGTGGGGATTTGTCAAATTCCCATCAGACAGCCCACCACTCACCCTCTGGAGCAAAAACATTGATGAGTGCGCAAGTTTAAACATATCAAGAGCAGGTAACTCCTCACCTTTTTCTCGGACATCCAGATCTGCTGTTGTTGCTGTAGATCTATCATGTCCAGCAACTTCTTATACCACGTATCTGAACTGTTGTGGGTCACTGTCGCTGTAAACAAAACATAAACATCTTGTTGCCATGGAAACAGAATTTTTTTTCCAACTTTTTTTATACTGTTTTTATTAAATTACTTCAAAAGTCAATCTAATAAAGGATATATTGAGATGGCAAGTGACTTTTCTTTTACTTAATTTTAAGTTAACAAAACCAAGTGATACCTAGTTGACATGGAAACATATTTTTTTTTAACTTTATATTTACTCCAACTGCCAGGTCTAACTTTTTGAATTTAATGATATGTAGAGGAAAGACAGTTAGTATTGGAAAAAATTTCTTAATAATATCAAAATATCAAGTTGCCATGGAAACAGACCGTTTACTTGTAACTAATATTTTACACCATAAAAGTGATTTGTTTTCTTCATTCACTTTAATAAAGGAGATGTTAAATTGGTTAAGGAAATCAGCGTTTTATGTATATATCATGGCCTAAAGAGGTGAAGAAGATTCAAGGCTACATACCTGTGAATAAATGCTGATACAATTTGTCCAGTTTTAAGCTTTGCTCGTACAATTTCTTCGGATTTTTGCTAGAACCTTTGGCCCATCGCGCCCGAAGTTCTTTGACAGTTGTTTTGCAGTCCGACTTCAGGAAGACAACGACTGGATAGAATTGCGCAAAGTTGAGTCGGTCCACGTTGTGTGGTGTCACATCCAACAGACAGTGCTTCCTCTGAAAATAACATGTTGGACAACTGGTTAGCTTTATGTAAAGCAATCTCGGTTACCGTAAAATGCCATGAATTGCGCACACTTTTTCAACTTATATTTCGTTTCTGAAAGAGGGGGTGTGCACAATACAAGAGAACTAATTATTTTCGTATTTTCCCAAAACTTTACCCCACCCACTAGGAAGCCATATTGGTAGAGTCTATTGGTATAGTTCATGCGCAAAATTAAAGCTTGATCGTTTGTACCTGCCTGTATAATGTTGTCTATTTGTGATTTCTATAATGGTTTTGTACAATAAATTTCATATTGGTGTTTACAATTTCTTACGCTTCAATCAGAAACCCCGTACTGTACTGTACTGTGCTTAACATCATAATTAACTGTCAACATACAAACAGATGCGTTTGTTTGCATCGTCATTACTGTGACCGCACATATATAAACAATATTTTATTAATTTCAATTCAATATTTTCCCTAGTTGACATCTCTGCTTTCAGCAGATGACACAATGAGTTAAGTAAATATTGTATGTACAATACCTTGGTTATAATATCTTTGATTGCACCAAGTCGTATAATGCCTGAACGTCCTTTCTTCTGATCATCACCATGCCTTTCGCTCTCTGTTGAAACGAATACACGTAAAATGTTCTTAATACATTATTATCATAAAAATACAAACCTAGAATTATTTGAATACAGTAAATCAAGTAATGATACAGTAAAACCTGTAACCAACTGCAATAAAGGACCAACTTGTTTTAACCCTTTCCCTCATATAGACTCATTTTAACACACTCAATAGGTACCACATAAAGCCTGATCTGCAGAAAACCACAGTTAAATTCCAAATTTTTAAAATCCTCATTTCCAGACCACTGAGGAGCAGCGAACAGCATAAAACCTGATCAGCCTGCGAGTTACTCGCAGGCTGATCTGGTTTTATGCTGTTCGCATAGGTCTTTTCACGGTGTCCTCTATGAGGGAAAGGGTTAACCAGGCATCAGTAGCATTAGAATTCCTGAGAAGGAATTTTATTCTACATGAAACCTT
This sequence comes from Solen grandis, assembly GCA_021229015.1. NCBI lineage: Eukaryota > Metazoa > Mollusca > Bivalvia > Adapedonta > Solenidae > Solen > Solen grandis. The sequence continues at coordinate 37,109,144 of CM037791.1, forward strand.
TATTTAGCAGTCACCTGCATTAAGCAACCGTTTTTCCCTGGCTACTTACTTCAGGTTTGACTATACTGCAACTTCATAAATTATTTCATCTCTACCCTCTGACACCTTAAAGACAGTCATTTCATCTATCTAAAACTCATTAGAGTTTTTCAGATTTTTTTTTACTACCTGTGGCATTCTTATTAGGAAAATTACATGTAGCATTAAAAATAAAAAAAATAGGAAATTATTAGATAATGAAATGGTTTTAAATTAACAATAAAATTATCTATTTATAGGTGGTATATGTTCAATAAAGTTTCAAATCAACATTTAAATTATAAGAATTAACACAAATTTCATTAAAATTCCATGAAAAAAATATTTCACTAGGAAAACAGGTCGTTATTTTGGGAAACAGTGTCAGTTTTTGGCTATGGTAAACTACTTGAAAAAGGTAGTAAATTCACACACACACACACAAAAAACAACAACAAAAACTTAATTTGTAAACAATAATCTACTGAAATAAAATTGTAACAGAAAATCTAGGCAAGACAATTTAGTATTTTTATTGGACTGGTAGCTATGGCTACACATTTGGGTGGTATTTAGATCAAATATCTTGAAATGAAACCTTACAAGAGAATGATCATCACTTTTATGTCTTCTAGTAGGGTTTTGTATAGGAATTGATGACAGTATCTAATCCTAAATACATCCTTAACCCTTTCCCTCATAGAGGAAACCATGAAAAGACCTATGCGAACAGCATAAAACCAGATCAGCCTGCGAGTAACTCGCAGGCTGATCAGGTTTTATGCTGTTCGCTGCTCCTCAGTGGTCTTGAAATGAGGATTTTTTAATTAAATTTGGTAAGGTTTAACTGTGGTTTTCTGCCGATCAGGCTTTATGTGATACCTACTGAGGGCGTCAAAATGAGTATATATGAGGGAAAGGGTTAACTTCTGTCTTATCATAAACACAGAGCTTCTCTCAGATTTTGATCACAAAACCAGAGCAGAATTTAAAGATTTTTATTCATTTGGACAGTAAAACCTTGCTATTATATTAAAACTACCATTGATTCCAGAGAAAAGTGGTCTTGTGGTCTTTATAGTGAATTTTACCAGTATAGTCAGAAAAAAGACTTAAAATTTTTGGTTCCAAAAACTTTTCTTAATAGTGAGGTGGTCTGAAAGCGAAGTTTTACTGTACAAAAGAAAATTTGAGACAGTTCTTAAATTAAAGGTACTACATACGTGGAGACTGAAACTTGTCGGGGAAGTCCCTCAGCATCCTCTCGCGTGCCACGTCAGCCAAGGGTCCAAACACCACCACTGGCCTCACGAAACCCGCTGGAATGAAAAATACCATCTCTCTTTACCACTGGATAAAATCAATTTCTCTTACATTTTGCTCTGTTTGCCACGGCGTAAAAATGGAAGTAAAAGATTTAGAATATTAACCTCTATCTTTACAGGTCACTAACTTTTGCATCATTGTTATATCAAAGTTCGCATCACAAACATTCATTTTTTCAATTCCAGTTCTCTATTTTCATAACAATGATTTGTCACAATGAAACCCAGTTATATTTTTTTTACACTGAAGAATTAATATAATACATGATGTAAGGAATCTAACTTGATTCCAGTAAAAATCCAACATCCCAGTGAAGCTGCATGGGGTATGAAGCAAATTGCTCCTTTGTAAATAAACAAGAGGGCCATGATGGCCCTGAATCGCTCACCTGAGTACCATTGCTTCAACTGATGTCAAGGTTTTTAAACAGACAAGGATTCTGATATAACTTAATCTAAAACATTTTACCCCTGACAATACTACACACCAAATATCTAAGCAATGGGCCATATGGTTTCAGAGAAGACTTGGGCGCAGGGTCATTTATCACCGTAGGGCCAAGACTTTGAAAATCTTTGTAATGAACCATTAGATGCTACTACATACCAAAAATCTTAGCTCTAGGCCTTATTGATTCATAGAAGAAGATTTTTTAAGATTTTCCTATTTAACTCTATGTAAAACAAGTGACCCCTGGTGTGGGGTCATTTATCACCATAGGGCTATGATTTGTACAATCTTGGTAGTGGCCCATAAGATGATGCTTCATACCAAATATCTAAGCTCTAGGCCTTATGGATTCATAGAAGAAGATTTTTTAAGATTTTCCTATATAACTCTATGTAAAACAAGTGACCCCTGGTGCGGGGTCATTTATCACCATAGGGCTATGATTTGTACAATCTTGGTAGTGGCCCATAAGATGATGCTACATACCAAATATCTAAGCTCTAGGCCTTATGGATTCATAGAAGAAGATTTTTTAAGATTTTTCTATATAACTCTATGTAAAACAAGTGACCCCTGGTGCGGGGTCATTTATCACCATAGGGCTATGATTTGTACAATCTTGGTAGTGGCCCATAAGATGATGCTACATACCAAAAATCAAAAGGTTAGGCCTTGTGGTTTCGGAGAAGAAGATTTTTTCAAGTTTTTCCTATATTAGCCTATGTGAAATCAAGTGACCCCTGGGGCGGGGCCAATTTTGACCCCAGGGTCATAATTTGTACAATCCTGGTAGAGAGTCATAAGATCATGCTACATACCAAAAATCAAAAGGCTAGGCCTTGTGGTTTCAGAGAAGAAGATTTTTTAAATTTTCATTTTTAAAATCTATTTTTAGCTCCTGTGACCTAATTATGCGATGGACCAGAACCATTTATACAACTTTAGTAGAGCTTCATCCAAGGAACATTCCTGCAAAATATTTTTCAAATTGGCCAAGCCGTTTAGGAGGAGATGTTGTTTGAAGCAATTGTTGACGCCGGACGCACGGACGCACGCACGCACGGACGACGGACGACGGACGCCGGACAAAAGGCGATCAGAAAAGCTCACCTTGAGCACGTTGTGCTCATGTGAGCTAAAAATAAAACCAGGTTTCAAGTGTTGTTCCAGGCAAGCAAAACTATTTTTAGTAACAATGACCCTGACCCCATCAACCTGAAAATCAATCCCAATCTTCCTCTTCCCATAAGATATCTATCTACTAAATCTATATCATACCTCACTCCAATAAAAAGTCATTTGACAGAAATGAAAAATCTATTTTTAGTAACAGTAACCTTGACCCTATCATCCGAAAATCAATCCCAACCATCCATTTCCCAGATGGTATCTACCCCTGTACCTACCATGTATAAACACTGTAAGTCTTTTCTAACAGGAACGACCCATCTATCACCCAGACACCAACATACAAAGATTTTTGTTGACAAAAAAAAAAAAAAAAGGCGATCACAAAAGCTCACCCGAGTACAAGTGCTCAGGTGAGCTAAAAATAGTAGAATACTTACGGTCCTTCAAGATAACCCTCTCATAGGCAGGGAACTTTGTGTGGAGATGGGCTAAAAATAGAAACAAACAAAAGTTTCACCAAACAATCCTGAGCTTTTTGATCAAATTATGCTATTTTTTCCCTGATATTTTTTAATTATTATTCATGAATTGGTTGATAGACTGACGATTTAATATTTAGTGAAATTGGGCAATTTCTGTATTATATACATATTACATTAATAAATATTAATGTTATAAATGGGTATGACTGATTATATTATTTTTGGCAGACTTTGGCTGTATTAGCATATATGCAAAACAGACACTGTGTCTAAGTCACATGATTCTATGTACATACAAGAAAGCAAATTTTTCTACAATTTAAGAGATAACTACATACACAAATAACGAAAGGAACCAAATTTTTTTAATAACAATACAGAAAATAAACATGCTAAAGAACGTTAAACATAATCTGCTAATTTCAATGGATATAAGAATATATATATAAATATGCTAAGTAAAAAGTATGATGCAAATAAATATAACTTATTTCAAGATACAATAAATATGTTTATTTCACATTCAAATACATTAATTTATGAAAATCAATATTGATAGAAAATTGTGACTGAATGTGCCCAAGAGCATACTGGTTATATATTGGTGGAGCCTACAAGATATATATAGATGCAAAGTGTTTGTGAATCATGGAAAAAGTAATGTATACTGATGAGGCAAAATCTAAATGAATATTAATGAGGTAATATCTTTATGAATATTGATCAGGTGATTTCTGAGTGATTCTTGGTGAGGTTTCTCTTTATGAATATGATGAGCTGTTTCTTTATGAATATTGATGAGGTAGTTTCTTTATGAATATTGATAAGTAAATATTGAGAAGGGTTTAATGAATTTTGGGTAGAGGACATGCTTTGAGAATAAAATGGAAGGGGGGTACTTGACCTCCAAAGGTAAAAAGTACAGGGGGTGGGGTGGGGGTGGGGGTCCTGAAAGGGATTTCGCTTTAGACAAAAGGAAAGGTTAGAACTTTCTACAATTGGAAAGGAAGGGCGGTTTTCCAACTTGAGGAATACACAACTTATTTTTTTCAGACAGCATACTTATACATTTCTAATAGAAATACAGTTTCTTTTAATGATAAAATGCAAGAATTGATAGAAGAATACACAGGATAAATTGTATTGTGAAAACAGGTTCATACCATTTTATGCAAGTAAGAAAACTATATATAAATACTTATGGGTATAAAGTTTAGATCTTGACATGCTTAATTAATGTACAAATAAATTTAAGCACTTCATGAATAAATTATACAAATGAGGGAAAACAATAATAGAACAGTTTTTTTCTGAATGAAATTTAAAAGAAGAAAAATCTTCTAAAAAAAAAAGGAAATAAATGAAGAGGGGAACATTCATAAAATAAAAAATGTTTCAGGTTCCAATTAAATATGAAAAAGTCAGTGTAATACAGTGCAAAAATGAAGAGAGAGAGAAATAGCTGAATGTAGGAAGATACCTCCTGAGTAACACTTACATAACACAAAGAAAGATAAATTATAAACTCAAGTAACAAAACTATATGTAACTCTCACTACATCATAATAACAAAAATATGCTAACATATAAAAAGAAACATTGTAAGGAAACAAATCCTAGAATAAGATAAAAACAATCAAACACTTTTCAGCAGACTTTCAGGTTTTAAACTGCACCAGAACCAGGTTGTTTTTTTCTGCTATTTTGGGAAATGTACCCTAGCCCAAAATTGGGAATATTTTTTTTAAATATTTCACTAAATCACAAATTTTTAAAAAGCAGAAAAGAAACATTGTATGTATGTATCTTTCAAAAACATAATTGGATTAGAAACAAATCACTTAAATTAAAAAAAAAATACAATTGGGAAAAATATTACAAATTTTCAATTGGGAATGGGTCCATTCTTCAGACCCTACATATAGACAAAAAAATCCCCCGCAGAACTGGGCAGTGGGCACCATGTGTATAAATGTTTAATAATGAGCCTTGCATTATGAAATCCCTAAATCTAGTAATTAATGCTAGTTTGGATGACATGACATATCGTTAGGGCATTATTACAGGTCAGTTATCAGTTACTCTTAGTAACATATCTTGTGATTCATTATAATTTTGATCTATCAAATCCCTTTTCAGTCAAGTAATTTGAACTCACATTCTAAAGACTGATACTTAACCATATTTTTTTGGTTGCAAAATTAATATCCTGTGAAATGTGTATTCTATAGTATACTAAGCCCCTCCCTCTATGTAAGCTCCTCCCTCAAAGGGTAGCCGTTACCCCTTCTCACTTAGCTCCCCCCACTACACCTCTTACTCCTCCCCCTTTCAACTAATCCTAATTCTCTATTCCAAATATTATCCCTGACCTATTAAACCAATACCACTTATCCTTTTTTTTTTTTTATTAATACACCACAGCTGTGATGCTGATGCTACTGCAGCTACTGTTGATGATAATGATAACGGTGTTGATGGTGGATAGTTAATGGCTAGGTGGGGTGGGGTGGGTGGGGTATAGAAAAAAAAACATGATATTCAAATGCCTGATTATCATAAAATGCAGACTCTGAAATCTACCATCACTTACCAGTTGGGTCGGCTGAAATCGGCGGAGAAAAAAAAAATGAATGGATACGTTAATACCAAAAACCAAACATAAACATATTAAATCAACCCATTTCTCCTTGGAACAGCATTCTAACAGCTTTAGACCAGTCAAAATCTAAATAAACATGAATTATTTGCATTTTTCCAATACTTTTTTTTAATTTAAAATTTTTACAATCCTCTAGAAATTTATCATACAATATCTGATATGAATATTGTATCAAAATGTTGATCTGGTTTAACTGACAATTAAATAAGTTATTTTGTCATTTAGTTGCTGACTGGAGAAAAAGGTTGATAAACAAAAACACTGGAATTAACAAAACAAAGACTAAAAGTGACTATTAAACACAAGTGTCATAGAAATAAAACAGTGACAAAAAAAAACAGCTGACATTACAAGTGAATGTAATGACTTTACAAGTGACTACACCTCCTAACAACCTAAAGCCCCTCCCTAAATCTTAAGCCCGACCCTAACAATCTTAGGCCCCTCCTCCAGTCCCTATCACTCTTTAGCCTATCCCCCATCCCCTTTTCCCCCCTCATTTCTTGTACCCTCCTCACTTTTAACCCCCTCTCACACCCATTGATCAATCACTCTCACCTTTAAACCTCTCCTGCACTATAAAGCTCCTCCTCTGAATTCACAGACTCCTCCCCTAAACACCTAAGCCACTCCCCCATTCACACTAAGCCCCTCCCTCAGAGAGTCATTACTTACAGAATATAACATCCTCCCAATGATCTTTGCTGAGAGATTTAGAACGACGTGCAGATTCCGCTTGAACAATGACCCGCGACCCTTTGCCGGAGAATTTTCCTTATCTTCTTCCCTGCCTGGCTGACTTGAGATGGCTAGTTGTTCCGCTCTGTTAAATACATAAAAGAATCTATTTAATTCATAAAATTTGGACAGAAACAATGTGCATGTTAGCCCTATTTGCTAACATATTTTCATCATAACAGCTTCTTTTTCAAGGAGTTTAAAATCTCAAAAATATCATCTTAAAAGAAGTTGTCCCATTCTAAACAGCTATCCTCACCTGTTTTTATTTGGGATGATTCCCTTCTGTGTTTCCTGATTATTGCGTCCCATGCGTATTGCGAGCCAGGAACCGACCACTCCTCGAAACAGGGTGTCTTTGATGTGGAAAATATCGCCCTGGACGAAGGACAATTCTCCCGCTTCTTGCTGCTCGTGGTTGAAATGCGTTCTGATGTAGAAAGAATCTCCGGCCTCGTGGCTCGTCATAATTCTGTCGAAATCTGGAGAACCAGCGGAAAAAAAATTCTTCCCTCAGTTTTTATGTCACACCAGTAGTAATTAATGTAAGGTCAAACCATCTCGAAATGAATATGCATATTGGTTTAACCAGTGAAATGCTATACAAACCTCGGACAAACAAATGCATGTGAACCTATAGTTACCTTTGTTCAACAACCTCCGACAAACTGAATGTTTGCCTTGAATTAGCAGAGATATATTAGTTTTCACATCATGTTAAATGACGTTATGGCAAACTCATTCTATCCCTGTTGCAAATGTTTGTCAAAGATTTTAACATCAATAAATATAGTTTCATTATTTTTATTTTCAATTTCACAACCAACAAAGTGTATATTACCAATATGGAAAGGATATTTTCTTGATGTTTCTGCCCCCCCCCCCCCCAACCTCCCTCAAAAGGATGTTAGTAGATCTACTACTGGTCAATTCCTTTATTATTCTGTGCCAATTTCCATGCTACTTGAGATATCTTTCTTTAAAATACAAAAATCTTTTTAAAGCCTGGTACCCACCTTCTTTCTTGTATTGCACAATCAGCGTGACAATGCCGTCTAGACTTGTGAGATGATTGACCGCCTCCTCTCGGGTCAGTCCCACAATTTCTCGGTCATTGGCCTGAAATATGCATGGAAATCGCATTTAATAATCAAGTTCCAAGTCCAAACAGTAAAAAAATACTTCAGCACATACACAGACTTAAACATACTCAAATCTACTTTAAATTTAAAGGCTTAATTTTTAACTTGACTTAAGCATAAGGATATCACATTTTTAAGCAGATAAACACATTCTTTCTTTTTTTACATGACACCTGGATTTTCTATCATGGCTTACTGTAGGAATCACTTATTTTCAAGGGGGAACTAATTTTTATTGACTATAAAATGGCTTTTTCCTTTGATATTAATCCCCACAAATATTATATAGTTATTATTTATTATTTTTTTTTTATTTAATAGACCTTGCATTTCTAGAACATATATTGTACCAACACAATTTGCATTATTACAGATTCTAAGTAATTTAATGTCAACAAAAATAAATGATCTTAGAGTAATACTGCTAATACATGAAGTAAATATTCCACACATCAATTTTCCCTACCTTCAGGATGTGGTCCCCTTCTGTCAGCCCCTGAGCTTCTGCCCCGCTCCCCGGCTGAACGGACGCGATAAATATCCCCGTAGCATTCCCGCCCGCCAGTCTTAATCCCAGTCCAACGTCCGGGTCCTTTCGAAATGTCACAGCCCGCGGGTCGGGTCTGATGTCTTTCCTCTTTCCAATATATCTTCTGAAAATGGTGAATAAATATATCTTATGTATTTGTGTACAAAGTCAGAAGATAAGGAAGATGAGGTTAGAAATAAATAAAAATGGCAGATATTTTAAATGAAAGTTACATTAATGATTACATTTACTCTTAAATTCTTTGTAAAACATAAAATGAATGGATTTGAAAAAGGAGAAGAAGACGACAATGATGATGATGATGATGATGATGGTGTTTCTGAATTTGTTGTTTGAAAAAGTAGTGTTTTAATCATTTTTCATCAATTTATCATTCTTGCTAAACTTTATCCAAAATAGAGAAGAGAAAGAACGGAATAAGGAAAAGAAGAAATGAATAAGTATGAGAATGAACAAAAGTGGAAAAAGAAGACATGGAAATGAAGAGGAAATAAAAGAAGGGGAGGAGGTTTTCATTTTTTCAGGTGTTGGAGTTATGTCCCTTTATTTATTTGAAAAAGAGAGCTCAGAGCTTACTCTTCATGATGTCTGCGTAGGATGCCCACGTCTGCCTCGTCGTGTACTGTTGCATAGTTGCTGTGACTCTTTTGGCGTCTCAGATCTTCCCGGTCGCTATAGTAACCGTCCTTTGTAGGACTTGGTGACCGCACAGGGGATGCTGAATACAGGTAACAATTGTTATTAATTAACATCAATTGCTATGATAATTTTTGCTTTCTGAATTACATAAAGAAAGGATTTTTTTTTATTTCACGATAAAAAAGAAATTAACTTTAAAATTTCAATCAAAATGATTTTTACGTAATACCAACATTTCACTTTGTGCCTTTCCTCTGGGTAATGTATATTAAACATACAGGAAATGATACTTATGTCATAAACAGTCTATGTGTATACTAGAATGACCACAAATCGTGATTATGAACCCCAAATAATAACACAGAGTGAGAAATATATGCAGTCTGGCAGGGGCTTGAACACGGGGCCTTTCCCTTACAGGGCAAATACTCTACCGTCTGAGCTACCCAGCTGCATACACATCTTTCTACCCTAGTTTGAGTAACTGGTACAGTGACATTAATATAATAAGAATGTAGGACATTTATGCCTCCAATATGGACCGCACCTCTGTAAAGCTCGTTTTTAGTTATAGAGTCAAACAGCAGACCTACTGCATGAATTTATCAAACTTCATATAAAACCTTCTCATATCAGTTTAAATTTTTAATGTTTAGTTATGGTACATGCTTTATTCCAAGACAGCCTTATCTACATTGAGATTGTACATCATTCTCTAAGGAGATTTACCTGGATCAATCCCAGAAGGCAGTGGAGGTCTGGGCGGTGCTGCTTCGTGATCGTAGATGTATCGCCCGTCGTAGCGCGAGTGTGGGCTGTTAGGAGGGTACGCCCCTGGGGGAATGTCCTGAGGGGAGAACTGACCTTTAAAAGGGTCAACCTCTGGGTTCGGCTGCGGTCGATACAGGTTCACGTTCTCGGAATGTTTCGGCAAGGTGCTCTGCATGGTCCCGTAACCTAGGGAATATTCTGAAGTGAAGGTCAAGGTCACAAGGGATATGAATATAAAGGTCAAAGTGGATAATCAAATATAAAGGAAGGTCAATATACAAAATTAATATGAAGAAGGATCAAGGTTCTTGCAAAAGAGGTAATGAAGGTCATGGGTGAAGATCAAGGTCATGAGGAATAAAGGTCAAGGAAAATGGTAAAATGTGGAGGTCAAGGTCAAAATTCAAATGTGCAGTACGGTTAAGGTTCAAAAGGAAAGGGATATTATAAAGTAGAGTTATACACTATAGCAAACAATAATTTTGTGACAGTCTAATTAAATTTATATAAGCCTGTATGGTGAAAATTTACTTAATATTATAAGAATTACACAAATCCATGATCACAAATAATGCTTCTTTAAGATGGTTTATGCCCTAAATAAAGTGACGCATCACTCCTTTATGATGTAGGTCAAAAGGTCAACAATATCAGTGATTAAAGTAAAAAAAAAAAAATGCAGGTCAAATAAATGAAATCAGAATGATATTTTACCTAAAAGGATGCTTTCCTTTTGCCAATATTCTTCAAGGGATAATCACTAATAAATTAAAAAGATTCAACCCTGAGCTAAATATAGAATTATTTAACTGTTCTTTTCAGTACAAATCAATGATTTAAAGCAACTTACCATCGTCTTTCCGACTTTTCTCCTCAAATTTCTTCTTTGTTATTATGAGCTGCAACTTCTCTTTTGATTTCTCCACTAGTTTTCTTGCTTCTACCAAGGACAAGCCTTCTATAGGGGAGTTATTCACCTGGACAAATATACATATACATGTTTTAACAAATCCTCCAAATTCAATTTTAACATACTGACCCAAAAGATAAATATAGGTCACTGTGTAGATCTTACTAGTGCTGTTGAAATAAATATTTAACCCTTTCCCGCGTATACTCATATTGACGCACTCAATAGGTACCACATAAAGCCTGATCTGTAGAAAAACACAGTTAAACCTTACCAAATTTAATTATGAGTTCCTCATTTCCAGACAACAAATAATAATTAATGCCCATTAAAGAGCCTTGGTCCTTAAAGTTTTTAAGAAGAATCAAATAGTTCTAAGTAATGCAGGTAGAATTCAACCAATAATCAATTTGAAAAGACTGTTCCTATAGACTGCTAGACAAACTGTGACCTTGACCTTTGACCTACTTAACCAAGAATCATTAAAAATCAAGTGTTTACCTTCAGAATAGTGTCTCCTTCCTTCAGTCCCCCTTCCTGGGCTGCCAAACTGTTGGGTACAATCTCCTTCACATAAAATTTGCAGCCCAATACCACACCATACTCTGTAAAAGAAATAAAAATATCACGGAAGGTAAAATATACCATTGCTAAGCCACCTTGACTTTAACTTTTTTTTAAACTTTTTTAGAGTGAGACATGATAGATCAGCATAAATGCAAAGTCATGTGTAAAAGTTGGAAATAAAAAAACAACAACTGATTTTAGCAATCTTTTTATATAGTTTTATATGGAATAAAAAGTCATTTGACAGTCACAAAAACCTGATGTTCATGAAAATTTCCTGAAAACTTTTACCCATGCAAAGTGGATGTAGTATATTTTACTTTGTAAAAGCTATCAGAATATGCCCTACAAGACCTCATTGTAAACCAGTTAAACCTGAGCCATGCATTCAGTTAACAATAACGCTTGAAACTGTTCGGGATTTGGTTCCCTGCTTACACTCTATATGCTATGATACAACTGGGGAGAAAACGTTAACATCAGGGACTTTAAATGGCAACTGAACGCAGGGCTTATCAGTCTAAAAGTGTGCAAAACTTTTACAAAACTGCTACATTTGAATCTGTTTAAAAGGCAACTAAAAAGTGCCTATGAAACTAATAAAATACAAAATGTTTTATATAAAATTACTGTTAATATTCCATTTTTTTTAATTTCTATGATGAAATTCTATTGTCATAATCTTTTAATGGGTTGTAAATCATGAAAAGATGATTAATTTAAACTTACCATCTTTTCTGTTGCGTTTTGATAACGTTATTTTTAGAGGTGGAGTTTCATTTTCCAGTGAGGCTGGCAGTACAATTCTTCTACGTATAACCTGGAAGTAACCATAGAAACAAAAATGTGTTGATATTATATTACAATCACGATCCAGTATTTACATTTATGAAATAAGTAATAAGTATTCCTATATAGTTCACATTTCACTTTGCGATGCAGGCTTCAACACAGGGATCACTTCTCTGTTGTCTGTCTGTCACACCTTTTCGGCCATGCATGTGCCAGACAGTGGACAGAGAACTGATCTCTAAATTTCACCAGGTGACACAATAAAACTAGAATTATCACCAAAAGTGATTAATACCCAAGCATCCCACCAGGACCTTAGTCTACTTGCAAATTATTATCTCATTTAGACATGTTAAAGAAAGTGTTAAAGCAAAAAATTTTACTCGCAAAAAAATGCTAGTGATTTAAAACGGAAATCGCAAAACTTCATTTTCTACTCGCATTTTGCCAAAACGCGAGTGTGAATTATGAGCCGTGATAACAATTCTACAGTCAGCTATACCCACCAGGTTGACGGTACTTCCACTGTCCTTGAGGACTGAGATGGCCGTCGCGTGGTCAACATTCTCCAGTGAGATATTATTCACACTCAACACGCGGTCGTTGATCCTGAAACAAACACAATATCATATTATTTCAAAGCCTGGACAGCAAAGTGACTCTCGTCAAAGTCTCTCTCAGGTTCGATCCTTGGTTTTGATTTCTTATGTGTCCTGGAGTTCTCCCAAAAAAGCCTGCATCATCTTTGTTTTAACCCTTTCCCTCATATAGACTCATTTTGACGCACTCAATAGGTACCACATAAAGCCTGATCTGCAGAAAACCACAGTTAAACCTTACCAAATTTAATTACAAAATCCTCATTTCCAGACCACTGAGGAGCAGCGAACAGCATAACACCTGATCAGCCTGTGAGTTACTCGCAGGCTGATCTGGTTTTATGTTGTTCGCATAGGTCTTTTCATGGTTCCTCTATGAGGGAAAGGGTTAAGGAAATTAAAGGGCCATAACTTTTGACAAATATCTATATTATAAGTCGCTCCAAAACTTTGTTGTCCCTTGTGGTAATAAACCTTTCTTACACATTGTCTAAACTGAATACTCCTGTTGATCCCATAATCAAAACATCTATCAAATATTTTCTCCTTTTAAGGAATTTTCCATTTTGTGTATTTTCTAAACAGCAAAATCTTGATTTTCTTAAAAGGAAAAAAAAGAGAGAACAAAGCATCATAAAAAAATCCCAATACAAAAATGCTGACATAATTTTTAAAATCTTACTTAAAACATCCACAATAATCCATGCTCTTCCTCAAAATTCACACATGACAAGTATAAACCTAAATCAGACTGCAAGCTAACTGTAAAAACCAACCAGACTGAGAAAATATTTTACGATTGCTCTGTCTTTATCAAATCCTCAAGTATTACACTATGAAAAATATATTAACCGATCATTAATGCTTCACCACAAAAATACAAAACTTATATCTTATTTTCCAAGAGAAGAAGCCAACAAATCAAGCCGTGCTAGAAAGAGAGTCCACACCAAGATGGAAGGAATACTGTATCCTTCTCTAGGCAAACTTTTAGAACTGTCCACAGAGATGCATGAAAAAGATCAGTTTGATTAGATTGCATTAGACAGCCTCCCATTAACTCAAAAACAGATGCATGATTTGACAATTTGTCTGGGTCGCATCCGAATTATCTTCAGTTAAGTATGGTTGAATGACGTAACTGCAAGAGATGAAGGGAGATTCCGCACGGGGAACGAAAGGTTAAAGGTCATCGTTGTAAATATCAAGGTCAAAACTATCTTTTGTTACGTATGATTGAATGACGTGACTGCAAGAGATGAAAGGTTAAAGGTCATTGTTGTAAGTATCAAGGTCACATTTGTCAAGGTCATGAACATTAAGGTCAAGATAACAAGGCAAATGAGAGGAGACAAAATTTTTTTTAAAAAAAAAAAATCAATTATGTAATAATCATAGAATTTAAACAATGCTGTAGGTGTTTTTGATGGCCTTAGCAAACATTGCAGACCAAGATCAGCCTGCACATCTGTGCACTCTGATCATCATACCCTCAATGTTTGCTATTTAGCCAACAAACTTTCAGCAAACATCCCCATAAGCAACTAATGGTATGGTCCAAAACAAAGAAACAACAATTCCAATTGATAAATTTAGCATGAAAAAAAAAATTGATAAAGAATAGCTGTTGACATTTTTAATGCAGTTATGGTTACTCAGGCAAATAAAATAGTTTGCATGACTCTTAATTGTACAACTTTGTACAAATTTTGTCAAATTTTCAGCACACACATGTAGTAAGAACATGAAGATTGGTACAATTCAGTTGTACAGACTAGATAAATCGTTTACTATTATCATTTAAAATTTCATTGATTATGTACCTAAGGGAATTTCGTGTGTACATTTATTTTTCAATCTATGTTCTAGAAACGTGAGGTCTATATAAGGGACAAGTTTTCGTGGGGATTAATATTCGTGGATATAACCCTCCATGAAGTCAATGAAAATTAGTGTCCCATGAATATTAATGGTTTCACAGTATGTAACTTATACAGTGGAAACTCCCTAAACCGGACACCCACGGGACCAGCAAAAAAGTCCGGATTAGAGAGGATTCCGGATTACGGAGGTTTTGTAAATCAGACTCAGCTGTTGTTGTGGATGATGATGTTGATGATGATATTTTTTTTAAACTTTTTCTTAATAGATCTTTATTGTCATAATTATATTTTGAACATAATACCCACTCTTTTTTTCTCTCAGATTTTTTTAATAATCACCTGCTATACTCTCATTCTTTTTCTCTCTGTTTTTTTCTTTCATTCTTAAAAACAAAATAAAGTCAACATTGTTTTTATAATTTTATAAACATAAATCTCACTTGGACATATGTATGATTACAATACATGTTTCAAGCAAAAAAACTTATGCAGCTTTATACATTATAAGCAACACTGATATGCAAAAATTCAGCTTATTCAGCATTTTTAATGGATATTAGAACTTTAAAAAAGTCACCATACTGTGACATGAGCTTATGGCAAATTACCCATAAACCTTATACCTGACAGTCCGGACGATTATTATTTCTTCCCTTTCACTGCGTTTTTATGAAGAAACAAATGATTTTGGAAAACAGCATCCGGATTACAGAGGGTTTTTTTAAGCACAAAAATGACAACGGAGTACAGAATACGGAGGATCCGGATTAGAGAGTTATTTTCTATATGTATCAAATAAGCAAAAAAACGGGACTTATGAGATCGTCCGGAATGAGAAGGATTCCGGTTTACGGAGGGTCCGGTTTAGGGAGTTTCCACTGTAGTTGTCTTCCTCGCAATTTAGTATTATTATAGATACAGTAAGTATACATTTTTAGGAGACATCAGAATTTTTGTATTCTCTCTATATATACTCAAAGGAAAAAGAAACACTGGGTAAACTTTTGTGTCAGTTTTAAATAGAAAGTATTCGACGGTATTACAGTTAAAATTATTTTGATAAAGATTTTTTTTCAAACAAAATAAAAGCTTTAGAATGAGATGGGAATGAGGTTATAAGGTTAAAAAACTTGAGTCTGGCTACTACAGATTCTAGTTACCCTGTGTTTCTTTTTCCTTTGAGTATACATGAACTAAGCAGTAGATCTACTGTGTATGGATAAAACATATTAACATGTACAGCATTAAGCAACACTCAAAATTCCTAAATTGTGCAGCCCATACAACATGGTCTAAATACTCCGAAATATATGCCAAATGCTGCCAATTTGCATGCCCATTTTAAATTTTTTCAGGGGGAGGACCCCAAGATACCCCGACAAATAATTTGTCTCGTGTACACCTCTAAATCAACTATGTCCACCCTTGATGTATTAAAAACAAATAAAATGTGAAATATCGCAGATCATAATTTTCAAGACCTGGCCCCGTGTTCTCGAAGATAAAAATGGTACTTAAGTTTGATTTTCATACTCAAACTACCGTATGCCCATTGAGTTCAATAGAGATTTGAGTATGATACTCAAATTTGAGCCTGAGATTGTACTTAAGTATTTTCAAGAACATGGAGCCTGGTCACTTCACTATCTTTACCAGAATATTTTAACCCTTTCCCTCATAGAGGACACCATGAAAAGACCTATGCGAACAGCATAAAACCAGATCAGCCTGCGAGTAACTCGCAGGCTGATCAGGTTTTATGCTGTTCGCTGCTCCTCAGTGGTCTGGAAATGAGGATTTTGTAATTAAATTTGGTAGATTTAAGTATGTTTTTCTGCAGATCAGGCTTTATGTAGTACCTACTGAGTGCGTCAAAATGAGTCTATATGAGGGAAAGTTAATAACGCACAATGAGACTGTTCCTTTACATTAATGGCCATACTAAATTGTCCGATAAGAAAAAAAATTTCAAGGTCTTTAATTCCCATAGCAGATGCAACATGATTCAATTGTGTGCAGCTAAATGTCTGCTTCACCAACCATTCCATTGATGTTGTAATTCAATTATGCATTTCTGAATATTAATAAATGGGTTTACACTGTGTGCAAGTCCCTCGGAGGGACACTATTGTTGCCTGGCATATGCATTATGACATTTATTGAATGCCAATACTATTTGGCATGTTTAAAATCAAAGACATCATCAGATCTCTCTCCCTCTCTCCCTCTTTTGCTCCCATTGAAGCTCAATCAATTTTCTAGGAAATGAAATTATCAAACTTGGCTCTAAGTCCACAAACAATATTTTGTGCTAAGTTGCCCTTAAGGTAATCCATCCATCATTAAATTGTGCTCTTGATCCATCAAGTGACCATAGAAATTAAATAGTAAATGCAAGCCTTCACAGACTAAGAGCAAAAGAGTCTATAACTTCAAGTCGATGGATGCTTGCATCTGCACTAAAAAAATTTCAATCATTTAAAGGACCAAGATTATAATTTAATGATGAATGCATTACCTTAACTTCTTAAATGAGAGCTCTTGAGTAAATTGATGTAACTCGGTTGTTCATCAATTATATATGAATTAAATAACAATTTTGATCATTTCACTCATAACAAAATGAATCATAATCAGATTTTATAAATATTTTTCACTATTTCACCAGAAAGCATGAAATAACAATTTCTATATACTCACTGTAATCTCCCTTCAGCTGGTCCCGCCTTTAATACATCTGAGATTGCAATGGAGGGATCACCATTGGCAAAATGAGGGTTGTCTCGCCCGCCACTTACAGCGATTCCAAATCCAAACCCCGGCACCTGTAAAAGTTATTAAATATATTAACCCTTTCCCTCATAGAGGAAACCATGAAAAGACCTATGCGAACAGCATAAAACCAGATCAGCCTGCGAGTAACTCGCAGGCTGATCAGGTTTTATGCTGTTCGCTGCTCCTCAGTGGTCTGGAAATGAGGATTTCGTAATTAAATTTGATATGGTTTAACTGTGGTTTTCTGCAGATCAGGCTTCATGTGGTACCTAATGAGTGCGTCAAAATGAGTCTATATGAGTCAAAGTTAAAATTTAATTATTAAATGGATTTAAATGAGTTACTATTGCATTGGTTACTTACAGAAGGCATTAATAAAACAATTTTTTACAAATAATGATCTTGAAGTTGAATAGCTTGTAACAATTAATTACATATTTCATTTTGATTGAATCAAGACAAGCAAATGAAAAGAAAGATGGTTACTTCAAGAATGAAACTTAGGCAACTAACAGAATATAGCAAGGATATGGTCCTTCAAAAAAGGTGATTGAGAGCAAAAATAAAAATGTATTAAATCAAGTACAACAATCAAATGCTCTGGATTGAACCAAGAGCTGACTCAAGTCAGTAGGACCAAAAATAAAAATATATTCGTTTGTATAGAGCTTCTGTTGACCCCCAAAATGGCCACTACGCAATTATTTGTTTGGTCTTTCGAGTTGTAAATTTTGATTTGGATCTTTTTTATATCCATTCCATAGAAAAAAAAGCACTTTCAGCTATATTTTTATCATTTGAAATTTAAAAAAACAAACAAAAAAAACTATCTACCCACCCCCTGGAATTCAGGGTCGGAGCACTATACAAACTAAATTAATTTTTTAATGATGGCCTAGGGCAGTATAATATGGTTAACCAATATGACTGCAGGACACAGATAAACATAGAAAGACGGACAGGCAGACTGACAGACAGAAATGTACTCACCCGAGTGAGAGCAACCTTGTGCGTTTCCCACACCACATTGTCCGAGCTCTGAAAATACACAAAAATAACCGTGTTTATCATACATATCAAATGATTTATTTGGCCTTTATCTACTAAACAGTACATGAAGCTTTTAACCAAAGCTCAAAATATTGCACTTTTTTTTAAAAACAAGATCAACAAAAACTTCAACATATTATGACTGTATTCTGTAATCTTAAACAGGGCTTGAATCAGGTACCAGCAGCCAATACATATCTTAAAAGCGTGGATATCGAGCATTCGATGGGACGTTCTACATTAATTAAGATCATTATAATACATTTGGTCCAAGACCTATCTTTCAAAAGGCAGCTCCATTATATGCAGGTCCAATCCTAGATACCCCCATTATATTGGACCCTATTAAATTAATCAGCATTGAAGGAATCAAAAATTTGGGGTCCAGCCGAGGTTTGAAACATTTTATTTACACTTAAGGCCTTTAATTTAAACACCTTTGACTGTACAAAACTTTTCATATTTCACATCATTTTGTTTTACATGGGTTAACCCCCTCCTTTAAATTCATTTTTTTTTTTTTTTTGGTGATAAATATAATAATTAATTAAGATATAAAACGTGCACCAATCTATTTTAAACATGTTATATTACATTTCTCAATAATTTAAAATTGTTTGAAAAATAAATAAAATATTTGACATTTTTCCAAGGTGATGCGATTTTATAGTCCTTAAATATATCTTAGTGTTATAAATGAATGTGCTGTAATGGAACTGCACTAAATTTATAATATTCACCGATTCAACAGCTCTATCCATCATCGTAATTCGGTTCACTATGCCGAGAGACTTGTCCAACTCCGACATGCCATCGCCGACAGTGTCAGACATACTGCCAACACTGTCAGATAATTCCCCGAAACTTTCGACACTATTATCCATTGTCAATCTTAATCTTTTACCGTCTCTTCAACGTTAAGTCTATTCAAAACTAAACAAGGCGAAAATAAATGAACAATCTAAACATCATTTATCAGATAGGAAAGAAAATAACTGACAGAAAACTTGTCCAAGTCTTTGAGTCAAAATTTCATTACACTTGTCAGCTTATTTTAAATTAACAACAATCTATCGTAAAATATATTTACTGTCCAAAATCTTTCACAAATGACGCATATATTTCAAAACTGATATTGTCATATATCATCCGAAATCCTTGGCGAAAGACACACAATTATATCAAATAATTACAGTCACATAGATCTTGAAAGAAAACATATCCAATCACGATTCCAGATGAATGAAATGCCATCTCATCCATCCAACCACCTTATGTAAGTCTGCATATGAGCTATATTTTGACGCATACACAAGAGATGCACGTATAAATCCCAGCTACACGAACATGCACAGCATGCAACTCAGCCTCGACCCCTAGACTGTCATCCTCAGTGTCCTTAGTCCCCTTCTTCCCCAATCCTTCTATTTAACCCCTTAACCCCTCAGGGAAAAGATCGCAGACTGATATCAAAATCTTCAAGAAACATGTCAAACTATGTACCTTGACACCATCCAGTTTATCTTGCTAGAACAACCTAAATCTTGCTATTTGTTACTCTGAGATACCACATTGTTGCTAAAAGTAACTGGAATTCTATCTTCACATAGATATGCAAAACTCTCTCATAGCCCAATTAGGGGCACCTCAAATGTAAACAAATATAATTAAGAACTTATCTTTAAACAAACACAACCTGTGGCCACATGACCTGGAAATACGGATACATAAATCCTTAAGGATTGTGTATTTAGTTGTTTTCCTAAGTCTGCTGGATTTTCAGTCTCTTTTGAAGCTGTTTTCTGAACTGGTTTCTTTTATTTCTCTATAGATAACATGACTAAGTTACTATCATTTTCATAGGGAAGTTAGTTACATGTCTTGCCTCCATCCCATTTTAACCTACTTATTTGACCCTTTTCCGCATATAGACTCATTTTGACGCACTCAATAGGTACCACATAAGGCCTGATCTGCAGAAAGCCAAACTCAAACCTTACCAAATTTAATTGTAAAATCCTCATTACCAGACCACTGAGGAGCAGCGCACAGCATAAAACCTGATCAGCCTGCGAGTAAAATGCGAGTTACTCGCAGGCTGATCTGGTTTTATGCTGTTCGCATAGGTCTTTTCATGGATTCTTCTATGAGGGAAAGGGTTAAAGAATTATAATAATGACTTTATAAAGTAACGTAGATATTGCAATAGTCATTTTTCATCATTTGACCTAGTTTTAAACTCATTATATTTAGTCAGCTGGGAAACAAGTTCTTACAACTTATACTAAATCCTCTTGAGGATTCCTGGGATGGACCAGTACTGTACGCCTTGGAAGGTCATGAAATTTCCTGGTCTCCAATGAGACTCGAACCCACAACTTAAACGGAATTTAATATTAGATATCATATATTCATTTAACAGCATATACTGTATCTAAAATGCAAGCCATTATACTTCATTGTTTTTTTTTTACTTCGGTAGAGAAATACGTCCTTACAACTTATATATACTAATCCTTCCTGACCAATCCTGGGTTGGACCAGTACTTTGTGCCTTGGAGGGCCATGTTATTGTGTATTCCCCCAAGTAATATGTCATGACAAAGATGTTTAACTTTAAAATATTTGTTCAACTTTCTATACTGATCAAAAATTTATATGAAATTCTATGTTGCTTTTTTAACCATACACTAAATTCCTCAGAAAAATGGCTTTATCTCTGAACAAATTTGTCACACCTGCTGACAAAATAAAAGCGGAACATAAAACTGACAGGCAATACACAAGTTTTATCTTAATTGCAATTTAAAGTTCAGGCCTCATAATTACTATCCTTATCAACACCAATCAGCCAGGGGGGACAACTCTTTATCTGCAGCAAAATCAGTCAAGCGTGAAATTGACCAGCTAAACACCAGTAAAAGTGTGGCCAAAAGTAGCCAGGGGGCATAACTCCTGTAATTTCAAGCCATCCCAGTGGGCATTAATTTCACCAATGCATGTAATAAGTCTGGCCATTTATGACA
Source organism: Solen grandis (assembly GCA_021229015.1). Taxonomy (NCBI): domain Eukaryota; kingdom Metazoa; phylum Mollusca; class Bivalvia; order Adapedonta; family Solenidae; genus Solen; species Solen grandis. Next base: position 37,130,655 of record CM037791.1, read on the forward strand.
GTTTTAAATGGCCCGAGCGTTGACCCCTTATCTGTCATCAGCTGACACCATCCCTACCCCAACAAAAAATTCTACTAAATTGCTATACCCTTAATCAACTTAACCTTATTTGGGCACAGTAATTTGTTTTTAATTCCTTTCCCCACCCCACGGGCATCCTTTCATACCTTGGTATAGCAATTTGCTCCATCAAGTCTTATCTACACAAATTGACAATTACATTCTTGTGACGGGATTTCTCATAAAATTGGAAATAAAATTTCAATTAACGTGTGAAAAACATAATAAAAATACCACTGGGTTAATATTGGTATTAAATTCTACACAACTGGCAATCCTTCTAACAAAGAGATTAACTAGGTAAGATTTCATTCATAGGGAAAGCCAGGGAGACATTTCATCACAATTTATAAAGATATTTGCCAATCTGGGAGACACTTGTGAATTTCAATTGCTATATTTATGCCAACTGCATTTAACCCTTTCCCTCATATAGACTCATTTTGACACACTCAATAGGTACCACATAAAGCCTGATCTGCAGAAAAACACAGTTAAACCTTACCAAATTTAATTACAAAATCCTCATTTCCAGACCACTGAGGAGCAGCGAACAGCATAAAACCTGATCAGCCTGCGAGTTACTCGCAGGCTGATCTGGTTTTATGCTGTTCGCATAGGTCTTTTCATGGTATCCTCTATGAGGGAATGGGTTAATATCTTATTCATTCTGAGTTCGGTAATTGGGGAAATAGGAATAAAAAAGGTCTTTATTTTTTATGAAGACCTCTATTATAGGGTTAAATCAGTTAATCTCTACTTATTTCTTTTCCATACAACCTAACCCTATAATCTTACTGTAAACCAATTACTGGATTTATACACTGGATTTGTTAGTCGTTATAATGTAGTGCATTTAAATAAAAGGTAACATGCAATTTACATGCTTATACACAAGCTTATTTAATGCCATGCTTGTCAACAAAATATTACTGTCATCAACTAATGGCAGTAAATACTTAATGATAAATATCCAATAATTATGCAGAAATATTTATCTAATAAAACAAGAATATGCAGGAAAGAACAGAACAGAATGGCATTTATAGTGGAATTACTATTTATCGGTTACAACTTATAGAACCAGGGTGTCTTAAAAGCACTCGCCCTGCCTTTAAATAAAGCCATTCCAAAATTTGAGATAAAGAAATGAAAAAAAAAAAAAGTTTTTATTTTAAACTAGTATTGGGGGAATTCAAGGACTCCAAATAAACACATTTTTAGTATGGCTGCATTTCCTCTATAAATAAACAAGAGGGCCATGATGGCCTGAATCCTCACCATACATTCTTCAATGAGCAAGTTTTAACAGAAGATTCTGATATAACTTAATCTAAACATTTAACCTGACAATTACTAACACCAAATATCTAGCATGGCCATTTGATTCAGAGAAGACTTGGCGCGGTCATTTCACCGTAGGCCAAGATTTGAAAATCTTTTGTATGCAACCATAAATGTACCAACAAAAATCTTAGCTCAGGCCTTATGATTCATAGAAGAAATTTTTTAAGAGTTTTCCATTTAACCTATGTAAAACATGTGACCCCTGTTTGTGTATTTATCACCATAAAGGGCTAGATTTTCAATCTTGGTTTCCAAAGATGAGACAATAAAATTAAGCCAGCTTGGATCATAAGAAGATTTTAATTTTCTATATAACTCTGTGAAAACAAGTGACCTGTGGGGGTCATTATCACATAGGCATGATTGTCAAATTGGTATGCCATAAGATGATCTTTACCCAAAAATCTAATCTAGCCTATGCATTCATGGAAGAAGATTTTCAAGATTTCCTTATCAGTGTAAACAAGTGCACCCTGGATCGGTCTTATCACTAGGCTATGAATTTACAATCATTGTTGCATAAGATGAGCTAATACCAGATATCAAGTCTAGGTCCTTATGATATAAAGAAATTCTTAAGATTTCATATAACTCTATTAACCCTGACCCCGGTGCGGTCCCTTACGCCATATGCTATGATTTGTAATTTGGTGTGGCCAAAATGATGCTTCATACCAATTTCTAAGCTCTAGGCTTATCATTCATGAGAAGATTTTTTATGATTTTTTATAACTCTATGTAACAATGACCCTGTGCGGTAATTTATCACCAAGGCTTGATTGTACAATCTTGGTAGTGGCATAAGTGATGTACATACCAAATATCTAAGCTATAGCTTAGGATTCTAGAAGAAGATTTTAAATTTTTCTATATACTCATGGAAAACAATACCATTGGTGCGGTACCTTTCACCATAGGTATGATTTCATCTTGGTAGGGCCCATCAAGATGATGCTACATACCAAAAATCAAAGGCTAGGGCCTGTGTTCGGAGAAAAGATTTTTCAATTTATTCCTATAATACCTATGTGAATCAGTGACCCTGAGGGCAGCATTGACCAGGCATAAACTGTACAATCCTGGAGACCAGTCATAAGATCATGCTATATCCAAATCAAGGCATAGGCCTTGTGGTTTCAGAGAAGAAGATTTTTTAAATTTTCATTTTTAAAATCTATTTTTAGCTCCTGTGACCTAATTATGCGATGGACCAGAACCATTTATACAACTTTAGTAGAGCTTCATCCAAGGAACATTCCTGCAAAATATTTTTCAAATTGGCCAAGCCGTTTAGGAGGAGATGTTGTTTGAAGCAATTGTTGACGCCGGACGCACGCACGGACGCACGGACGACGGACGACGGACGCCGGACAAAAGGCGATCAGAAAAGCTCACCTTGAGCACGTTGTGCTCATGTGAGCTAAAAAGGAGAGCTCCAACATAATTTTGGCAATTCTTAATGAAGATCTCTACTTTTCCCACTTAAAGTGTTAACCATGAACTTCATAACATAATATTACTAGCATTTGAATTACAATGGCACGCATTGTGCTGCAGGTACGCTCTTTTTATGCGACGATAAATTAACCGAAAATAAACAACGCAGTGCAAATGAGCAAATATTTTAAACAGTATTCCAATTTCCGATATAAATTGTACCCACTGCCTTAGTGTTTTAACACATTAAGGTGCAGGCATTTTCAAATGTTTCAAGTGGAATGAAACCCACTGACAAAGAATTTCATTCATATGTTGAACTCGACAGTAAATATTGCAGGGGAAAGAAAAGAATTTCATTCTAAGTGCATCGTTTCAACTCACATTGACAGGTCAAGTTAAAATCCCCCAGTATGTTTTATCAGTCGATATATCACAAGAAGCACACATCGCTGATACAGATAACGTTTACCCCCATTGTTTAATGATGAGTAACCGCAGACAGCTAGGTCTTTAAAACACCACAAACCTCAAGTATTCAATATTCTCCCCCCACCCCTCCCCACCCCAATTTTTATTTGGTGGGATTAGGGGGGTGCAGAAAGCACTTCCTAGGGTCATACCCACTTTTTTTAATTTAGGTTTTATTTTTTTCATTATTATTATTTTATCAACTCTACCTCATACACTCGCCTGACAAACAAAGCAGACCCAGATCAAACTGCTCTTACTGATCAGGGTCAACACAATTAATAACTATATAGTATCTGACAGAAATCATACCTCAGTTTGCATGGCAAAGACACATATCCATTGTTTAACCCTTTCCCTCATATAGACTCATTTTGACGCCCTCAATAGGTATCACATAAAGCCTGATCGGCAGAAAACCACAGTTAAACCTTACCAAATTTAATTATAAAATCCTCATTTCCAGACCACTGAGGAGCAGCGAACAGCATAAAACCTGATCAGCCTGCGAGTTACTCGCAGGCTGATCTGGTTTTATGCTGTTCGCATAGGTCTTTTCATGGTTTCCTCTATGAGGGAAAGGGTTAATATACCATTTAATTTAGTTAATTATAACATATTGTATAAGCAAACAGAGGAGACCCTGATCAGATCAAAAACCTAATAACCTAAGACAGATCTGCAATTCTGATATAGGTACAGAGCATGTCAAGAGAAGCTCTAGTAGAGTTATGTGTATGATCATATGACCGCATGATAACATATTAATTTAATTTATTAAGATGTTTAAAATTGCTCATATCAATTATGAATATACACTGAGTTTTCTCTAATTGCTGATAAACCAAACTATGTCTCTCATTAGATTGTAGATCTCTTTCATGAGTGATACTGTCTGTTAAGTATCTGCAAGCATCTGCTAGATATTATAAAGCCTCTAAGTGGATCTTGTTTAAATCCCGTCATGAGAAATCTCTTGATCAGATAACTTACCTGAAAGGAGCTATATGATCTGGGTCTGTTCTGAAACCCTTGGAAAATTCATATACATCAGCAATCCAAACTTTTCAAAATTCTTTCCAACGTGGAAACAGATTAGTTAATATCAAGAACTTTTGAGGACCCAATTTATCTTTCTGATAGCTCCATTTCAGGGACTTCCACAGGGATTAGCGAAGTCAATTGGGAATGTATTCCTGCCATGTGATCGTGTTTGTCCCAGTATTTACTGGGGGGGGGGGGGAAATGGACCTAAGTTTATGTCACAGTTAAGGATAGAGATAAAAGACTTGTAGCGTTTCAAGGTCAAAAGTTGAAGAATAAATGACAGAAACTTGGTGAATTTTTTTTTTTTGGCAGAAGGTCATGAAAAATTTCACACAAAGAATTCCTGAATATGGTATTTAAATGTAAGGAACATGCAATATAATCTTTAGATTAAATAACATAAAACTTTTTTTACCAATAATTAATTTATATCATCACTAGTCATCAGTTTATATAAATTTTAAGTATTCAGTCATTAGGAAATTATTGTTAATTACTATAAACACGAGCACCACGTGCAGATGCCAACATACGCTCATCTGTTAAAAAGTGTATGAGTAATGCACTACATTTACGTTTTTGCAAGATGACAACAACAACAACAACAATCCAGCAATCATAATAGCTCAAGTTTTATTTGAAAAGGCAAGCTAAAAATCATAATTACTACTAATTTATTCCTATTATTTCTATGATGATGATCATCATCACAATTAATTTAATCATTATTGCGTATGTACATTAATTTCATCTACTATTATTTTAAATCATTATCATCCTCGTTAATATCAGTCATAAAATTCTAATCTGATTCAAAAGACTTAATTAACCCTTTCCCTCATATATAAAGGACATAAAGCCTGATCTGCAGAAAACCACAGTTAAACCTTACCAAGTTTAATTACAAAATCCTCATTTCCAGACCACTGAGGAGCAGAGCAGTGAACAGCATAAAACCTCATCAGCCTGCGAGTAAAATGCGAGTTACTCGCAGGCTGATCTGGTTTTATGATGTTCGCATAGGTCTTTTCATGGTATCCTCTATGAGGGAAAGGGTTAATCTTGCTAATTAGACACAACTGACATTCAAGTCAACAACTACCCTATTATTACCATGTATACAGCTCAAAAAGCAATCAATTAAATGACCTGTCTTTATCTATCATTACATTTGCAAACATGACAATCAAACTATCATGTTACTTCACAAACATATTAAGCCATGTTGTTCTAACTATCCATAGAGTCACTCTACCATCCTCTTCCTTATTCAACCTCCACCCCCATCCCTTTTCAATACACATCCCTCTCCATTCAAGGTCAACTGGTCATGAGACATTACATCAGATGCTGTATATCAAAACAATTGCACCAAAGTCTTACATCAGTTCTAAATATAACATACCATTACCCCTTTGGTTTTAATCTTCAAATTCGAACAACTTGTTTCTATTTCAACAAATTTTCGACTATTTTTTTTCCCCAAGGCTAATCATGAACAAAAGAGATTAATTCAAACACAAGAAAACCTGACCAACATGTAAGTTACTTTGCATGTTAATGGCATTGGTTGCATGATCATCACAGAAATTTAAGTGTTTCCAAATAAAATCAAATTTGAAGACTTTGGCAACAGTAAAATGTGAAATCTAAATCTAATGCAACATCCTTAAACCCAAATCAGCCTGCATGCTCAACTTGCATTAAGTACACCATGTTTAACATTATTTGATACTCAGTAACAAAACTTATGAACCACATTCTATACAATATTAATCCTTCCATGAATTAAACCTGATCAGAGTGAAAATCTCTTTCAAGCTGATTTGGGTTTGCAAAGGTACATCTTAAGAATTTGGATGAAAAACATATATTCAAAAGGTAAAACAAAAAATTATTTTTTCATTAAAAATTAAATAAACAGAGATTTAATCAAATGCAAAAATAACAAAAACCATACCTTGCAACTTGTAAAATTTCTCCAACACAGATTTTTGGGAATAATCCTCATCTTTGTCCAACTAATACAACAATTGTAAGAGCATAATTCTAAACTCTTCAAATGACCGCAAAATGTTTTATAAACTATTGCTCAAATTTCTTACGTTTAACCACGCAATCCGTGATTCATTGACATTTCCTCACCCTGCAATTCACCCTAGAAACACACACTGGCTGTCAAAACATTTCGGGATTCCCAACTGAAGGTAAATTAAACCTGAGGTCAGAGGTTACACCTGTATATTAGCATCTATAAATAGAACCTAGGTAACCAATCAAATGTAAGCTTTCACTCCATTATAATAGCATTACTTAGGGAGAATATGTTTTAAATGCCATTCTAGCAGACTTTAATTCATTAGTAAAAGGACCCTTGTGAAAAATCACAGCTTAGAATGTCCAATTAAAGAGTATTTATAAAGACAGAGATTTATTTTGATGCATGTAAGACTTAACTGACCGACAGGTTTAATTGGATCAAATACCTGGGCACACCTCTACCTGTACATAGGTGTTATAAGTCATTATTAAGTCAGATTAGCACGTAAGTGGGGACAGAGGGGCCCTTTATATTGCTACACAATGCCTGTCTATCATCTGTGAAGAGGAAGGTGTTACAAGGCATGCTACTGATATAGCCAAACAATGGCCACTAATTGCAAACACAGAGATCTTGTCAATTATTACGCTACAATGAAGTTTGGGAGAGTTTTCTTAGCATAATCGCTGTTATAATCTGACTTCAAAAGTATAAAAGAGTTTAGCAAACTCTTGTAGAATTTCCCACACACACAAGATATGGCAAGATAGAAATAAATTTGTCCCTAAATCCAGAGATTGTACAGTTTGAGGGCATTTTATTCATGCATTTTTATTTTATCTATTTATCACATGATTTAAGATGACAGTTAAAATAACTGCATACCTATATTCTTTGAGCATCAACAAAGGATGGATTAGAGTTTACATTTTGATTGGCATGACAACAATATTTTGACATGCTGAATTACAAAATCTTTAATTTCAGATATATTAAGAAAATAAAGACCTTAATTTCACACAAATTTGTCCATTTTACCGCTTTCTTTATAGATGCATACCATTTTTGCATTTTGCTGAGCAATCATTATGCAATTGAATATACAGGTTACCCCCACAGAATGCAATGAACATAAAAATTTAACTAAAATGGAAGAGATAAAAAATTGTATGTTAAGATTCCTCACATAATGAAAATATTTTAGTATATAACATATAGGTCAGTTTCAATAAAATTTATTCTTTTTTTTTAATATGTGATTTAAATTAAATATATATTTCAAATTCCACAATGATCTTCCTGTATGTATATTATTTCAAATTTAAGACAGTCTGCAGATATCATTGTCACCATTAAATGATACTGATGATCTCTCTCCATTAAATGATACTGGTATCATTCTCCATTAAATGATACTGATGATCTCTCTCCATTAAATGATACTGGTATCATTCTCCATTAAATGATACTAATGATCTTTCTCCATTAAATGATACCAGTATCATTCTCCATTAAATGATACTAATATCTTAAACCATTAAAGAAAAGCAAAAACATTCAAGAATTGAATACAAAAAAAAAGAAATTCAACAGAAAGTGTTTATTTACATTTCATAGATATATATTAACAGTTTCAACCAGCATACAGCTGCACCATGGTTTATCTTTCATTCAGATAGAGGGATGAGTCAGGACTATGCAATTTAATACTGCCGCAATTTGTAAACCGGACCCCTCTTCAAAATGGAATATATTGTTACAGTTACGTATCTCATTCTTTCCTGAGTTCATGACTAACTCTCCTATACAATCACCAGTGTCATTCACACGGCTGTCGACGGGGGCAAACTTTAAATGTCAGTAAATACCAAAACAAACATTTACCGACAATTTCCACATTCACAATAAGCGCCCACAATGGCAGGTCACTTGTAAATAAATTTCTATTACCTTACAAGAACAATAATCAACATTCATGAACTTTTATCTTGGTCATAAAGGAGCTCATAATAGGAAACATATTGAATCTTGGAGTCTTGAATTACCAAACTTATGTTTACATTATGTTCATTTAACAGGTTTTTATGGCTTTATGTAAATCCGGCACTCAAAACATGGTGGCCTGCACCAACTATTAGGTCATGATATATCAAAATTGATCATTTCACTCCTTGTGACGACTTATCGGTTCATGTTTATAAGCAGGAATGATATTTTGGACCATGACTGATAAAAAATCAAAATGATCAGTTCACTTCTCGTGTTGATAATATAGCAAATTGATCACCTCACAATATTTCTTGCACCAAATAAAGTCATGAAATATCAAAATTGATCATTTTACTCATGTTATCATTTCACTGAAGCAGAAGCGATTTCATCCAAGACGGTAAAATTTTGATAAAATATTAAAAAATCATTACACTTTTCATTATTTATAAATATTAATCAATATAAAGTGAAATCTGATCCAATAGAGGTCATGAAATATAAAATTGATCAAATTTAATTTAACATTATGAACAAACTCATGCTTTCTCATATTAATCATATTCAATGTAAAAAATCTGAAAGTTCAAATTTAAACCAAATTATAGATATGCTTACCTCATCAAAATATATACTCTGCCTCCACTGGTTACATACTTTGGGATATCTCATGATTATATAGAATATATCCCATTTATCATTCCATCATCAAAATCATTTCCTCATCGATCCAAAAATGCCAACAAAATCAATTATAGGCCAAACCAGTGGCACAGAAATGTACTGACACAAAAATCATTTGGATAGTTTCATCCTTTTGGCAGTAATCCAACATTTTAATATATTTATATTTTACAGAACCCATCTAAGCCTGATGCCACCTTCATTTTTAATATTCTTACATTAGAATCTCCAAGCATCTAATAAACACACGAAAATATCTTATACTTTATAATACTACAGTAGAATCACAATTTCAATCAATTAACCCAACGAAGATTTTGTAGCACAAGCTGGTTAAAAATCCAATCCACCCATTTGAATGCACACTGGATGTTAAATCTCCAGTATGTTATTATGTTAATAAAAAAAACTTTTTACAGGTTGATCCGCAAGTTTGTTCATTCACAAGTACTGCACAAGCAACATTCTCGAATAATGAGAGAAGCAGTACGCCCAAAATAAAGTCGGTAAAATTAATGCTGGCAATTTTCTCGATATCTAGACCAGTGACATTACTGCATTACGTACTTGACACTATGTTTATAACGATGATAATCCACAAATTACTGAAATATTTATTCTCAAACAGCTGATGCTACTAAGCGTATCTGCACAGAAAATGGTTGTTATGGTTACAAGCTGCATTTGTGTCGATCGTAAACAGCTTTAAAAAATCTGACCTCAATTTACTGTCAGTAATAAAATCAATTCTGCAAACAAGGAGAAGGAATGTGAATATTATAAAGCTTAAAATGTCAGTTTGAATGTTCTTTGAAAGCATTTAAAAAGCATACATTTCATATAAATTAATTGTATTAAAAATGGAATTATAGGAAAATGAATTTTCTTTCGAAACACTAAGTTTACAGTGAATCAATTGAAACCCCAAAATTTCATTCTGAGTAAGTGACACAGTATGAATAATCTACAGTTATATACACAAGTACTAGATCGTAATTTCAGACTGTTTAAAATCTCTTCCATAAACATGAATGCAATTGATACTTATTCAATTCTCCTAATAACAAATCTACTTAAAATTTTTATATCATATGTCTGATTATGTATCACCAAATATTATAAACTTTACACAATTAATTAGTATATAGTAATTTATAAAAAAAAAAAATCATCCAGTGATCTTTAACAGTCCAAACTTAACTAAAATATCCAAATATCACAAACTTTATTCCCTTTAGAACAAGTCTCAGACGAGTCACTATTCAATATCGCATCAATACTGAAGTTCTGAGAGTAGTCCTACTCATCCGTCTTTAGCAATTATTACTCTCCGAACTGACGTCTAACGCCCTAAACCTCTTTGCAAATAAGCCGCTGAAATGCCGAAATCCTTTCGAGATGATTCGTAATTCTTCCCCCAGTCCCTCCATCAAATCGTCACTCCTGGCAAATCACCGTTATCATCTAAAAAATGTCCTAATACCTCCCACTTTCACCCAGCTAAAAAAAAAATTGCAACGTAAAAAAATATTGGAAATGAACCGAACCATGGATTTCAGAGTCAAATTTTCCTCTGAGGGTTCAGGAGAAATCCCAAAGGAACCAGAACTATTTGCCAAAAATCCCCCGCTGTTTCCAAGCAGGGTTTAAACAATAATGACACAGATCAAAACATCAATTTAAGCAGACGTCTTTTCCGGAGCCCCTGATTTATGTAAATTTCATCTGCTGGATGAAAAAATAATTAAGAGAATAAAAAACCTCAAGGCAAAATGCAATATATGTAAAATTTCCACCATTCCAAAAGTTAAAAGAAAAAACGGAAAAAGAAAAAAAAAATATCAGCAGACGTAAAATCACAAACTTGTAGAACACAATTATGCAAACATTTCCAAGAATTAAAAAAAAAAAAATGCATTCTTATTAAAGACTAAAATAAAAAAAAAACCAAATAAATGACATCAGTGGTCAAGGCATTATACCCTACACTGACCATCTCTGTCTGGCCTTATTGATAAAATGGCCACTTTCAGACTCTGGAGCCAATATATGTGTCGATGTTGATGGCCATCAATTTACATAAGACTGGCATTTTTCCTGAAAATCATCCAGAAAAGGAGGTCAGCAGTGTTTTCAGCCCTAAATAGACGGGGTAAAAAAAATCTTCAATTTCCAACCATATCAACTTCTTAGTTTTGTTTGTAGTTTTGTTACCAAGGAGACAAAGTCTGATCCTGTATTTTGAAAGGTATGTTATATGGCACCTGATAACATCAATTTACGAAGTCATCTGAGTTTGTCCTGGTTTTAATTTCATTCTTCTGTAATACAGACCAATGCCAATAAATGTGCCAAAAAATATCAATCGTAATTTAAGTATTTTACACCAATAATATTTTGGTCATTCAAGGACAGCTTGCATGAAAATAAAACTACAGCCTCATTAACCCTTTCCCTCATAGAGGACACCATGAAAAGACCTATGCGAACAGCATAAAACCAGATCAGCCTGCGAGTAACTCGCAGGCTGATCAGGTTTTATGCTGTTCGCTGCTCCTCAGTGGTCTGGAAATGAGGATTTTGTAATTAAATTTGCTAAGGTTTAACTGTGGTTTTCTGCAGATCAGGCTTTATGTGATACCTATTGAGGGCGTCAAAATGAGTATATGTGAGGGAAAGGGTTACGGTACTATACTTTAGGCAAAAGCAATAGTGCCCTACTCTGAGTCACATTATGATTATCCTAGTAATGATCAATCCAATCCTCAGGGTTACAACCCATGTATTATACCAAGTGTTTTATTAACCCTTTCCCTCATATAGACTCATTTTGACACAATAGGTACCACATAAAGCCTGATCGGCAGAAAACCACAGTTAAACCTTACCAAATTTAATTACAAAATCCTCATTTCCAGACCACTGAGGAGCAGTGAACAGCATAAAACCTGATCAGCCTGCGAGTTACTCGCAGGCTGATCTGGTTTTATGCTGTTCGCATAGGTCTTTTCATGGTGTCCTCTATGAGGGAAAGGGTTAAGTATCATTAGCATTTTCAAGCACACCGTTAGAGCCGGGGTTCTGCTCCCATGTAAGACACTCTTAAACACACAGCCACTGGGACAAGTTGCAACAAATACAGTACTTTATTTGCAAGATTATTACTTCATCTAGATTTGTAGAGACAAAAAATATATATATATCTATATATCTATATATACATATATATATATATATATATATATATATATATATATATATATATATATATATATATATTTATAATCAAACTCAGTGAGTCTGATTAATAATGGTGTCAAATTTTACTCCCTTAAATTCCACAGATTTCTAGAATTTTAATATTACGCTTCTGGAAAAAGAAAAAAAATGCAACAAAGTAATACATAGTATACAAGGAGAAGCAATTGTTAAAATTTGGACTGTTTCCAGGTACGGTCTCCAGTCAGACCACGATATCGCAATTTTCACCAAAAACCTCGACACCACTTTCCAGTGGCAATCGATGGAAACATTTAGCAAATTGGGAAAGCCTTTAGAGAAATAACAATCCATTAGTTGTCGGTCGCCACAGTCAATTGATGCCAACAGCCTCAAGATGGATTGCTAAACCAAGATATAAAATTTCTAAATTTTATGCCAATCACGGCTGTGTATAATGTTCCCTCTTTCTTTAAAATTATTATTTTTCTTAGCATCGTCAAGCCCGAGTTGTAATTATTTTTAATAACTTTTTTAAGAATATCGTCATACTAGGGTTTCTATACCAGAAGAACTGAAAAATATTTCAAGCTGCAAAAGTCACCTTCTTTGAGTACTCTGGACAGGTTTCGAACATTTATGACACTAAGTTTGCATGCATGTACGTGCATGAGCCATCTGTATCAAACTGTCTGCTAGAAGTATTTATTAACCACAAATATAAAGACTTGACTATTTGAGTTTATCGTCGCTTCAACAGTATTTCAGTCATATAGCGACATAGCGACGTCCAGCTAAATTACAGGTGGAGGAATTTTTATTGCCCCAAATGAACGGAGGCATCCGGGTAGAACCACCGAACTACTGCAAGCCAAATGAACGGAGGCATCCGGGTAGAACCACCGAACTACTGCAAGCCAAATGAACGGAGGCATCCGGGTAGAACCACCAAACTACTGCAAGCCAGCTGGAAGGCTACATTTTCTCACATGAGAATTCGAATGACCCTGACGGGATTCGAACCCATGCAGTGAGGGGCTGAGTGAGTGTTAAAGTCAGTGACTTTACCCTCTCAGCCACGGAAGCCCCCAAATATATAGAAAATTGTCCTTAGTCTTTTTGGTCAAAATATGCGGAGAATATAGGTGGCATTCCCCCCTGCCTGGAATACATAGTTATGTTTTCCCCCATTTTTTTTTTTTCATTTTCCCCTTCCATAATTATGAGATTACAATCCACATTGTTTACATGGACTCACTGTTGTAGTTAAATGTTATATTCTTAATAAAACTGTAAAAACATGTTATATCATTGTTCTTATTATTCTTTTATGCAATGAAACTTCATTAAATAAGAGTAAAATACAACAGAATGCCTACATTATTAAATAGTCGTAAAATTCCCCTATTAGCTCGTTCACATAATTTTCCCCCCTCCTACGGGCCCGGACCCCTTTCCCCCCAAAGAAAAAAAAAATGTTGGTCCTATATCACAATTCAATCATCTCTGTTTCTTACATATATATATTCTATAGCAGCATCGTCAATCCATATTCAGCTACATGCAAATTTGTTCTAGACAAAACAGGCAGTCCATTACGCTTTATTTTCCCTATAAATTGACAGGCCGAAATGCCTGTACTTATAACCATCTAAAATCAATTAAATATGAATTCCTGGTGCACAATATTCTGTGGTGATTATTTGAGTACAATCCAAAGACTATAAGGTACAATGCTCTTTGGCTTTTTCTTGTAATTTACAATTCTATACAGATCAACATAAATCCTAGTGCCCAAGTATATGTTGTAAATTTAATAAATATTATTTATTATAAATATTACAGACCATAATTACGGATCCCGACTTCTAGTTTTATTGACTAAAACCTTTCCTTTAAGAGTAATATTTTAAGGTTTTGGAGTCATAAAAAACAATACAACAAACTAATTTAAAACAAGACCAGTCTGCAAAGAAAGTAACTAGAAAAGAATAAACAGAAAATCATTATTTTTTAATTGCCCCAAGTCTTCATATAATGTGAGTGTAGGGCATGGACACAGTGTGACATTACTAGCGTTACTTTTCTCAGTTCTGTAAACAGACCACACAAAACCTACACAAGACCTGATCCTACTGAAAAAAAAGTCTTAAAAAGGAATAACTTCAATACTAAAGTTTTACAAAACTTTAGTGCAACATTCAAGCTCAATACAATTCTACAAATGACAAATGCTCGATCCAACCTGTCTGTTTCCCAAACATTAATTTGTTTGAAGAAACAAAGCTCTAATGATGTGGAATTAAATGATTTAAACAAATTAAAATAGTTTAGACCTTGAAATCTGTTACAGTCAATATTAACACTTCCTCAATTTTCTTCGACGAGATCAATGGGAATTAGACAACGAAGAAACTCGCTGTTTTCAAATATTCTGACAGGCTTAATGGAATCTTGAAATTACTGTTACAGCCTTGTCAATCTCCGCCCGACAAATCCTTGAATTGAGAGTAATTTAAACTGTCCAATATCACCCCCCTCTCTCATCCTTCAATCATTTTCTCAAAGAGCAATTTCTATTTGAGAGAGTTATCTAAAATGATTTTAAATCTGAACTATCCAGATTCAGCTTTCAATCACAGTCAAATAACCATTGTACTAAATTTACTATTTAATGTGCAGTTATGGCAGTTTATTATTTTATTATTATTACTTTTTTTTGGTGGTGGTGGTGGTGGGGGGGGGGGGGGAGCATACTTTACATTTTTTATTACATTCATCTTTAAGTTGGTCAAAACACTCAATTTTTATATTTTATAGACAAAAAAGCTACAAAATCTGAAAATATGAAAAGTGAACAGCCATTGTCTAAGTTTTCATTTTAATACACTTTTTTTTTTTTTTTTTTTTTTTTTTTTTTTTTTTTGTGAAAAACAAGGGAAACAACTCCTATATATTACTCAAAATTTCAAACATGATTTCATGAAGAATTACTTCCCTTAGTTTTGAAAAAAACAAAGAAATGTCAATTACTAGCCTAATAGCAAATATTAATATAAACATGGATTTAATTCAGTTTCGAATTCAACTCATATATTTTGATGAGTGGGAACCAATATAAAACCTGATCAGCAAGGATATATTTAGATATATAAGTCACTCTCTCTTAAGAGGCAAATGTTTGTATAAAAATTTCAATTTATTTCAAGTATACATAAAAATAAAAATATACTAAGACTTAACCCTTTCCCTCATAGAGGACACCATGAAAAGACCTATGCGAACAGCATAAAACCAGATCAGCCTGCATGTAACTCTCAGGCTGATCAGGTTTTATGCTGTTCGTGCTCCTCAGTGGTCTGGAAATGAGGATTTTGTAATTAAATTTGGTAAGGTTTAACTGTGGTTTTCTGCAGATCAGGCTTTATGTGGTACCTACTGAGTGCATCAAAATGAGTCTATATGAGGGAAAGGGTTATATGAGTCTATATGAGGAAAAGGGTTAAGCTTCTTAGTACTATCAAGTGACATTATTCATCCAAGTAAATCTTGGAAAAAAGAAAAGATTTAAATCCTATTTACCACATGGTGAAAAAAAAAAATCTAGCTTTGAGAAATCCATTATGGCCAGTGAAGAGAAAACTGAAATTCAATATGCCTGGACAGAGAAAATAGGAAATTCAATACTGCTGACCTAACAGACAAAAAAAAAGAAAAGAATGAAATCAAATATGGTCAGACTTAGTCTCCAACAGGTGTTCAATCTCTCAGATTGTTTCTTGATAGTGGACACAGTCTACCGCTAACCTGTGGCTCCCCCTGTACTCCAAGTCTCGTATTACCTTACTGTCCGGGCCATCTGCCCCGCCCCCCTCCTGATATCTCTGGCTGATAATGGCCTAAGTGAAATTAGATTGCCCCTACGTTGAGGATTGTTTACACTAATTAGGGATCTAATTTGGAAATTAATTGGAAATGTCTCACTGAATTTCCCTTTTCTTTAATTTTTATTTTCCTATTACACATATAAATGATAACTTTCCATTGTGTTAACCCTTTCCCTCATATAGACTCATTTTGACGCACTCTATAGGTATCACATAAAGCCTGATCTGAAGAAAACAACAGTCAAACCTTACCAAATTTAATTACAAAATCCTCATTTCCAGACCACTGAGGAGCAGCGAACAGCATAAAACCTGATCAGCCTGCGAGTTACTCGCAGGCTGATCTGGTTTTATGCTGTTCGCATAGGTCTTTTCATGGTGTCCTCTATGAGGGAAAGGGTTAATAATTTAGAATAGTTTGACAATTTCTCCCATTTTCTTTTTGCTGTGTTTATGTTAAAACCATAGCTAGCATATCTCGAATTTCCAATACGTCTGTCTATCTGACTGCTTAGTCTCTTTCTCCCCCAATCTCTTTTATTTTTCTCTCTATTTCCTTTTTTAAATCCATTTCTCCTTCCTTGACCCTCCTTTTTTTGTTTCTCTTTCTCTTCTTACAATTTCATCAACAATGAAAAAACTCAAGAAAAAAATCCTTTGACATTTACTACCATCATTTAAAAAAATATCCAAGTATTTTAATCTTCATATACAAAAATTCTGTTCAAAACTGTCATCATGCAAAATTACTGAGTGCCAAAAAAAGAATTAGATTTTTAAGTCAGCTTTACGGTAAAACCAAGTACCAAATTGTCTCAAATACCGCGTCAACAAACCATGTAAAGACTTTCCACTCAAATTACCGAAAATGAGTAAAAACAGAAAAACGAAACCAGCGTTAAAGTGTTAACAAACAATGACTCTTTAAAAGCAAAGGTTTTAATGGGAGAAATGGATCTTTTAATTGTCCAATGTTAAGTTTTTGCTTGGCTGTTTTCAAGGGTTTTACTTTCATTTTGCTAACATGAATTCTACATTCTTTCTAAGCATTTAAAATGGTGAGTTGACAGTACAGAAAACATATAAAAATTGGACCTGAAAGTTACTGAAGCATCTATAGTCTGCATTTAGATAAAATTGTTCCTTTTAATTTAGGCCAAAATTTACAAGTAGACCTGTTTGTTTTTTATTATTATGCATTGATTGCCATCTAGTAAAAGTGGGTTATTTTTGTTACTGTTACTGGCATAAATTGAGAACTTGGTTAAACAAGCTACATTTAAAGTGTGCCATGCCCCAGCCAGGAGGCCTTAGTCCTTGGTGGTAGCTCCATTTGAAAGTCAAGGTGACACCTGGTTGGTAGAGCTCATCAAGGTGCATACGCCTGTGAAGTTTGGAGGCTGTAGGTGGAAGGACTTCCTTATTATGATCAAGGTTAAAGTCTTGTGACAGAACAATCAAACAATAAGACAGACAAACCAAAAACAATATGCCCCCCCACCATGCCGGTCAGCATAAAAAACTATTGTACTAATTGCCTCATCTTACTTTTATCTAAAACCACATGGTATTTTATCAATTTTATCATATAGTCAACAATCAAGACTGAAACCTTCAATATTATGAATGAATGCGAAAAGAAAACCTCTCAAATGAGACCTCTCTATCAAGGTAGGTCTCTATTGACAGATTACTGTATAGAAATATAAAATCAAATCACATGGACACATTAAACTAATCCAAGACTGTTCGAACTCATACCTTTTCGATTACTTTCAGCTTACATCTTCGCTCCAGGAGAATCTTGTCACCATGGTAACTGGGGATAAACTCCAAGGTATCCCTAAAAGATGCTCCGTTTCTGACCACTAACATTATATTTCCAAGGACAAGTTAATTTCCAACTCCAAGCTATGTAAATGTTTAAAATACTGCTGGACAGGGGATGACTGTACCCAGCATGCACCTCACGATTGAAAACAGACGCAATGTCCTGGAATGTACTGCCATCAACAACAGAAAAAAGACCTAGACTGGCTAACAGTCCCGCAGCATTAACTTGTCATTTTTTTTATTTTTTTATGTCTGCTTCTTCTTTTTTTTTTCCCTTTTCTTTTCAATATTCATAAACTACCCACTGCACTCAATTGTTCACCTTAACTGTTTAACTGTTTAGTTAAAAACAAATAAATTAATAAATATTATAAAAAAACAATTCACATAATTGTCAATACAATTAAAAAGGATTTAATTGAAAGCTTAAATGCTAATGACTCTTTACATGAATGAAATAAAAATATACAACTAGGTTTGGGTAACTTCTTGCCAATTTATATGAGAGTATAAAACCAAGCCAGTCAGCAATAAACCAGATAAATTTTACCAGATTTTACACAATTTACTATACTTATATATTTAAAACCTGAAGATAACCAAATAAATTCTGATCTGACTAAAATTTATTTCAAGCCAATTTGTTTTTACTCTCCATATTAGTCCAGTTTTTTTACTCAGGCTTGAAATAACAAATTAGAAAATTAAATGCAATCAGCACTAGGACACAATAAGCACATAGGTATATATATTCCAACTGTTTTTTACACTCCAAATATATGCCATCATAATGAATCCCTGCACTGAAATGCAGCTCCGTAGACTAAACCTGTCATTTAAACTAAAAATTCCGTCTGCCTTACTACAGATAGTAAATAATTAGATATTTCAAGAGATAGAGTGCATATATCTAAAACTAAAACCGGGAACTGTCAACAGCTTGTGTGACATTCTTTCTTAATTATTCACTCGTTTTAAATAAGGTGTATTCATTTACAAATGAGTACCGTGATTATGCTATTAAAAGCACCCAGGCAAAAACTTCTGAAGGCTAAAGAGATACAATCATCAGGTGTACTGTGTTTAATATCTAAAGGTTCATTAGTTTTCTTGCGTATTGCACAGTATGTCAGTTTTCTTCAAAATGGGGTCAATGAGAAATTGTTGATAGATTTTGTATGATTGTTGTTGTTGTTTTCCTTTCCTAAATACTTAAATTCAGTTGACAGGTTTTTATTACTTAAAATTAGTAGACTTATAAGTACATACTAATGTTTAAAACAGAAGCAGATCCACACAGGATAATTAATTACATAAAACAAAGGTGTAAAATTCCAATGTTTTTCCCCTAACACACACACACACACACACACACAAATATTGCACTCTTTCTGAAGCTGAAAACATCTGTATCAAATCTTTTATTCTTAATTTTTTTGAATTTTTTTTTAAAGGTGTTTACAACCAGGGTAAATACGGTACCACAAATTATTATAACTCATCAATTCCTCAGCAATATGACATTTTTCATAAGTCAAAAGTAGGAATGTCCAATACCTGAGCATTCAGTAGCGCCCCCAGGTGATCCATTAACTTCATGTCACTTGGCCATCAGTAGTTCAATAAATTTTTAATTTGAAATTACCTCCCCTGACGAAGCCCAGTTGAAACAAACTGTAATCACCATTCCCCCTTTTCACTTGAAGGTTAATGAGCGTTTAATGTCCACTAATGACAGAGATAAACATTCCTTAATATGATCCAAGGCCTTTTATTCTTAATTCTTTGTTTAACTGACCACCACCAGCCATTTTACCAGCATCAATTTTACTAACACATCTGAGGAATTGGGATACAAAATATTTGTTAATAACAGTTATAAAATTTAAGCAGAATTGAATATGACAGAAATGTTACTTAACTTGTGCAATGTTCATATGATGTAACGATTATTCTATTAATGAAATATACATGACTTAAATACTTCAAGTACTATAAGGGAACAAATATGAAAATAAATTTATGAAAAATTACTTCACTGTAGACCAAAATGAGGTGTAATATTAATTTCAGTGTTTTCCCATATTTTTTTTCATTTTATTTTTTATTTATTTATTTATTTATTTTTTTGTGGTGTAAGTGGGGGGGGGGAATTCAATTATGGCCTTATATACATTTATAATATATTTCTGATGTTATATATAATATAAAGATAAATTATTAATTACTTAACTCCTATACATTATAGAGAGAGCTGTATATATGCAAAATCAAACCAGAACTGAAAGTAAATATGCCATTAAGCAATAAACTTTTTTTTTTTAATTTTGAATAAAAATTGAAATAGACCTGTGACTTGAATTAAACATTAAGAATGTAGCGAAAGAGACAAAACATTTACTCACTTTGATAATAATAATTATCCTTACCATTTAACCCTTTTCCCTCATAGAGGAAACCATGAAAAGACCTAAGCGAACAACATAAAACCAGATCAGCCTGCAAGTAACTCGCAGGCTGATCAGGTTTTTATGCTGTTCTGTTCGCTGCTCCTCAGTGGTCTGGAAATGAAGATTTTGTAATTAAATTTGGTAAGGTTTAACTGTGGTTTTCTGCAGATCAGGCTTTATGTGGTACCTATTGAGTGTGTCAAAATGAGTCTATATGAGGGAAAGGGTTAAAATATGCATAATTATTTGATATAATATCAAAGCCAAACAATTCTCTAAGTTTAGTGAAGAGAAAATATATATGACAATCAATATGCATATTACAAGTAACTATCAAAGACAATTATAAGAGATCAAAGAAACTTTCATCACTCAATCCTGTAATTATAGTGAAATAAACTTGTATCATTAACCCCTGTGAAATTATTTGGTCATGCTCTATTTATGTTATTGTAATTAAGTTTCTCTCCTCTATGTTTAATAATGGTTCAATAAACACCAGAAACTGTAAATAAAAAGTTTCACATAAATAAAATTAGGTATGTTAATTTCTACATATGTGTACATGCTGAAATGCAAAATATTCAAATCCTTCATGCCCTAATTAAGCTGATGATATCTTTATGAATTTTGATGTCTGTAATACTGAGGAATTAAATAATATTGACAGAGTAAATGTGAAATTGAGTTTGGTGTGATAACCCCAACCAACAAACAATTTATTCAAACTGGTTGGACTTGGGATCATTTTGTAATGAGCTTAATGAGACATCATTTGAATATTAACTATAGGATATGTCATCTAGGATACTTCAATTTATGCATTGATGGGTCACAGTTTTAGAAATACATCTCAACAAAGGTCAAGGTCAAAGCAGAATAACAAAGGTAAATGTGAAGGCAAAACAAAGGTAAACAAAACTGAGGTCATGTATGTCAAATCATCTCAACAGAGGTCAAGGTCATAGCAATATAACTCAACAAAAATCAAAGTAAGAACAGGTTAACTCAACAAAGGTCAAGGTAGGATAACTCAACAAAGGTCAAGGTGCGAGCAGGATAACTAAACAAAAATCAAGCAAAGAAAGGAAAGGTAATCTAAACAAAGGTCAAAATGGAATATAGGATACACCAAATGTCAAGGCCAAGCACTTAAGACCAATGCCACACCAACACAAATAATTTCAAATTTTATGAACGGCCAGCATATAAATCATTAAACATATGTCCATGCAAACCGAAGCTCCCTTTCTTTATAGTAACTTTACTCCTCTGCATGTCACCTTCCATTTAAATCCAATTGGCATGCTGGATAAGGATTACAAGCCTAAAACTCACCCGAAAGTTCCAGTAGTTTGCATCCTTTTCTGGCTCGTTGGAATTCCAAATATTTTTCCCGTACAGGTCGTTTAGACTCCGAGAGTGATAGCGATGTTTCACAAACTGAGCTCGACGATCGTAATATCGTCCATGTCGTGCCATTGTTTGGCCACAGTTTTCCTAACTTTTCAGTTGCAGTTCTTTATTTAAGTTCCGAATTAATTAATTTCGAAGTCTTTCAAAAGAATTTTCCAAAGGATTCTGTGAATAAAATTCCACATCAACATTATTCAACATCCATTACTTAAACACATCAAAATCCACATTTTTAGGCCCAATTAGACATTTATTCCAATCTTCAGTCCAGAAAATCTGAGTTAAAAATACAGAAAATATCACCATCCCAACAAACAAGAACTTCCAGAATTGCACTGAATTGGAAACTATGTCAACAGGTGGTCCTGAGTTTACCCCTTTAGACTATAACATAACAGGCTATACTGACCAAAGACTGACCAGTTGACCCCTGACCTTGTAATTGTGACCTGCCTTCAGGTCAGCCAAACCCTGTCAACTGAAGACAGATTTATATGGTGGGAGACATCAGTCAAAAATACTTTATCAGTGAGTCCATCTTTTAAAGCCCCTCTGACAGCGTGTCCATCACATTATGCAGGTGTCTTATTCATGCTCTGTCTTCTCACCATGAGAACCAACACATAAAATGACACCAATGTCACCAAATTAAACCTGATCAGCCTGCATATCCCAGTAACATCAATTTAATAAACGCATTCCTTTAATTCCACCAGAAATCACCTCTATGACAAAGGCTTAATTAATTATGACTGATTTTGTAACTGCCTAAAGAAAAAAAAAAAAAAAAAGAAAGAAAAAAAATATCTGCAGTTTATCCCTCAAATCAATTCCTTATGTGAGAACAATGAATTAATTAGACTAAAGACTACTTAAAAACTAAAAAAAATTTTGCAGCAAAATCTGAATTTAAATCTTATTTACTTTTTTCATCATGGGACTTAATAATAAGGGACTTAAAAAAGTTTATATATCAATCAAATGACTTGAGAAAAAAAATTTTTAAAAAAAATTTTTTGACTATTATTTTATCAACTGTAAATGTATTATTTTATAATATTTATATATAAATGAAACACTGCAAAAATGAGATGAGCACAAAATAAATATACCAAAATATTTAATAGAGCAGAAATTTCAGTGGCCCCCCAGAAAAAACAAAAACATTTCTGCAAGTCAATCACTTCCTTCTCAAATGACTAA
The DNA here is from genome assembly GCA_021229015.1 of Solen grandis. Taxonomy (NCBI): domain Eukaryota; kingdom Metazoa; phylum Mollusca; class Bivalvia; order Adapedonta; family Solenidae; genus Solen; species Solen grandis. Next base: position 37,153,739 of record CM037791.1, read on the forward strand.
ACAAACAAATATCAAACAAAAATCTGACCCATATGAATTTTCTCCAAACATGAACAGAATTAACACCAAAAACCTCCAATCAGTGAAGGAAAGCACTCGAATAAACAACAAACCCTATCAAATTCATTGACCATACAGTCCAATAACAATGACAGTTATATTGATTTCTTGTACAAATGAAAACACAAGAAATCGTGAAGCAGACAGTAAGCCCATATTTCAATTAATCACCTGTCTGAAATAATTCCACCTTAATCGGCTTTTAAGGTATTACTTCATGGCTACACTATTGCTGGGTCTTATGACCCTGGTCTACATACAACTGGGAGCTATGAATAGACACCAGTTGAACCTGAATTTAGGGGCCACCTGTATTAAGCGGTCATCAACCTGCTTAATAAATTAGCAGTCAATTTTGATTTTACCAAACTTAAATGTGGTCAATTTTGTTTTTACCAAAATAACATTTTATTATATGTTTAACCTTCAATTTAAAAGTGACCACCTCTGTCAGGCAATCATTTTCTCTAAATCCCTTGATTGGCCACTTAAGACAGGTCTGACAGTATCTATCTTAGATATGTGAGTAAATCAATTATATATAATGATTCATTAAAAAAAATAATGCCATCATAAGTGCTCTAGTTAAAATAATTGTATACGGCTGACACAATTAAAGTTCCCAAAAACCCTTATTGACTGAGCATATTACGTTACCTCTGTGTGAATTTAAAGCACTTAATTGTGTAATGAAGCAGTAAATTGTGTAACACAACTTATACTTATCCCTCTCCATGACTCCTGGGTTGGACCAGTACTTTGCACCAGGGAAGGTCAAAGGAAATTCCTTTCCCCCCCGAAGGCATTCAAACCCTGCAAAACCTTCAGACCAGCCATCCGGTATGTTTGACCAATGAAACACTGTGAGCCTTAAAATTCAATTGCTAACATTAATCATAACCAGTGTAACACTTAAAATCTATATTGTCACCACCATCATTATCTCACATAGCATGTAATATGAGATCACAGTGACATTATCTGTATATCCCACTGTAAGACTCTTTAATTTTCATGGGGGACTATTTTTCATTGATTTTGCAATGGCTTTATCCATGAATTTTAATCCCCACAAGAGCAGTCTATTTATTAGACCACACATTTCTAGAGCATTACTCCACAAATATATGTACCAACGAAATTGACTTTATAACAGATTCCACGAAATTTAATGCCAACAAACATTAATGATTTTACAGTATGCTTGTCATAAAACATATTGTGGTATAACATATGTTGACATTTCAAACAGTAAACTGAAAATATTAGCATATCTGTTTTGACAACGTGATTATGTTTTCTTTATTTATGATGACAGTGTCACATATGAAACCAAATTAAATACTGGGCAAAACAGCACTTGAAAGCAAAAAAAAAAAATAATAATAATAACAGCATAAGATCTGAAAGCTATGTGACGACAGTAAGAATTTTCTTTTAAAATGCAAATTTCCCAGTCAAAAAGTGTAAACCTATCTTGTTTCATGATCCTATTCATAAAGAATATTCTATCTTCACGTTTTAAGACCTTCAATATTTCATAAAATATCTTAATTAAATTCTGTATTCACCTCTCTGACTTTGTGTAAAACATTTAAAATTTTCCAGCAAGTTCTTTCTTTTATTTACCGCAATGAAGGCTCTTCCTTTAACCTCCCTCTGAATCAAGACACTTCCTTTTACCTCCCTTGAAATATTTAAATTATTCAAACATAAAGCTATTCCATTTACCAACCTACTTAAAAACAATTCCACTGTAATACCATCTCATGATAATATTTTCTACGAATAATTAAACATCAGTAAAAGCTGGAATGCTTGTTATCAATATAAAGACTCACTGAATCTACAATAAATAGTTGCTACAGGTTACCATGCAACAAAAATAAATCTTATCCACACAGAATCCTCCTGGCCAGTTTAGTCCCACTGTTTCCTTGGTAACCAAAACCAGAACACCCTTCTTTGATATATCCACCCTATTGTCTCAATTCATATGCCCTGCAAACCTTATCCAAGCCCCTCGTCCAAACATTT
>CM037791.1:37155935-37180935 GCA_021229015.1 Solen grandis
CTTGGTATAATAACCAAGTGCATTTGAATGGACTAGAAGTATGAATGAAGGGTAGCCCAGTTTATTCTTAGCCGGTCAACCTAAGCATATGTCGAAAACAATTTTGTTCAATTCTTGGCCTTGGTATAATAACCAAGTGCATTTGAATGGACTAGAAGTATGAATTAGCTTCCAAGAAAATTGTTGGCACATGTTTCCAAGTTAATGATGTATATTATATATGAAATGATTGCATCAATATCTTTATACAAATGTTTTCAAAGCGTTATGTGTTATGCTGCATATGCTATGTGAAAACCAAGATATATTTGTGCTTACAGTTTGATCGTCCAATTAAATGCTTGTATTTCGTTCAAAATTCGAAAAATATATTGCATAAAATGGACCGTGATATCTTGATATGGAGAAAATATGGTACCTACGTAACGTTAGACCAATATGGGAGGAGCTTGTTGCGGCGTCGAGTGATTACGTTATGTTTAGTTAGCTAAAACTATTAATGTTCCCAGTAACATTGACTTTGAACAATACTTAAAACATCACGTAAGCTGTATGGCATACGTGACAAACTGTAAATATATTATCGTTCAAATTTTAAATCTTTTTCGTCGCTTACTATAAATTCCATAAAACTAATACTTATGATAATATATTTTTCCGGTTATATATTTTGTAAAATAAATCGCAGTCACTTTCTGATCAGTCGTAAATCATGTTAACCTTGGGAAATCCACATATGACATGTACACAAACGGATAATCTCGGATATCTGCCAAATGCAACATGATACGAGAAAGATAAAGCAACCATAAATCCAGGTGAATATTTGGCCGCAAGCCAAAAAACACGCCTCCACCTAAGCATGCAAATTCCAAAATTCAAATTTCAATTATTTATGCATAGTCGTAAAATCTATCTAAATCTGACTGTATTTTATATATGACGATTTTCTTCCTTACCTTCCCTTTCGTCTGTTAGGAATCGGTTGAAACTATATCTCTGTGTACTCCGAGTACTATGGTTACAACTGAAAACATAGCAGTACAACCATTTTCAATATGGCCGACGATATTCCCGAAGTGAGAACGACCAAAGTGAAAGTAAATGGGCCTAACACACTATATTAATCATGTAATCCAGGGAAAACATCAGCACAGCCTCCGATTTAAGATAATTTTGTTGTACATTAAAACTGCATTATAAACATGTAGGCGAGTTCCACAAAAATAATGAAAACTAGAAGTCGTTTGTTTAAGATACAAACGAAGCGCTTTCCGTTTGCTTATTTCAAAGGTATTGAATATATAAGTTAATACAAAAAATGGAATAATGATGCATAATAATGTATGATTTAATGCGGAAATCATTTTTATCATAAAATATATACTTATGTTCAAAAATAAGCTGTAAATCTTTTTTTTCTTTTTATCATTTTTCATCTTCTTAAGAAGATATTGAGAAGGAATAAATATAGATATTATTTGATTACGCATCCGTTTACTATCATGCAGAAAAAACAACAACAAAAAAAAACAACAACAAAAAACAGGAACATTTTAACATGATAATACTTTCCTCAAGAATTTTTTCTCACGTTATTCAATCGATTTTAAAAGTTTTTATTTTTTATTTAATATCTATTTCTTCGTAAGTATATGACTTAACAAATATGCATTGCAATTTGATCCACATAATTGAAATGTAAGAAACAACAAAAATATTTTGAAATCAATGACTTTTAACCTTAAATTGATTGAGATTTACATTTGCAAAGATAGATGGAAACAAGGGCAGAGGTGTAAGCAAAATCGTGAAAATAATTTTCTTATTTCTATGTAATTAACGTTATTTACGTCTAGAAACTTCAACAACTCATTTGCTTTATATATTTGCTTATTTTTACAGATTTAGAAAAAAAGAAACCATAAAAACATTTAGAAAACATAAAAAATCGATAGGTAGATATACATGTATTTGTCATTTTCTTCAGGTTTGCGTAAAGCCGTAATAGTAAATGCAATAAGTTTTCCGTATAGGTTTTCTGGCTCTAGTATAACTATACTAATTCATCGTAAATGCGACTCATTACTCAAAAACGTATCACAATTCACTATCAAACGCAGGCACTCTTTCCTGCAAAAGGACAGTCGGATCTTGCTCAACCAACCCAATGACCGCTTTCATTTCTTTCTTTCAAATTAATAGATTTTCATGATTTAGCCATTTTACGAAAAACATGAATAAGTTTTGATAACGTAATCACTTGGATTTTTCTGGACTTTTTGCGCATGTTAAGGTACGGCAATATTTCTTATTTAAAGTTAATATATCCAATCTAATGATCTTTTTAATAATATCACAAATCAATGTTGTCATAAACAAGTGACACAACATAAATTTCTTAAGGTATGCTTAAGATTGGCATTAATACTCATGACGCTGGAGCGCGAATACAAATTGAAATGAATGATTTTTATATTTCAACGACGTCAAAGTGACTAAAATATATTTTTTTTGCAATGACATATTCATTCTAACGTTCTATTAATCCAGAAAAAAAAATCTTCGACAATGCGAACAGGTTTGTTTTCACATTTTCAAGTAGGCATTCCATCAAACATGAATAACTGCCATGTTTGATGACGTAATCACTTGAAATTTTCAAGACCTTATGAACGTACTAAATTCGAAAAATTTTAAAATTTTAAGTTCATTGGTCTAATTGGCGATTTTATATGATTTTTAAAAATAATTCTTGCTTTAGTATGCTACGTCAGAACCACGTGACAAAACAAACATTTCTTGCAGTATGCATCATTTCAATTTTAACTCTATCAATTCTAAAGATTTAATTATGATTGACTCAAAATTTATGATACCAGAACGAGAGAAATCTTTAAAAAGAAATGCATTTTGTCTTTTTGATGACGTCATAACCACGTGACTTAAGAGAAAATTATTTAAAAAAAAATAGAATGTAAACTTCTATGCCGATATGCTGCCCAATTGTCATGCTTCTAACACATCAGGGGGCTTTGTAACATTTAAACTTAATTTTTGACCATAGTTCGAAACTCGGTATTGCCATGAAATCTTTTTTTTTTTCGAATTTGGAAATTTGAATTTCAAGGTGCACATCTACATCCTAAAATACATCTTCTGTAAAAATATCAAGATAAACGGACCAAAATTTGGAGCTCTAGAGCGCAAACAAACTTTTGAAGCTGACGTCAAATCTGACGTCAGATGACGCCAATGAAAACCGAAAATGATCGAATGTATAAAAAGATAACAAAATCCCGATATATATATCTTCTTTGAAAAATTGAAGAAGATCCGCCTGTTATGAATTGAGTGATTTTAATTTAGTAAATTGAACTTTAGCATTTTGATTAAAGTAAAGCGTCAATAATAAGCTTTGGAATAGTCTAGTGTGCTGTCTTACGGACAACTCCTGTTGTTCTTTTCAAATATTATTCATATTCATAATTCCTTGATTACTTACCCGCATCATTTGGCTTTTCATGTATTAGTAGCATGACACGTTATCATCACTCCAATTGTATATCAGGTCATATGAACACTATAACCTTTCGTAGCTCACCTGACACAACATGCTCAATGTGACTTTTGTGGTCACCTTGCGTCGTCATCAATTTACTTTAAGACATATCCTTTTCTCTATACCCCGAAATTTAAAAATTCCTCCTCAAGGAATTTAATATATTTGACGGAAAGGACCTTTAGTGCTCTAAAAAAATTTAAGAAAACAATTTAACTTAAGAGGCTTTGGGGGCTCGCCCCTTTTCCTTTTATATTTTGTACAAAACTTTTAATTTTTTTCTTCAACCCCAAAAAAGTCAGAACTTCATGTCTTTTGGGTAAAATGGTAACCCAATGTGCTCTCCCATAATTGTTAAAATAAAGTAAAGTTTACCCCTGGAAAAGGGACTTCTCTATATAGAACATTTCAAATCTTCTATTAAACAAGTAGTCAAATTTAAATTTCATTGGGCACAAATTTGTTTAAACATTGCTTAAATAAGTTGTTCCTTGAAATTGCGGTCTGCAAAATGTGATTGACTTATTCTTGAGAATTATGTATATAAAATTTGAAGCAAAGCTGTAAAGCTTACAAGGAAAAATAAAATGCCCTGAATTTTTTTAAATTTTTTAATTAGGCTAATGATACTTTGGGCCTCTTTTTTCTGGTTATAAAAAAGGCAAGGGGGAAAATCGGGGTATTGTTCCCTTTAGTGATAACTCTAGTATCGTCAGACTTATTTTGATAAGGGTTTGGGGCACGTTTGCAAAACAAAATTTTGTTACCGGGAAAGATTAACTTTTAAAGGTTTAGTGTATTTCAGAAATCCCTGTTTTTTTTATAAACAATTCCATGAATGGCGTAAACTTATGCGCGCTTGCCCAAAACTTCATTTAAAAATACTTTAGGGTAAGGGGTTTTTTCAATGGTCTCAATGTTCCCTGCCCAAAGGAGATTGAAATCTTGGTTTGTAATGTCAATATAACCCACACATATGCATGCTCATGTAAATTTCCTGCTATTTAAAATTAATTTTTCTTAGGGAAAAATTTTATGGTCGTGATGCAACCCAAACTTGAAATTTGGTTCTTGTAAAATGTAAAAAAAAAACAAAAAAACCCCCATTGTGTTGTTTTATGTGGTGGAAAGGTTATATTGTTGTTGTTCTATATTAAACAACGATGCTTACCTAAATATTTTAAAAATTTTTGGGAAAAAAATTCCTTTTTGTACCCTCGTGCACTAAAGAATACATGATTTTCAATTTACTTTTTTGTCATTAAAGGAACGAATGATTTAGTGATGTCTTACTGGCATCTTGGGTGTAAATACAAAGTACATACATTTGCCATTTTGAAATTATGTCCCTTTCTCGCCGCAAACATAGTGTGTATTTATTTTATGTTTTTTTGTCGTATCTTTGTTTCCCCCCAAAAAACTGAGATTATGTCAATCAAGTTTGCACTATTGAATACATTGACCTGTAATGTATCCCCGCTGTGTATTATCAAATTAAAATAATCGTGCTGCTAGTTTTCAAGGAATGTGAAAACAATGCAGCTCTGGTATTGGGTCAAAAAGATTTTACTTGTGAAATGTAAAAAATGAGTCAACGTCGCCGAGAAAAAAATGTCAAGGAGAAATATGCAAACTGGGAAACGATTTTAAAAGTTTTTTTTTCTTATTTAATACTTTTTCTTCGTAAGCATATTACTTAACAAATATTCATTGCAATTTGACCCCCAATTGAAATTGTAAAGAAGAAAAAAAGTTTTAAATCAGACTTCCCAACTTTAAAATTGTTGAGTTTTACATTTGAAAAAACTGGAAGAAAGAAGGGGTTTAAGCAAAATCATGAAAATACTTTTTTATTTTATGTAATTAAAGTTTTTTAAACGTCTTGAACTTTTAACTTTCATTTGTATTATATTTGCTTTTTTTTACAGATTTAGAAAAAGAAACCCTTATACATTTAGAAAACATAAAAAATCGGTAGGTAGAATTACATGTATTTGTCATTTTCTTCAGGTTTGCGGAAAGCCGTGATAACAAATGCAATAAGATATCCGTAAAGGTTTTCTGGCTCTAGTATAATTATACTAATTCATTGTAAATGCGACTTATTTACTCAAAACGTATCACATTCACTATTCAACGCAGCACTCATTCCTGCAAAAGAACAATGGGATCTTGCTCAATCAAAGCAATGACCACTTTCATTTCTTTCTTCAAATTAATAGATTTCCATGAATTAGCCCTTTTACGAAAAACATGAACAAGTCATGTTTGATAACGAAATCACTTGAAATTTTCTGGACTTTTTGCGCATGTAAGGTACGGCAATTTTACTTATCTAAATGTTAATATATCCAATCTTTTGATCTTTTTTAAATATGTTGCTTACAAATCAATGTTGTCATAAACAAGTGACACAGCATAAATTCCTTTAGGTATGCTTAAGATTGGCATCAATACTCATGACGCTAGAGCGCGAATACATATTGAAATGAATGATTTTTTATATTCAACGACGTCAAAATCAAGTGACTAAGAAAATATCATTTTTTGCAGGACATGTTCAGCTAACGTTTATTAATCCAGAAAAAAAATATCTTCGAGAATGCGAACAGGTTTGTTTTCAAGTAGGCATTCCATCAAACATGAATATCCATGTTTGATGACGTAATACTTGAAATTTTGAAGACCTTATGAACGTACTAAGTTTCGAATTTTTGAAAATTATAAATTCATTGGTCTAATTGGCGATTTTATATGATTTTTAAAATAATTCTTGCTTTAGTATGCATGACGTCATAACACGTGACAAAATTTTTCTTTTTGCAGTATGCATCACTTCAATCTTAACTCTATCAATTCTGAAGATTTAATTAAGATGACTCAAATTCATGATACTAGAGCGAGAGAAATCTTTAAAAAATGATTTTTATCTAACCACGTGACTCAAAAAAATAATGCAGAAAATAAAATGTAAACCTCTATGCCGATATGCTGTCCAATTTTCATGCTTCTAACGCATCAGGGGGCTTTGTAACAGTTAAATTTAATTTTTGGACCAAAGTTCGAAACCTGGTATTGCCATAAAATCTTAATCTTTTCGAATTTGGAAATTTAAATGCCAATGTGCAAATCTACACCCTAAAATACATCTTCTGTAAAATACCAAGATAATCGGACCAGAATTAAAGGCTCTAGATCGCGAACAAACTTTTGAAACTGACGTCAAATATGACGTCATATGACGCCAATGAAAAATGAAAATGATAGAATGTATAAAAAGATACATTTTTATCGCTGCAATTTCAATTTCATTAAATTGACTCAAAATGTATGATGCCAGAGCGAGAGAAATCCTTGAAAATATAGGATTTTGCCCTTTAAATAACGTCATAACCGCGTGACTTAAAAGGTAATCTTTCAGAAAAAAGAAAGTAGACCTCTGGGCCGATTAGCTGTCCAATTTTCATGCTTCTAACTCATCAGTAGCCTTTGTAACATGAAATGATAGTTTTAGGACCAAAGTTCGAAACTCGGTTTTGCCATAAATTCTTAAATTTTTCAAATTTGAAAATTTGAAAGACAAGGTGCACATCTACATCATAACATACTTCTTCTATGAAAATATCAAGATAAAATGACAAAAAATAAAGGCTCCAGAGCGCGAACAAACTTTTGAAGATGACGTCAAATCTGACGTCATTTGACGTCAATGAAAATTTCAAATGATAGAATTTAAAAATTTGAACATTTTTGTCGAGGCAATTTTATTTTCATGTTGCTCAGACACTGCAACATACTTTAATTAACTCTTGGTTGGATTTGGTTGGAAAATGAGGAATAATAATAATAATAAAAGAAAACATAACTAGAAGTCGTTTGTTTAAGATACAAACGAAGCGCCTTTCCGTTTGCTTCTTTCAAGGTATTGAATATATATGTTAATACAAAAAAAATGGAATAATGATGCATAATAATGTATGATTTAATACGTAAATCATCTTTATCTTAAATATATACTTACGATTATGTTCAAAAATAAGCTTTAAATCTTTTTTTTTTCATTTTCTTCTTCTTAAGAAGATATTGAGAAAGCATAAATATGGATCTTATTTGATTATGCACACCGTTTTCTATCATTCTGAAAGAAAAAAAAAAAAAAAAAAAAAAAAAAAAAAACAGGAAAATTTTAAGATAATAATATCCTCAAGAATTGTTTTTCTTACGTTATTCAATCGATTTTTTTTATTCTTTATTTAATATCTTTTTCTTTGTAAGCATATGGCTTAACATGTATTTATTGCAATTTGATCCACAATGAAATTGTAAAAAAGAAAAAAATACTTTAAAATCGATTACTTTGTACCTTTAAATTGATTGAGTTTTACATTTGCAAAATTAGAGGGAAACAAAGGCAGAGGTGTAAGCAAAATAATGAAAATAAGTTCTTATTTCTATGTAATTAACGTTATAAAAGTCTAGAAACTTTCAACTATTCTTTTGCTTTGTATATTTGCTTATTTTTACAGATTTAGGAAAAGAAACCGTTAAACATTTAGAAAACATAAACAATCGATAGGAAGATATACATGTATTTGTCATTTTCTTCAGGTTTTCAGAAAGCAGTGATAGCAAATGCAATAAGATATCCGTAAAGGTTTTCTGGCTCTAGTATAATTATACTAATTCATCGTAAATGCGACTCATTTACTCAAAAACGTATCACAATTCACTATTCAACGCAGGCATTCATTCCTGCAAAAGAACAATCGGATCTTGCTCAACCAACCCAATGACCACTTACATGTCTTTCTGCAAATTAATAGATTTCCATGAATAAGCCCTTTTACGAAAAACATGAATAAGTCATGTTTGAAAACGTAATCACTTGAAATTTTCTGGACTTTTCGCGCATGTTAAGGTACGGCATTATTACTTATTTAAAGTTAATATATACAATCTTTTGATCTTTTTAATATATTTTGCTTACAAATCAATGTTGTCATAAACAAGTTACACAACATAAATTCTATAAGGTATGCTTAAGATTGGCATCAATGCTCATGACGCTGGAGCGCGAATACGTATTGAAATGAATATTTTTTATATTTTGACGACGTCAAAATCAAGTGACTAAAGAAAAATATCTTTTTTGCAAGGACATGTTCAGCTAACGTTCTATTAATCCAGAAAAAAAGTATCTTCGAGAATGCGAACAGGTTTGTTTTCACATGTTCAAGTAGGCATTCCATCAAACATGAATAACTGCCATGTTTGATGACGTAATCACTTGAAATTTTCAAGACCTTATGAACGTACTAAGTTTCTACATTTTTTAAAAGTTTAAGTTCATTGGTCTAATTGGCGATTTTATATGATTTTTCAAAATAATGATAGTTTAAGTATGCATGACGTCATAATCACGTGACAAAACAAACATTTCTTGCAGTATGCATCACTTCAATTTTAACTCTATCAATTCTGAAGATATAATTAAGATTGACTTTAAATACATGATATCGGAGCGAAAGAAATCTTTAAAGAGACATGTTTTTTTGTCTTTTTGATGACGTCATAACCACATAACTAAAGAGAAATTCATTCAGAAAATAGAACGTAAACTTCTATGCCGATATGCTGTCCAATTTTCATGCTTGTAACGCATCAGGGGGCTTTGTAACATTTAAATTTAATTTTTGACCAAAGTTCGAAACTCGGTATTGCCATAAAATCTTAATCTTTTCGAATTTGGCAATTTGAATGCCAAGCTGGACATCTACATCCTAAAATACATCTTTTGTAAAAATATCAAGATAATCGGACCTATATTGAAGGCTCTAGAGCGCGAACAAACTTTTGAAGCTGACGTCAAATCTGACGTCATATGACGCCAATGAAAATTGAAAATGATTGAATGTATAAAAAGATACTTTTTTATCGCTGCAATTTCAATTTCATTAAAATTGACTCAAAATGTATGATGCCAGAGGGAGAGAAATCTTTGAAAAAATAGGATTTTGTCCATTAAATGACGTCATAACCACGTGACTTAAAAGGAAATCTTTCAGAGAAAAGAAAGTAGACCTCTGGGCCAATAAGCTGTCCAATTTTCATGCTTCTATCTCATCAGTAGCCTTTGTAACATTAAATAATAGTTTTAGGACCAAAGTTCGAAACTCGGTTTTGCCATAAATTCTTAATTTTTTCGAATTTAAAAATTTGAAAGATAAGGTGCACATCTACATCATAATATACATCTTCTGTGAAAATATCAAGATAAAATATCAAAAAATAAAGGCTCCAGAGCGCGAACAAACTTTTGAAGCTGACGTCAAGTCTGACGTCAATTGACGTCATTGAAAATTAAAAATTATTGAATTTAAAAATTTATAAGTTTTTGTCGAGGCAATTTAATTTTCATGTTGCTTAGACACTGACAACTTATCGAAATTAACTCTTAGATTTGGTTGGAAAAAAAGGAATAATAATAATAATAAGAAGAAGAATAAACATAACAAACCCTATACGTTTTCCGCAGGTTGCGGAAAGCCGTAACAAACCTAATATGTTTTCCGCAGGTTTGCGTAAAGCCGTAAAACTCCCAAACAAATAAACAGATAAATTGCCCGGGGAAACCTTTTAAAGGAAAAAAGTGAAACAAAGCGGTAAAGCTCTTGCAAAAAAAGGTCCCCGGTCGTTGCTCCCCATTAAAAAAATAAATGCGTTATTTAAAAAAAGGGTTTTTGTTTTTTTTTTTTTAATTATTTTCGTATAATAGAGTAAAGGTTTACACGGCTTTATAACAGGGCAACTAGACACGGGAAATGGCTAGGGGCGTATGGAATGTCATACTGCCTTTTGTATGGAACGTCTACCTCCCTTTTGTATGGAAGTATACCTGCCTTTTGTATGGTGTCATAGCTGTTTTTGTATGGAAGTCATACCTGCCTTTTGTATGAACGTCATACCTCCCTTTTTGTAGGGAACGTCATAGTCCCTTTTTTGTATGGAATGTCTAGCTGCCTTTGTATGGAAGTCTATGCCTTTGTATGGAACGTCTAGCTCCCTTTTGTAGGGAAACGTCATCCCTCCCTTTTTTGTATGAACGTCATCCCCCTTTTGTATGGAATGTCATAGCTCCCTTTTGTATGGAACGTATAACTGCCTTTTGTATGGAACGTCATAGCTGCTTTTGTATGGAAGTCATCCTGCCTTTTGTAGGAAGTATCCCTGCCTTTTGTTGGAACGTATACTCCTTTTGTAGGGAAACGTCATCCTGCCTTTTGTAGGGAATGTCATCCGCCTTTTTTTGGAATGTAAAAGCTGCCTTTTGTATTTTTTTTTAAATAGTGGTGCGTTAAGTTTTGGTGGAGTCGTTTTGATTATGGTGTTGTGATTTTGATATAGGTGTTGTGGTTTTGATATATGGTGCTGTGGTTTTGTTTTGGTGTGGGGTTTTGTATCTGGTGCTGTGGTTTTGAATCTGTTGCTGTGTTTTTTATTATGGTGTGTGATTTTGAAAATTATTGCTGTGGTTTTGTATATGGTGCGTGGTTTTATTATGGTGCGTGATTTTGGTACATATTGCTGTAAATTTGATTGGGGTGCTGTGGTTTTTAATATGGTTAAGTCGTTTGTACCGGTGGAGTCGTTTTGACATATGGTGTGTGGTTTTGATATATTTTTAAAATCGTTTTAAATTATGGCGGAGTCGTTTTGATTTTTGGGGAGTTAGGGGTGCTGTGGTTGTGGCGTTCCATACTGGCGGGCTATAACTTAAAAGAGATGGTACCCCGGAAAACAAAATGGTAGCCTCGGATGGGAAAAGGATTTGTCGGAATGGGGGGGAAAATATATGAGACCCCCCTTTTAAAACTAAAGCTAAAGGGAAAAGTAAAAATTGTGTACTTTTTGAAAAATTAAAAAAGTTTCTTTTAAAATGATTGAATTTGATGATTAAAAAACCCGTGTAAGTGCCCCGCTTAGGGGGAAATAAAGCCGAAGGAAATTCATATGAAAAATGTAGTAAAAGATAACGTTTTTAATATGGGGTGCAGTATTGTTGTGTTGAAAATGTCAAGTTGGTGATCTTTCGTAAACGTGGGTAAAAATAATATAAATCGGGTTGTCCCAAAAAAATTTAAAATTCCCTAGTGTTTTAATTTTTGCCCTAATAAAACGAATTGAATGCAGCACGCAGTTTTTGTCTTGTATTTTAATTTTTAAACCAAATGCAATGAATAAAAATGAAAAATGCAGTTTTTCCCCTGTTTTTTTAATAAAATAAACTAATACAAGATTTAAAGCAATACTGAGTGTTTGCCCTGTTTTTTATATATAAACTAATACAACAAAATGAATGCTCCGCACCCCTTTTTTAAAATTTTAATGAAAAAAAATAATAAAGAATTGAATACGAAAAGCATTTTTTCAAATTGATTGTACAAAATGTATTTCACATAAAATTTTTTCCTATAAACTGGATAATTTTAACAAATCATGGATTGTAACCAAAAATTAAAGTAAACTATTTTGATTTAATATGTGTATCGTTTTGCATGCCGAAAACGAATTTAATACAATACTTTGAAAAACCTTAAAGTTATTGTCGTATTTCACTTAAAATTTTCCCTTAAAAAGGCGCATAACTCTTTAAAAAAAAATGTTTTGTAACCAAAATCTAATTTGATCTGTATTTTAATATTTTATAAATTTTATACCAAAAGTCCCTGCCGAGGGTAAAGTCGCTGACTTTAACATCCCGCCCCACCCCGGTTGGTTTAATTGGCTTTTCATGTGGGAAGCCCTTTCCCGCTGGCTTGCGGTAGGGCGGTGGTTCTCCCCCAGCCTCCGGCATTCGGGGTTTTCCCTGTAATTTGTGGCGTCGCTATATACTGAAAAACTGTGATTGACTGGCTGGCGCGGAAATAAAAAAATCAAAAAAGTCAAATTGTACCAAAAGAATTCAAACATAAAAAATCGAAAAGTCTTAGGACGGCGGCGGGTATCCCTAAAAGCCCCTCTTCGATGGCGTGAAATAAAGAACTGTAAAAGGTGCAACAAAAAGGGGCTTTTGGGCCCTTACCAGTGCACCATAAGCCTTTCAAAAAAATTTCACTTCAATTTTTTCCAAGTTACCCTTTAAAAGCTACCACATTCAAAATTTAGATACAAAGATTCAAAGGTTTTATAAAAAAATTTTAGAAAGGCCCCTTTTTTCAAGGGATTGATATTTTGCTTTTGAATAAAAAGTAGAGGCCAAGGATATAAAAGGGAAATAGCGATTCCTGGGGCCTTATTTTTTAATTTACCCGCTTCGTCAAAAAAGTTATGAAGAGGGAGTAAGGTAACTTTTGTGAATTGGAAGTCATTTTTCAAGGGGTCATTTTTTAGTTTGTAATTACAGTGGGGAAAAAAGGACCATTTGTCCCAAAAGAATTGTTTTAGATTTGTTTTAAAAGGAAAAATTTAGAACTTTCTTTTAAGAGTATAAAAAGAAATAATGCCCCTACTGGGGTCTCTTTTTTCAAGGGACCCCAACTTCATTTTAATCAAAAGGCATAAAAAACCCCTTTTAAAAAACCCAAATTTTAGAAACTGCCCGTGTTTTTCCATGTGCAGAAAAAACTGAAAAAAAATGTTTTTTTTGGGTCACGCCTTTTCCCTATGTGGATCCCAAAACCCCTGGCGTTGAACATTGTTTGAAATGAAATAAAATATATATATATATTTTTTTGACTATGCAGATAAAAATAAAAAAAAAACCCGGGGGCCCCTGAGGGCCCCTGGCCGCTCAGGGAGTTAGGTTCCCCAAGGGAAAACATCAGTTGTATTAAAAAAATTTTGAAATCGGCCGTAGTTTTAAAGGAGATGACCCCTAAAAAGTTTTATAAAATTTTCTGCCCCGCATTTTCAGGGGGAGATGTATTTAAAAATTTAAACTAAAAACATAAAAGACAAATTAGCCCCCCCCCGGGGTGGCCATTTTTTTTTTTTTATAGTGGAATAATTTGAGCAACTTTTGGGGGCCTTCCCCCAATTGATCACCCGTGCTAAAAAAACCCCCCAAAAGTTTTAAATAGTGTCAACAGTTTCTTTTTACTTGCCCTTTTTTATTGTACAATTTTTTATTCAACTGCACCTTACTGCCAAACTTTTATGAATTTTTTTTTTGGTGTTTTCATTTTTAGTTTTTCGGGGTTCACCCGTCATTAATAGAAACCTCCCATATTGTTAAGCTTGCAAGGGCATTCTTTCGTTTGACAAAAGTTGGTCGAAACGTTTTTTGGGCCCCTATGGCACCCGCGAACCATATCCAGTATATTTGATGGAATTACGTCAAAAAAAGGGCCAGAATTTTTGGTCGCGGTGCAAATGCGGACTGAATCAAAATTGAATCTTTTCCCTCAATTTTTTTTCTCCATACCCCCAAAAAAGCCCTTTACTGTTAAAAAGGCCCCAGTTTCCCCTGAATAAAAACGCCTTATGCAGATGGTTTGTAGGTAGAGGTTTTGTTATTGAAATGTTATTTAAATCTAAACCCAAAGCGTTTTTTTTTAAATTAACTTAAAAAGGAAATGAAAATTGTAACGGGTTGTAGTTGAAAAGGAAGTTCGAGTCTGGGCCCCGCTTTTTTAAAGAAAAGGGCCCTAACAATAGCTTGTTTCCAGTTTTGAATTCAACGAAAGATTGACTAATTTAGTTACCGTAGGTAATTTTTCATGAAAATATGCCCTTTGGAATATGGGGGGGTAAAAATTAGCTCGAATGATTTTGTTTTTATTTTCTTGAAAAGACATTTTTGCCAAATCTGTGGGGTTTTTGAAGTTATCAAGTTTCTTTGGGGGTTTGAAAGTTCTGAAAATCGTTAAGTGTTTGGCGAATTTTAAAAATTTTTTCCATAAAGAAATCAGTAAATTTTTTTCCCAGATCCCCAATCACTTTGGGTTCGGGCATAGGATTTTTTTTTAGAAATTGTAATTTCCCGGGAAACTTAACTATAAAGTTTTCTTGATTCCCTTTGGCATTGGTTATTTATCCAATACACGTTTTTTTTTCCCAATAAATTTTCCCAAGAAAATATATGTTTCGTCCCTATTTGAAATTTTTAAAATTTTTTCTTTGGTTTTTTTGTGTTTTTTGCAGGCCTTGTTTTGCTTTCATGTTCGGTAGAAGGCCTCTTGTATTCATTTTAGTGGAGTGACAATGAGCCAAAAAGTGTAAATTTTAAAAAAGTAGGTGGCCTGAAAAAAGAACAAGCAAAGTTATTACCAAAAATGTTCGTTTTTTCTGTATATAGAAAATGGTGGATAAAAATGCCAAAGGCCCGGTGCGGACTCGGAAATTTTCCAAAATGGCCCCCATAAAATTTCCAAACATAAAAATATTACTGAATTTGAAATTCCTAAAAAAATGTAGTTTAAAAATTTTTCCTGGATATTTTTCCTTTCAAGGTGTTTATCAAATACAGAACAAACTTTTTCAGTGTCTTATTTGGAGGGGCCGAGTACTTTTTGGAAAACTGATTTGCTCTTCAAATGAACAACCCTGAAAACCCCCGCTGTAAATGCCAATGTGGGACACTTTGGGAATGATTCCAATATCTGTAATAATTTTTCCTGTCTAGCCGTGTTACAGTGCCCCTTTCAAAGAGTAAAAATAATATCCCAAAATGAACCCTACATTTATGGATACTTCACTTAAATTTTTCAAATTAAAGTTTGCAGATTAAATTTTTTATTTCCCATATGTAAAATTTTTAAAACAACTTTCTATTTGTCCCCTTTTAAGCATTATTGATTTGCTAAATTTTGGCAAAAAAATAGAGAATCAAAAACCCCCGTTGAATCAAATTTTCCCAAAAAATTAAGGGTGTTAATAGTATCCCATTTGATGGCATGTCGTGTTTCAATGTTAGTCCCCCCCAATATCTTTGAAAACCAAAAGTATTTTGACATGGCCTTAGATTTTGGACGTATATTTTAGATAATAACCCCAAAGGGGGGTTCCCCGTGTTCAAGTTTTCTTTGACCACTACTGTGAAAGTTTTTTTCAAATTGTATACATGTATAAAATTTTATATGTATGAAATGTTGTCGTTAGTGAAAGGAAAATGCTGTGTGCTAAAGCTATTGAGCACATTATCCTCTATATCTCACACAAATGATAAATACGAGAACGTAGACTTTTGTTATTGCTTCGATACGCGCCCGTGTTAGGTGGTAAAATAAATACTGTAATAAACTGGAACACTTATTTTACAAGGTAAACCAATGATTACATGTATATATTTATTTAGTTCTGAACGTGCGGCATCCATTTCAATAACAATGGTGACCCGTAGGCAGCGCACACGACTTGAATGATATTTGGTTAATTACATTATGATGTAATTAGATACAATATAGACATGCGTACATATGATGTCATCTGAGAAATTGGCGTCATTTGAGCATTTCGTTTTCGTTGTGCAGTGTAACCAACGTAAATATCGGCTTGACTGAATTCATGCCATCCTTAGGTTTTGTCACGGCCTCGGAAAAACTCAAACGCTCAAAATATTTAAAAAGACGCTGGGAAAATCTTCCGAGATTGGCCGGGCTCTTGTGTTTAAGTGGCATTTTTTAGCTATAGAGGTCAGTCAATGTCCGTCGTACCTCCGCCCGTCCGTCAACATTTTCTTGTGTACACTCTAGCATCTTCATTTCTGAAGCAATTTCCTTCAAACTTTATGACGATGTTTATAGTCATAATGTCTCGGCTAAGTTCGATTATGGCTGATATCTTCCCATATGGTCAGGAGTTATGGCCCTTGAATGATAAAAACATGCCAGATTTCAATTTGTGTACACACTACCATCTTCATTTCTTAAGCAATCTTCTTCAAACATTATGACAATGTTTATAGTAATAATGTCTCGACTTAGTTCGATTATGGCTGATATCATTACTTAGGTCAGGAATTATGGCCTTTGAATAATAAAAAAATGCCATACTCAACTTTGTGTACACTCTATAATCAGGGCCATCGGGCCATTTTGGCCCTCTTTTTTTTTCTTTTTTTTGACGTTATGAAATTAGCGGCGGTGTGCGCCGGTAGCCTATGGGGACCATTTTGTTTAGATTGTAGTGTTTGTTTGTTTTTTTGCATAATCATCATAGTTTTCTGTATTTTTGGTAAAGGTATCTGGACAAATGCGATTGCTAAATTTTGGACTACATAAAAGTTATAGCAAAGTCTACCTTATTTTGGAGCATCCCTCATACAGTACTCAACAACTAAATAACATTGACAAGTCATTGCTTTTGAAATAAAAATAACTGCAGCGAATTTACTTCAATTTTACTAATATTCCCTTTTTAACTGTTGAACTATATACAGAAAAATATTCTCAATAAAATTTTTAACTCCATTTCTTTTTAGCAGATTAACACTTAACTATCAAAATAAGATAAAATAAATCTTTAGTTCACATTTAAAAAAAAATCCCAAATAATATACTCAATCTTAAAATTCTAAAGTCCCTTTATATGAGCGTGGGGAAAAGCTTATTTTGTTTTTGACGTTTGACCAAACCGGCAATTCTAAGTGACGGTCCATCAGGAATCAAAGCGCTCAGTGCGCTGAGAGACTGTCGGCAGGATTTACATAATGAAATTACTATAATTTTAACTTCAGCATTTAAGCAGGTTCAACTTGATAGGGGTAAAGATTATATGACGCCAAAAACTCCACAGGTTTTCCTGCAACTCTAATATCTAGTAGTAAGTCAGCTGAAATCAATGTGTGTTTCATGATAACCCCGCCGCAGTCTCAACGTGCACTGAGCGCTTTGATTTGTTACATAATAATCTGGAGTGAGGTTCCATTTATAAATTGCTTACCTAAACAGGTAATGACCTTACTTCAGTATTAGTCAGCTTGATGCGCTATTGAGCGCGGGGTAATAAGCCTGTGGTAATGGTTCAAATCAACGATGACTGGCGGTATACCAAAAAAGAGGGTGGGGAAAAAGTTTTACATTTGTCTTTGACGTTCGAGCACCAAACCGGCAGTTCAAAGTGACGGGTCCGTCAATTAATATGAGCGAATGTGACAGAATTCGGCACAATGACGAAATTCAACGCCATTCGTAACGGAAATACTGCAGAATGAAACCTCTCAAATATATCACGTTGACCCTTAATTTATACAAGAGGGCCGTGAAGGCCCTGGGATCGCTCACTTTAGAACCGGATATAAATGGGAGAAATAGAAACAGCAAATATCTTTTGATATCATGGAAAATGGGCTCTGCCCCCTGCCAGCCATAAATCCAATGCATACTTTTGGACATGAAGAATTTTCAAATTTGTGCAATATACATATAAGGAAAATGGGCTTCGCCCCCCTCGCGGCCATGTTTTTCGGCCAATCCAAATAATTTGAAAAATCTTGGTAGAGAGTGACCCATGAAACATCTGTGCCAAAACACTTTGAAATCAAACCAACAATTTTAGACAAGAAGAATTTTCAAATTTGAACTATATGCATATAAGGAAAACGGCTCCGCTCCCTGGCGGCCATGTTTTTCAACGCATCAAAACAATGTTTATGATCTTTGTAGAGAGTGGGCAGTAACTCAAAAATTATGAAAGGTAGAGTTAATAGTTAATAGCACTGCACTCTTCCTCAATAAGATCTATTCACCTACGAAGTTTCAAGTTGATATCTCAAATACTTTCCAAGTTTTGCTCCAGATAAAAATTAAGTCTGAAAAATAACAGGGCAATAACTAAAAAATTATGAAAGGTAAAGTTATCATTTTTGTGCACTGCACTCCTCCTCAATGAGATCAATTCACCTATGAAGTATCAAGCTGATACCTTAAACACTTATTAAGTTATGCTTCGGACAAAAATGTTGGACGGAAGGACAGACGGACGGACGGAGACTATTACCATATCCCCCGCAGCCTTCGACGGGGGATAAAAAAAACTCATAAGGAAGAAAAAGAGACCTTATCAGATAAAAAATGCTAAAGAGATTGAAAAATTAAAGAACTTATCACCAAGGGAATTTTGGAAATTTTTTTTTCTAAAAGAAAAAAATTAATCAGTATATTTCTCGTGGTTTAAAATTTTTTTTCAATCTTTTTAATGAAAAAAAATTTCCCCAATAAGAGGGGGGGGATTTTTTAACTCGATAATTATGATATGTGACCCTTTTTTTAAAAAATTTTTGACCAACCAAAAGGAAGTTGTAGAGCGATTAATCATTACAAAGAAATAAAGTTGCTTCTTGTGAAATTATTAAATGAATATTTCATTGCTATTGTTTATTTTGGCTAGTCATATACTGGACTGTTTAATTTAATATTTAATTGGGGCTTTTTCCTTGAAATTGGATAAAGTGTTATAATTCCACTTCATAAAAAAGGTTTTTCACCCCACAGTTAAAATTTTAAAAAACAAAAAATTTAAAAGTATGGTAAATAATTCTTTTTTTTAAACACATAAATTTCCTTGGTGGAAAAATAAAAATTTATATCTGACGTAGTTTGGAATTAAGAAAGGTCATTCTACAATAGATTTGTTTTTATTTTGCATAGTATATGAAAAAAATGTTAAATGAAAAGAAAAAAAAAATTTTTGAAATTTTTAAAAATGCCTTTGATTCAATTAATCGTAATGCTTGGGTTTAAAACTTTTAACAAGAGGGCTAAGGGCCCGGATCGCTTATCTGGTATCATTGGGCTTTGAAACCCCTGGGGCGGGGCCAATTTTGCCCCCGGGGGCCATGATATTAAAAAGTTTTATAGATTCAATTGGGCCCATGTTAAAAACAAAATATTTTAACCCCGGGCCTTTGGGGTTTCTGACAAGAAGATTTTCTAGTTTTTCATATACAAGTCCATGAAAAATAAAGTGACCCCAAGACCATGATATAACAAATTTGGAGGGCCTACTAGACAAAACCGCACACCCAAATAATGACCCCATGCCTTGTGGTTCAGTCTTTCTTTTTTTTTTTCTAGTTTTTTTCTAAAACAGCCTATGAAATTCCATGACCCCTGGGGCGGGCAATTTTGCCCCCAGGGGCCATGATTAAACAACATGGTAGATGTTTTAGCAATGTTACACCCAAATATTTAATCCGGGCCTTTTGGGTTTTGAAAAAAAACTTTTTATCTTTTTTTTTTCCTTATAAGCAATGAAAAATCAGGGCCCCCTTTGGGCGGGCCATTTTGACCCCAGGGTCATATTTTAACAAACTTGGAAGGTCTACTAAAAACGCTGCACACCAAAATCAAACCTGGGCCTTGTGGTTTCTGACAAAAAAGTTTTTTTCTAGTTTTTTTCCTAAGAACCTATGTAAAAAAGTGCCCCTTCGGGGGGGGCAATTTTGACTAAGGGTCATTTTTTTAAAAAATTTGGTGAGGTTTACTAGACAAACCCGCCACCAATCTAACCCTTTGCTTGTGATTTAAAGGGGAAAAAATTTTTTTAAGACTTCATTTTTAAATTTATTTTTACCCCCTTTCGACCAAATTTATGAAACAGACCGGAACCTTTTTGAACAATTTTTATGGGGGACCCCCTTAGAAACATATTACCAAGTTTGATCATTTTCCTTTTAATGTTTCAGAGAAGAAGATGTTTTAATTTTAAATTTTGACGACTAGCGACTAACGATCACGACGACGGACGCCGGGCAAAGGCTGGTCGCAATAGCTCACCTTTGGGACTTTTTGCCGGTACTAAAAAATAAATGATGGGAAAAAGTTTAAGAATGCCTATTAACATAGCTTCTTTTATGAATTTACCAAGATTTAGAATAACATTTCTATTATCTGAAGACATTAATTGAATAAATTTCATCATACTTGGGTGCTTATAATAAAACGATTTTATGTATTTTTGTCTGATGATTTGATATTCTGGACATACTATTACAAAGTGATACTCATCTTCAATATCAAAACTGTTGCAAATATTACAATATCTCAGGGATCTTTCTGTCCTGTTTTGACCATACCTACCGGTTTCTATTCTCATTTTATGGGAAGAGATCCTCATTCTAGCTAAAGCAATCCTAAATTTATAAGGTAACAAATCTAAATATTGTTCAAATCCAAAACAAACCTTAAAGTATTTAAAGGTACATAATGACTGACAAGTATCTATACTGTTACACCAATTTTGCTTAAAAATATCTAATACTCTAGCTTTGAATATAACATGAAAATTCTTAAGATCTACACAGCCAGGATTATTCCAAAAATCCATAATCATCCAATATATCTTTCACTTTCACAACCCATTTTTTTCGACCATTGTTAATATTTACCAATAAGCTGTTATATAAAGTACCAAAAGTATATTTTTGACATTAGATCTTGCAACAATATTTAATAATGCGTGTATATTACTAACGAACAATGGATATTAGCCAACTCACCATACACTCCCATATTACTTGTAGATGATTTAACATTTAACAGCGATTTACAAAACTTGAGATGAATACGTTCGACCGTTTTTGATTTTCCAAATCCCCATATTTCGCTGTTTACATTTAAAAAAGAACCAACAAACGCATCAAAAAGCTGGCATTTAACACTTGTTTTCAATTCATATTTTCTCAAGTTATTAAGCAATATATTTAGAGCTTTCAAGCCTTTTCCTACTAGAAATTCCTGATTTAATGTAAAAGTACCATTATAATTAAAGACTGTTCCTAAATAATTAAAGTTGTCAACCACTTCTAAAGAATTTGAGTCATATTTCCATTTTCGCTAAGAAGTAACCCCCCCCCCCCCCCCCCCCCCCCCCCCCCTGTTTCTAAGACTATAACTTTTGTCTTGTTAACATTGACCTGTAGTCCCCACTTATCACAATATATTTTTAAAAGTTTAGCTGTGTTGTAACTCCTCTGGACTATTACCTAATATTACCATATTCGTCTGCAAACAATAATAAAATAAATGATATATCGTCAAGTGATAATGAACTAACGTTTCGTCCTGCAGAAATAACCTCGAGATCCCAATGAAAAGGGCAAAAGGTGTCGGCGAAATTACCTCACCCTTGCCTCAAGCCAATTGTACAATCAAAATAATCTGAAAGAATTACATCCTCTTACACAAGATTTGACCTTGATTATACATATCCTTAAAAATCCTAGACCAATTTGCCACACCCATTCTTATATAATTTAAGCCATAAAGCATTTAAATACACACTATCAAACGCACGTTTAAGATCAACAAAAGTACAGTATAATCTCTTCTTTTCATTCAAATACTTTTCAACAATGCATTCAATACAAACATAGCATCAACAGTTGAACGGCCCTTCCGAAATCCGAACTGTGCATCGCTTAGTATATGATTATTTTCTATCCAGTCATTCAATCTATTATTCAATACAGCTGTAAATATTTTTGAAAACAACTCACTAAAGTAATCCTCGATAATTATTAACGTCGGAAGGGTCATTCTTTTTAAAAATTGGAACAATAATTCCTCTGGACCATTGTATAGGAAAATGGCCAGAATAAGTATGGCATTAAAAAAGATCTACTAGATGCAATGATAAAATATCAAAAGATTCAATAAAACATTCATTAAGTAACTCGTCTTTACCAAAAGATTTTTTTTAGGCATTTTATTACATTTTCTATTTCTGATAACTAACAGTGTTTATCTAATTCTTAAAATTTACAATCGTTTACTGTTAAAATCATGATACTGAACAAAATCTTCACATTCATCATCCTCAACTGTATCAGTGTTACTATGCAAGGAAGAGAAATATTCATAAAATTCATTGACCGATATATCCATATTGGTTTATTGTTCTTATCGTTTACAAAAAAAGTTTCCAAATTCCCTAGGTTTGCTATGCCTCAAAACGCTCAATCTCGCTGATTTTCCTTCTTTCATAAACCTACGTTTTTTTTTTCGTACAAGTTTCTTGTAAAATGATTTGATATTAAGAATAGTGTGACGAGAAATATCTGTTTTAAATCTGTTATATACACTTAATGATTCAAAATATTTATTTTTTTGCTTCAGAACATTCCATATCACACCATTCAGCCTTTTTAAATAGGGAAGTATTTTCTATTTTCTCTTTTAAATTAATTTAATATTTTTCTTAAATAAGGGTTGAGCAACATCATTAAGAATGTTAGTAAATTTGTCTACACATAGGTCAATATTATTAACATCTTGATTATTGAGTGTGTTGACTACAGTATTTAGCTCAGGTAATCTACCGATTAAACCACGCCGAAATTCATCTCTCAGTTTATCACTCCAATATATATCAGTGCGCATGTATGCTTCACCGTCACGATTAACAATCGTGTCGGGACAAACAATAACAAACTTAACGGGCAATGGTCTGAGTATCACACAGTGACCCGAACAAAAATTATCAATACAATTGAAATCATGTTCATTACAATAATAAATAATCGATTACACTGGAACCCATATGATTCACACAAGTAAAATTACCTGTTAAAATCATTGCCTAACTCTCCATTTGCTATACGTAGGCATGAAGATTTACAAATATCAATCAGTTTAAGGCCATGCGTGTTTGTTACTATGGTATATGTATAAGTCAGTGAAATCATGTGTCAAGGAAAAAGGTTCTTACTCTGATTTTTCGATATCGAAATCGGTTTGAAACAAGGGGGTATTGTCTCCCCGATAATGTTTTCTCTATTTTAGAGGAACAAGAGATGATTATCTGTTAAATGATATAGATCATGGTCTAACAATAGATGATTTATCATTGGTATTATAACTATTTGCAGATGGTATGGTTTTGATTGGTTGTACATGATTTACAACAAAGACAAAACACAAATAGTTTTCAGGAAAAGGGGAAACGTTAAAGCAGATGTTTCTGTTAAATGATATAGATCATGGTCTAACAATAGATGATTTATCATTGGTATTATAACTATTTGCAGATGGTATGGTTTTGATTGGTTGTACATGATTTACAACAAAGACAAAACACAAATAGTTTTTCAGAAAAGGGGACACTTAAAGCAGATGAACAATGGTATTAGTTCTTTTCAGGTACAATGTGAACACAAATTTGAAATAATAATTATAAATTATCCTATTAAGTGTCTTTTTCTATTGCATGATTAATGTAATATCATTGTTAAGTGAAATAATGAACAGGTAAGACAACTAGAACTCCGCGAGTCGGATGTGTCGCCTGCCGATGACTTATCTGTTGACAGTAAAGATGCCAGTTCGTCAGTTCTTTTAAGGGTATTAATGCGCAATGATATTGCCATCAGAGAAGACGTATAAAAGATCAAATAGTAGTAAGGTCACTCTTTGGCTCCAAAGACTGCGCATGCGCAGGAGTGACGTCATCAGATTATTTGCGCATGTGCGGCGCCATATTGGTTTTCTAATTTTAGAATGACATCATGATTTATATTTAGAAATGGCATCATGATCTATATTAAGAATGACATCATGATCTATATTTAGAAATGACATGTTAAGGACATTGAGGGTCAAGTCTTAGGCGGAGACACATGGTGAACACCAAAGAACATGAGATACAACAGAGGTATTGATAGTCCAATAATATACAGAGCTGACTTGTATATTCAGTCATAAGGCTTAATCACGGACATTGAGGTCAGGTCCTCAGCCTTAGACGGGACTATACAAAGTCTTAAAACAATGATCAACATATGATCATCATACAATAAATATAATTAATCTTTATCAAACATTATTTGAAAACAGGAAAAAAAAAATAATGGGATTACTTACGATGTGAACAGCTCCTGTTATAAAATGAACTCAACACTCATGTCTTATGCGTGATCTGCCGTTTATGGTCATAATACTTCCGGAAACTATATTTAGAAATGTATTTAGCACTGTACAACTAGAATAAACCAGAATTAACCAGTTTTATCTAAAAATAACCATGATTTTGATCAACAACCATCAGAATAGAGAGCGATGACGTTATGTTTAAAAATAAAGTAGGCCGTCAAGATTGGATCACCTGCGATGATGGTTCTGATAATGAAAGTTCTATGGACGAACAAGACTTCATTGAAGACATAAATGAATATTTCGAATCCTTAGCCAAAAAAGCTGGTGAGAAAACGGAAACAATTTGGGATGAAAAATACTACGAATATGAAATGAAGGAAACTCAAACAGAAAGCCCGTTCAAAAGCCTACGAGTTTGTCTTTGAAGACGATAAAAAAGAATTCATGCGAATGTATACAGATTTTTTGAGAACAGCGCTCAACTAGAAGGAAGCGTCGTTCATCAGAAAATCTTCGAGAAATTTGGATTCAGACAATAAAAAGAAAGGGGAAATTTAAAAGTATTAAAAAGTACAATCATTGTTTTGGGGGGGGGAGGGGGGTAAAAAAATTTTTTAAAGGAGAAAAA
>CM037791.1:37181035-37231035 GCA_021229015.1 Solen grandis
AATGTAGCAGGGATATCCATTACTAGTAAACAGGGTTTTTCTTAATTGGACGCCCGCTTGCCCGCACCATCTTAAAATGACTGTGGGCAAGCAATTTTTCAAAGAAGATAGCCAGATGGGAAAGTTGATTATGTAAAAATCTTCTTTTTTATTTACAGTACATCGGTAAATGATTGCAAATTGTGTCTGAACTATTAACAAAAATTCCCCTTAATATTACACAATTGTTTTAAACATAACAACACAACACTTAAAGATGGACAATGTTTCATAAGTATTTCGAAGAATTAGCAGAAATTTTCTCAATATTTTTAAGTTAATTTGTCCCCAGGTGACCAATACAGGGGTTTCCTTAAGGATTTGACTTTCACTTGCCAGGGGGCAAGTTACTTGAACATCTGCTGCCCAGTAACAGTTGTCTGATCTTAATTTAGTTAGTGTTGTTAATGTTAAAACTAATATGTGTAGTTTAAGAGAATTTAGTTAACAGTACAACACAATTTGCAAGCAACCCCCTATTTATGTAGAAATAATAAAAAAAAAAAAAAATTCATTACGAAATAAACTTGCCCAACGCTATCCCTTGGAAAATCACTTGCCATGGTGATCTTACCGAACGGCAAGCGGGCGTCCTCTTAAGAAAATCCCTGCATATATTTTGAAGAGTCTAAATTTGCCATATCGTTAAAACCCCGAGTTCTGATCAGTCAAAGGATATCCCTTAAGCAGCATGATGTTCTACCCAATCACATTACAATACAGGATCATTTCGGCCTATTTTGGGGATTGGACCATCGTATATTAGCTCAAAATTAAGAACAAATATTGATATATTTTACCTCATAGGGAAGTATTAAGAAATAGAAAACCATCTTAGTATGTAATAACAAACATGACACAGTGAACTGATCTTTGGATGGGATCAATTTCTTTGCCAATGGGGGCAAAATGGCCTATTCTTTATTGGGAATTGGCTCAATATTTTTTTACCCTACAAATATGCAGAAAAACCCCATCAGTATAACAACCAGTCTACAGGAGCCATCTTTAAAGGTTTAGCGAACAATTTTAATCATACTTATTATTAATTAATATTATTAATAAAATTAATTATATAATTTTAATTATATTTTATTTTAATTATCGTAAGAGCCTATGAGTGTAAGCTGGTGGGTCTTGGACAGTTAATTCTTCAACATCCCTTGCTTATCAGTGATGATTTTTTCCTGGCTAATTTACTACATTTTACAGGTGGTTTCCCTCAACTGAAATTTTTTCTCAAAATTACAACCTATTTTCCCATTTTTTTTTTTTTTCAAAATGGAATCTTGATGAAATCTGTGTCATTCTTAAATTAAATGCTGATTTGAAATTTTCTTGGAGTTTCATTAACATACACCACCTTTATTTAGATGATTTTATTATCAATTTAAAACAATTAAATTATCTTCTAATTTCCCAATTTTTTAATCCAACATTTATCTTCCCAATTAGAAACTCACAGGTAGTAAAAAAAAATCCTAGAAAAAAAATCACTGCTAATAATTAATAAATAAAATGCTCAATCACCCTATACCTCAGTTCATATTTTAACAAAATGTCAAACAGAGCAAACCCTGATCAGACATCTCCTTTACAGCTTCTTCGTTGAAAAGCTATCTGATCTGGGTTAGGCCTGTTTGTCATTGAATGCATCAAAACAAGTCCCTAAGAGTTAAAGGGATATACATAATCCAGCCCACAAACCTACTGATACAAACATTTAAGACATTAAAAACACAAATAAACTCCACTGAACATATCAGTAGTAGGGTCACAATAAGAGCTTTCGTAAACCAATCGTTTAAGTCGTAAAACTAACAATAAAACCGTTTTTATGCCGATTGTCTCTGATGATATGACAGACTATGTGCCATTTTTACTTTGTATGTTTAAATGAGTGACAGCGAAACTAGGCTAAGTGCATATATTATGCATAAACACTTAACCTAGCTCTGCTCTCACCCCTAAGTCTTATTCATACCATGCTCCTGTCTGGTTTATTTTGACCAGAGTTCTCCCATTGTTTTGACTAAGAGATAACCGCGTATAATATTACGTATTCGAGGGATCCTCCTTTACATACTGCGAGACAGTCAAGAGACATCCCAGTATTGTCCTGCATTACTATTCTCCCAGCTAATCCATTAAGCCGTCAAGTGGGTTAACAAAACGTAGACTGTCTAAATAACGTCTTTAATATTTCCCGATGATATATTGTATACGCTGCAGGATATGAATGACTCATTTTTTTCTCTGTTCCATTGTTGTTGACAAAAAACGTTGGCACTGTCCCTAAATGTCCTCAAAAGAGGTTTGTTCTTTTAACGAGAAGCTATACGTTATACGGTGCATCTGAGATAATCATATGATTATAACCTTCTTATATTTAGATATTTATGCCGTTTCAAGCCATGTCGAAACACTGAAATGGTAGTGCAGACTAAATGAGAAGATCAATTCTGACTAGATTTTTCA
Organism: Solen grandis; assembly: GCA_021229015.1. Classification (NCBI taxonomy): domain Eukaryota; kingdom Metazoa; phylum Mollusca; class Bivalvia; order Adapedonta; family Solenidae; genus Solen; species Solen grandis. Next base: position 37,183,553 of record CM037791.1, read on the forward strand.
AGTAAAATCCTGACTGAAAAAAAAAATGAGAGAAAAAACACATCTCATCAAAAGAGATTTAACCCTTTCCCTTATAGAGGAAACCATGAAAAGACCTATGCGAACAGCATCAAACCAGATCAGCCTGCGAGTAACTCGCAGGCTGATCAGGTTTTATGCTGTTTGCTGCTCCTGAGACAGTGGTCTGGAAATGAGGATTTTGTAATTAAATTTGGTAAGGTTTAACTGGTTTTTCTGCAGATCAGGCTTTATGTGGTACCTACTAAGTGCGTCAAAATGAGTCTATATGAGGGAAAGTCTCAGATTTAAGTCATATTTGATTATTATATGATCGGTATTAAGGTAATCCATCCATAATTAAATTGTGATCATGGTCCATTAAGTGACTGCGGAAAAGTTATAATAAATACAAGTCTTTACTGAATATGAGTAAAAGAGCCTCTAAGTCCAAGTCAGTGGATGCTTGCATCTGCACTGAAGTCTTTTGAAGCTGTTGAAAGATTGTGATTACAATTATTTACAAACCAAGGGATGTTTCTGTCATTCAAATATGTATCCGACTTAAAAGTTTTCAAGCAAACAAAAAACAAGAGGGCCATGATGGCCCTGGATCGCTCACCTGGTATCATTAGGCTATGTAAAATCAAGTGACCCCTGGGGCAGAGCCAATTTTGACCCCAGGGTCATGATTTGAACAAAGTTGGTAAGAATCGACTAGACAATGCTACACACTACCACACTCTACTTGGTAGAGGTCTATTAGCCCATGTAACATACCAAATATATAAACTCCAGACCTTGAAGATTTTTCTAGTTTTTTTTCCAATATAAGTCTATGTAAAATCAAGTGATCCCTGGAGCGGGGCCAATTTGTACCCCAGGGTCATGATTTGAACAAACTTGGTAAGAAGCACTAGAATGCTACACACCAAATATCTAAAACTCTATGCTTTGTGATGCTGAGAAGATTTTTTCTTTTTTTTTCTATAATAGCCTATGCTAATCAAGTGACCCCTGGGCGGGGCCAATTTTGACCCCAGGGTCATAATTTGAACAATCTTGTAGAGAGCAACTAAGATCATACTACATATAAAATCAAAAGGCTAGGCTTTGGTTCAGAAAAAGATTTTCAAATTTTTTATATGCGCCTATGTAAAATCAACGTTTCCCTTGTGGGGCCAAATTGATCCCAGGGCCATGATTTTGAACAAACTTTATTGTGTACTACTAGACAACGCTGCACACCAAATATCTAAACCCCAGCCTTGTGGTTTCTGAGAAAAGTATTATATTCAAGTTTTTATATTTGACCATTTAAATCTGACCCGGGCAGGCCAATTTTGACCCCAGGGTCCTTAATTTGACAATATTAGAGATCAACTAGACAATGCTACACCCAAATATCTTAACCTATGCCTTGTGGTTTCAGAGAAGAAGATTTTCAAGTTTTGTCTTTTTAGCCTATGTTTAAATCAAGAGACCTGGGCGCACAATTTCGACCCAGGGTCATAATTTGAACACTTGGTAGAGAGTCATAAGTCATGCTACATACCAAAAATCTAAGAAGCTAGGCCTTGTGTTTCAGAGAAGAAGATTTTTCATTTTTCCTTATATATGTTAATATCAAGTGACCCCTGGGGCGGGCCAATTTGACCCCAGGGTCAAATTCATTACAATCTTGGTAGTAGCAGTAAGATCATGCTACATACAAAAATCAAAAGGCACAGCCTTTGGTTTCAGAAAGAAGATTTTTTCAAGTTTTTACCTATATAGCCTATGTGAAATCAAAGTGACCCCTGCGGGCCAATTTGACCCCAGGGTCTAATTTGTACAATCTTGGTAGAGTCATAAGATGCTACATACCAAATCAAAAGGCTAGGCTGTGGTTTGTTTAGAAGAAGGTTTTAATTTTTCATTTTTAAATCTATTTTAGTCTCTGTACCTAATATGCAATGGCCAGAACCATTATTACAACTTTAGTAAGCTTTATCAAGGAACATTCCTGCAAATAATTTTTCAAATTGGCCAAGCCGTTTAGGATGAGAATATGTTTTGAAGCAATTGTTGACGCCTAGCCACGCACGGCGCTCGACGACGGACGCCTGGACAAAAGAGCATCAGAAAACTTCACCTTAACACGTGTGCTCAGGTGAGCTAAAAAGGAGAAAAATTCTCAAAATCTCACCCCTCAAGACAGGGGTGCTTAACTCCTAAATTTAAGCACTATTTTTCACTGCCTAAGCAAAGTGGAATTTACCAAAACTTACTGAAAACAGACTTTGAAAATTCATTTTTTTTTTCTCTTCTGATCGACCCATAAAACAAACTGTAGGATTCTATGAATATGTTATGCCTCAAGTGCCAGAGTTTGAATTATGCCAGATTTTGCACTTGCTATTTTTAGCAAGTAGTATTTTTTTTAAATGAAAAATCAACTTGCAATTCAAAGTTTCAAATTTTTTATTTGTAAAGAATCAAGTGTCAGTTTTATCAACACAGTGAAAGTCTATGAACCAAAGCATGCAGTAACAACAAGCTGAGCATGTTATTTTAATTTTGGGTCCCATATGGCAGAGTGGTGGGTGTTTTCTGTCTCTCTCAAGACATCCACCATCTTGTAACTGCAGGATTTGGATCATAGTGCTTTAACTCAACATTAGCTACACTATTTCCACTCGCAAAAAAAAAGCAGGTACCGAGAAATTTCCACTCGCATTTAGCGAATATGCAAGCTTGAATTCGAACACTGAAGTGCAGAGATTCTAGATTTTGGTAGGTCAGAGTAAAATGAGCAATCTGTTTTTTGGTGTGCTTTTTTTTTTAGCTCATAACCGTTATTGAGTTTTATGTTCCAAATGCCAATATCTGAATAAAAATTAAAAGGATAATACAGATGTTCAAAATCCTGAATTGAATTTGATATACTATTACAACCTAATGTTGTTGTTGTTGTATTGGGGTTTACCGTCACTGCGATAGTATTTCAATCATATAGCGACATCCAGCTAATTACAGGTGGAGGAAGACCCCCGGAGTACACAGAGGTACCCGGGTAGAACCACCGACCTGCCACAAGCCAGTTGGAAGGCTTCCTCACATGAAAAATCCGAAGTCCCTATACTTGAATGAAAGTGCATTGATCCTTCTTAGGGAATTTTGTTTATTTATTCAGTTTTTATTTTGCATACGTCACAATTCATTATACTTTTATCGTTATCGTATCTCATCCAAGAAAACTTTTTAAGCTAAGTGTTTTGAAAAACCCTATGCATTCTTTCTTGTGACGCACTAACAGTAACTGCATCTGACGTATCTGTTCAGCTATCGACTTGGGGCCTCTTTTATCATTATATTCCACTGATTTATTATTATTTTCATCAGTACTTGTCTTTTGTTCCTTTGATGAAAGACGAAAAACATCTTTTGCTTTTGTTTGCAAATTACGAACTGGAAAAGAAACACCCATTTTGATTGGTCATAATATGCTAATATGATGAAAATATCGCTACCACAGCCAATCAGAGAGGCTGTAATAAAAAGGGGCTAGAATTATGACAGTGCACTTTATTATGTGATATTATATCAGCAGAATAATGTTCCGATCTTAGACTCTTTTCTTCTGGACAGTGGGCCAGATTAGCGCATTACCAGCATTTTCTTAATGCCAAACAATATTTCTTTGCGCCAAATACGCAAAGGCGCATTCTAGAATGAACCCTGCAATCATTGATGGTAATACTGGGTGACATATGTCTGCAAATGACTATGATTCAGTATGCTCGATTAAAAGTCAATAATGAATCCGGAACATATTCTAATTTGTTTCCAAGACATATTAGAAAAAAAAAAAAGATTATGATTTGCAAATTCAATATGGCATTGTTTCGAAACGTTTCTGAAATAATTTTGGAATGAATATACAAACGGAAAAGAATAATTCACAGAAATATATCAGAGGAAGTAAAAAACTTGAATTTTTTTTTTTAGATGCTAGACAGAGAATCGAATGCACAATTGTGTATCGAAAGACGCCGATATCAGAACACCCGAAATTTTCCCCGTTATATATATAGCGGTTTCTGACAAAATATCGAAGCAGGCTGATTTAAGTTCATTGTTTGGCAAAAAAAAGTTTGATGATGAAAGTAAAAGACTTTATAATCTCTATACATTCTTTAAACTCCAATATAATCTGGAGGTCATTTGTATCAATCTGGGGGGTCATTTGTATCAATCTGGAGGGTCATTTGTATCAATCTGGGGTCATTTGTATCAATCTGGGGGGTCATTTGTATCAATCTGGAGGGTCATTTGTATCAATCTGGGGGGTCATTTGTATCAATCTGGAGGGTCATTTGTATCAATCTGGAGGGTCATTTGTATCAATCTGGAGGGTCATTTGTATCAATCTGGGGGGTCATTTGTATAAACAGATAAATATTGTACTGTAAAATGTGTATGAAAGATACTGATGAACTTGAAATTAGTTAAATGAATTATTCCATTGCTGGACCCCTGTTTTGTTATATGGGACCCCCAACATTTAGAAACGGGAGTCCCTGGTACCCTCAAACTGTAAATTTTATGTAAAACCCAGTGTGCCGGAATAACTCGGACACACACGACTCCCTATTACATCAGCTGTCATCTATGGGATACTTAACTTGCACTTCATCATTATAAGGATATTCATAAGAGGTACATCAACCAATCAGAAACTTATGCTGCTTACATAAATGAGTACTCTTCAGTTCGCGATCTAAAATCTGTCAGTCGGTAAAGATTTGTGTAAGTGTCGTAAGTACGAGAGTCTCTATTGGTCTAAAAATCCCCACTGCCTAATGGGGCTGCGAATAGTGGCGCAGCTTTTCAAATATTTGATAAAAACCAAATGCAAACTTATTATCCCACGGGTGATGTATGAAGTAATGGAATGAGTGCTCATGGGTTTCTGATGCTGCTGTTTCATTTACCATTTAATGTTCCAGTAGATCAAGACTTATTGCTTCAGTTATTGGCACCTTAACAGGGAATGTCACAATGACCTAATATTATATTGAATATACATGTAAACAATGTTGTATTTCATTTTAACACCTTTGATTGCAGGGTTTTGTCTAGAACATGGAAACAGTGGGTCAATTTGACCCATTGCCTATGGAAACTAGGGACTAATTTTGAAATCAGTGGGCCACATTCATGAAAGTGTGGAAAACTTAACAAAATGTCAAGATCAGGGCTATTCATAAACTGCATAAATTTCACATACAGTCTACATATTCTGATGAGGCATGGCCTCGCTTAACCTCAAAACGGACACATTTCAAAGCTGAAATTATGACCTTCTCCTTGTTAGACAAATGTTTCTGACCTCTTTAAATTGCCAGCCTGGTCATTGGAACAGACAGACAGCATGTGATCGTTTGTACTTCATGTCTGTTAACAGCACTTGTACAAACTGTAAATGTGTTGTACTTGTTAGCTATCTGACACAATTTAAAGAAAATTACATGTACTTTTTTCCCCGTCTTCACGATCAAAGATGCATGCAACAAATGCCATTTCTGTTGAAAATTGCATGAACTTTCGCTGGACTTAGACTTATCTTTGTCTCCGGGTGTTTTGGACACTCAGGCAGATTCAATACTAGTCGGTTTTTCTCTTCATCAGCGATGAAGACTAGTTATTCTTGTCATCCGTGGTGAGTAACGAACAGATTGCTGCTTGCTTTTCAGCAGACATCTTTTTGTAAGGAAACCAGGAGTATTTCAAGTTGTATGAGCGCTTTACCAATAAACATAATAATTGATCATAAAGCGTCTGTCCGGTACATGCCAATCAACTGAGTTGTCATTCGTGCTTAACTAAAAGCTGGTTCAAGAGACTGCGATTACTCGCTGTTGCTAGGTGATGGATGCGTGTACTCACCACAGCTTTTTAAAATAACAATTTGGGTTTCAAAGCGAGTTGTGTTGATGAGAGACTGAGAAGCAAGATGTATTTTTTTTTTTTGTACAATCCATTTTTTTTACCTTGTCAAATTGACCCATTCAATTCAGAAATGTGCACTGTGAAAATTCTGCACCAATCCCGCAAAGGCGCGTTCTAGCCTTAACACTGTGATTGGCTGTTTGATTACTCATCCAGTGCATTGTAATTTTTGCTTGCTGTGAAATTTTTATGCAAAAACTATCATAGTTATTGGCAGTGTGAGACAATTATTGGCACCTTTATTTGTAAACAACAACAGGGTGCTCATTCACGCAAAACTTTGCGTGAATCACACAAAAAAAAATATGTGCACGCAGATTTTTTAACATTGATGGGTACATGTACGCAGATTTTTTTCGGCAAAAAAATAAGCTTATTAAACGAAAATATTGCTGATAAAACGGGTTTTCATTACAAATCTGCCAGATTTTGTCGATAAACTAACGCTTGACACTTTTTGGACGGCTCACGCATCACGGTAATTGAACCGAAAACATACGCAAAACCCGTACGATATGTCGTCTGAACGGCCCAAAAGAAAGGAATCTATCCTCGATTTTTTCAAATCGAAAGAAAGTAAGTTGAATTCAAACAGACCAAAACAACAATCTAAATACCTACGTTACATCCAGGTTAATTCATCTTGTTAGAAACATTATGAATTGTAAAAAAGATGGTTTTCCGCGTCTATGTAAATGACATGGAATTCGGATATTGCTAATGTTCGGATACGGAATTTCTTAGTTGTTTTATGTTTACGTTCGACGTTGTTTGAATTATTACTAATGCATTTAAGTCAAATAAGTAACAGAACAACGCTTTTGAAAATAAAAACGTGTTCTTTCCAATAATTTTATTATATTGTTAAAATTATCCAATTTCTATTGCAGAATCTCTACCAGAGGGAGCGGTTGATGTGTCGGCAAAATCATCTGATGTTAAGAAGGATGGTCGTGAATCAAGAAAACGAGAATCATGTAATTCATCAAAATAAAAAAAAGATAATAGCATAAAATTTAAAGACAAAAATATTTTCTAATGGTACAAACAATCATAATTTAAGAAGCCTTCTGCAAATGATACTTTAATTATTACAAAAACAACTTTTGTAACATCAATAGATCATACATATGTGAAATAAATAAAAGTTTATGTAAAGTATATTTTGTACCCTGATTTTTTTGTCTGTACCCTATTTTTTTCAAACCAGTGGGTACATGTACCCCAATTATTGAAAGGCAGTGGGCATGCTGAACAATTAGCATCTTAAGGTAGGTGTGTGTTTTTGGTAAATGATTTTAATATGCATCGATTCGTTTATCTTGTCTTCTTCTGCTGTATTGAATAACTTTTTTCCTTTCTAGAATCTTGTAAATATATGTACTCATCCATGAACATCTTTGATATTTTTTCTTCTATCATTTTCTCAAATATGGGATTCCTAAAAACTCCAAATGTCTCCCTAACAATCAAACTGGCTGGTAATGTCATTATCCTAAGACATAAAAAAATTAATTAAGTCTCATTATACTGTTATGTATACGGTCATAATTTATGTGCTGAAAACTGTTGCATGCTTAAGATTCATGCTTCAATTATCCACCAACCAATAATATGAAAATGGGAACAAATGCAATTAATCTGGTGGTCAGGTACATGTAGCACATTTAAAACTTAACAGTATTAACATCTTAAATGATGACATAAGCAATTAAAATTGCAACAAATGAAATGAACAGGATGCAGTCTAACCTTCTTTTACCCTGGTGTTTATGAAGAAAAGATCCGTAAGTCAAATATTGCATGTCTTGGATCTTTCTGTGATTTTGTGATGCAAACACTGGATATTATGCTTTTCATTGCAGTGGACTAAAAAAGATATAGAAACATGCTGAAAACTGTAACCTGCCAGTAATTGCAGTAGCACTTGCTCTATATTAATATTTATTGCTTCCAACAAAAATATTTATGAGGTATAAGGTTAAATTTTAGCCTTAAACACTCCATCACACTGATGGTGAATTACAGCTAGAATTTAATCCTTTGGCAAGGAAAATTGTAAGAGATTAGTATAAGTTGTAAGAACTTAATTAGTTTCCCAACTGATGTAAAATAAAATATTTACATGTCCTCTCTATAAAATTATATAATGCAAGCTGATGCTGGTAGTGACCATTTTTCTTAAGCAGTCAACTTTAAAATACAAGCAGCAGTATAAATGCTGACAGCCCATTTATGAGATGCATCATTTATCAGCATACTCATTACAGTACTCCAACGTTACTATAGCAAACAATACAGATTCTGATTTGCCCCAGAAATATTTTCAAGCTGGTCTGATCTTATAGTTGGACACCGATCTTTATCCTTGACTCTCTATTATGGCAATGTGTGAATGTCATTGCACACAGAGATAATTTTCAAATATCTCACCTGAGCAGGTTACCTGTCAAATTAGTAAAACAGAGTAACTTCCCCTGCTAAACTTTTAAAACTTGTTTTCAGAAATAACAGGTGTAACTGACACAAATATCTGAATGGAACCGATAATTTTCTGTACATTATGACTAATACTTACCTGGGCTGGCGTCAAGAAGAAACCTCGTTAACAAATGAGGAGCGAATTCTTCTAAAACTCCACAAAACTCGTGAAATGTATTTGGCCCTTTTTCGGATATAATCTCCACAAACAATTCCGCTCGCTTTTTTGGTTCAACACAATCAAATATAACTTCTTCCTCTTTCTTACTGAGGACACCTTTCCGTGTCAGTTTTGTCACAACTCTGTTAATATCCAGATCTTTAATAAAAGCTGCCTTGTGTTTCGTTAATAGGCGACCGACACCTGAATGTTTGGTCGCCATTTTGGCACATTTGTTTCGAAGGGGTATGCAGGTAGGTATTTCAAATCCTACACAATATATTATTCAGTCTGAATACGTTTCCTTGTTATAAAATGTTTTATATCAATATATAAGCAACATCTACTTATTTCTAACAATATTTTGACGACAAATGTCACGGTTTTATGCAATTAACTTATCTTAAATTTTAATCAATTCCGAAATTTAAACGCCATTCAGTTCTCCTTATTACAACTATGACGCCGTCAAAGCGACACCTTGCGTTAGTCATTTCAAATGTAAAGCACGTTGATTTGTTTATGTCACGTGAGCTCGGGGTGAATTTTCTGCGCGTCCTGTGTTAATCTAGTTTTAATATAAAAGAAAAATAGCTCTTATTTATTCATTTGTTAACAATTACACAGTCAGTTCTACAGGCGGACTCTTTGAGGTTTTATTTTTCTCTGTTAATACATAGTTTCCACAACGGTGAAATTTACCTTTTTAAAAGGCAAATTCAATGGAATTTAAATGCATGTATTAAACAGAAAACAGAAATTTTATTTTCTTATTTCTGCTCCAAAAAATCAAAATGTATACACATAAATAAATTAGATCTATTGAAACGGTGGTTCAGGAAATTCATGTTTTTAAGATAAAATATTTGACACAGATATATAAACGCACAGCAAAGAAAAGAAAAAAAGTATGGTTCCATCTTTAAACAAAATACACAGTGTAACTGTATTTTTTTTTATTTTTGTTTTACATGTCATGCCTAAAGTATGCATAAAAGAGGGTGGAAAAGTGGTATGACCCCACTTGGGTATAGAGGCATGACACCCTCCCCCCAATAGTTGGACTGGACATGATAATTATCCCTGTCAGACCCCCCCCCCCCCCTCCCCGAGACAAATTGCTGGATCCGTGCATGCTACGCATAAATATCCGAAAGTTATATTATTGTAGCGACTATATAATAAATATCAAGAGGGAGTTATATGCATTATATATAGACATTTAGTATCTGGAAAAAATATCTAAACTCTTAATATAAAATTTAAAAAAAAAGGCATAGAATGGATTGTAATGCAATAATAATAAAATGAATAAGTAAATAAATAAATAGTCATTTTTTTCTGGGTCTATGTAGTTCCGCTGTACATATTACGGTAAAGTCCCTGTAATGGTTCCGCTACATTTCGGACCTCATGGCCTTTCACGGAGATAACCAAGGTTTCCTAATGTTTCCTTGGGTTACTTTGGTTATCTTGGTAGAGTTTAAAGGCATCTCAAAACCCTTATATAAGTGACACCCCCCCCCCCCCCCCATTTATTCCAAACCCAGCGTGTGGGGGCATCTGTTTTCTGATAAGGCAGGCTGCCACGGTCTGTCACCCATGGTCTGTCAGTCACAGGTATAGTTCAAGATACAAGTGTGCATGTGTTACTGCATGGGATTGTATATAGCCATTCACATTTTTTAAAAAGTTACAAAAGTTAACAATTACTAATTTTAAAGTCTCAATTATTCATTTTATTTTGAGCATATATAAATTTTCCATGATTTTTTTTAATTGATTTATTTCTCGTTTATTTTGTTCTTTCATTTTATTTGTCTTATATTTCTCATTAAATTTGTTCTTCCTTTCTTATTCTATTTTTATATGTAAAATTTAAAAAATTTTACTTATTACTTTCATTTCTCAATTCTTATATTCTTTAATTTTGTTACTACGTGGAATTGTATATCGCCATTCACAGTTTTTACAAAAGTTACACAAGTTACAGTTCTACAATCACATAATCCTAAATAACAGAAATTATTCTTCAAGTTCTCAATTATTCATTTTTATTAGAGCATACATTAATTTTCCTTGTTTTTCTTTCCTTCTTTATTGATTTTCTTTTCTTTTTAAATTTTTGTGTCTGTTATTTCATTTAATTTGATCTTTCTTATTTTATCTTTTATTTGTAAATTTTTATCATAAAAAGAAACGTAGAAAAGTTTTGAAATAAAGAAATAAATCATAAATGTATTACTAATCACTTTCATTCTCATTCTCTCATTTCTAAATTCCCTCAATACATTTTAATGTCAGAAATCAACAAGAATTGAATTACTTGTTTAATTCTGCTGAATAAATGTAACGAAATATTTCTAAGAAAAACAAATACAAAGCAAAAAAAAAAATAATAAAAATCATTCAATGTCAGAATTATGTCCTTCAGACTATGTATCTCAATATTTTCGATATCAAAACTTGAAGTCTGTAATAAGTGCATAAATGTACTAAATATATAATTACGGATGTTTCATAACAATTAAATATTTATTTCAAATAGTATATGCCAAAGACTAGCCTACAATCTCACTTCTATACTAGCAGGTAATTTAGTTTTGCATTAACCCATCAGAGATTTTACTGTGACAGATTAGGTCTATATTGGCCAAAGACTCCCTGCAGTGATGACCAGCAATTAGCAGGTCTGGTCACAGCAGGTTGGGGCCTGGCTCAGTGGGATACCACATTCCTTTCGAGATGCCTTTAAGTGGTCCAAGACATAGGGGAACCATTACAGGTGACTCCACCCGATAAGCCCTACAAATAAATCTATTTATTTTTGAAAATAGGCTCACGTGAGTTATGGTATAATTAATCAAGACTTAAGAAATGTTATCGAAACATTTTATTCCTGGATTATTTCGACAAAAATAGGGTTTAAATAAAGTGATTAATTTATAACATTTAAATGAATTACCTTTCAGTTTCACATGATATTGCGACCCAAGAACAGTACTTTCCAAATATCATTTCTACGTCTTGTTTCTTTCGAAAATGCATCTCCCAATTTTTGTTCTTCGCGTTGTTCTTTTTCTTTGACGATTTCAAGTTGGCGCTTAATTCGTCAATGAAATGCTTATGGATAAGGTATGTTTTTATTTATTTATTTATTTGTTGTTGATGTTGTTGTTAAGTTGTTGTTGTTGGTTATACAAGTTAAACATATTCATTTTATATCTATTATTTGGGAAACTATTTCTTACAACTCCTATTTTTTCCTCTCGTCTCGTTACCTTTCTACGTCTCGTCTGGGACTCTATAACATTTGGAATCCGTGGTCTTGCTTCTTTCGAGAAGAAAATGCATTTCTCATTTTTGTTCATCTTGTGCTCTTTTTCTTTCTTTTTTTTTTTTTTTTTTTTTTGACGATTTTCTGGGCTTAATTCTTCAATGAAAAATGCCTATGGATAAGGTGTGTTTTTGTGTGTGTTAACGTTTGGTTGGTTTAAAATATTCTAAACACATTTATTATTTATTTTACATCGATTGGGAAACAATTTCTTACAACTCATACTTACCACTCCCGACGCTTCCTGGGTTGGACCAGTACTTTGAGCCTGGGAAAGTCGTGTGAGATGCTGGCCCCCAACGGGGTTCCAACCCACAGCCTTCCGATCCGCAGTCAGATATGTTACCACTAGGCCACGGCGATTTATTGTTTATTGTTGTTATTATTTAATTAAATATTATTACACAATATCTTGCAAAGCTTTGTTTTAAATTAGTCCGTAGGGCCTACAATTTTCAGTGTTCTCTCTCTGGAAAAAAATAGATATTTTAGCCCGTAGTGAAACACTCTGAGGCTAAAAAAAAGTTATATACAGGTATTCCATTGACTGCTTGTTTCTCTCGACTAGATAATGTTTCTTTAGCATCAATAATTCATGCAATTCATACTAGTACATGTATATTTTATGCATCTTCATTATTTTTAAGCCAGATCCAGATTTTATATACTGTAAATTTAAGTGAGTAATGAAATTTTTCAAAGAATAAATGAATAGCTTTCGTTTCACCCCAACAATTACAACAAATAGCCTATTTTGCCTAATTAAGCACTTTTGTTTGATTAAAGTTCAGGAACAAAATGTTTTATATTCTGCTTATGCACGGAGTGTATGTAATCCCATTACTTTTTTTTCTGGTGATTTTCATACTTTTTGTACGCTTGCACGTGAAGTTTATTGTTCATGGCAGTAAAAATGAGGGCTATTCCGGAATACCGATAATCTTGATAAATGCCATTGTCGGAAACCCACGCTTGACTTATTAAGAATTCCCTTTCACTTCATGACATCATGATATCGATAGATAATGGATAGTTCCCTGACCCTAACTTTTATTTGAATAAAAATAGGTTTGGCCAAAAACAATGACATGTGCTCCTTTGTGAACAAAGGTAAGAAAGCATTTACGTCGACATCTACGTCCAGTAAATTATTGTACATGTCTAACCCTACCCTCTCATTTCGACAGTTCAGCATTCTCAAATTTATTCAAATGTGTTTGATACTGTACAAATACCTATTCAACAAATTTGAAACTGTCCGAAATAACGTTGTTGTTTTTTTTTCCGTGACGAAAAAACAGGTGAACGGGATTTGAACGAGATCTCATAATAAAATGATAATAAATCAAATAATAGATTGAAGAGAAAACTCAGTATTTTCATAATTGATATGAGCAATTTTACATACCTCACGTTATCTCGCGGTCACATGACCGTACACGTAATCTACGAGAGCTCTCTTGACTTACTCTTTACCTTTATCAGAGTTGCGGACCTCTGAGTTTGTACTGTACAAGTAGTTTGTTTTGGAATTTACCGTCACTGCGACAGTATTTCAGTCCAGATAATTACTGGTGAAGCAAGACCACACAAAGAGGAGACCGACCTACCGCAAGCAAATCGGATGACTTCCTTTCCTTGCCGGGAGTCGAACCCAGACCGGTGAGGGCTAAGAGACGTTCGGTCTAAGTGTGGCCGGTGGAATTCGAGCGTGGTTTTGTTTTGTTTAAGAAGGGGGAATTTCTGAAAAAAAAAAGAAAAAAAAAAAAGAAAAAAAAAACATGAACAGCTTAATTAATTTGTCGTCTGTTTCGTAAGTACGCGTTTCTTTGTTCTATTTTTAGATAAAAATCTCGCGATGGGTGTTCTTCACCGTCGTCCTATGTTTCCAAAAGCGGGTGCTTCGTGAGTATTTTCTCCATCTCATCACTGTAAAGTTTTTTTTTTTTTTTAAAGTACATAAAAATACACCTCACCTCAGAAAAAGTATTTTTCGTGCTATTCAAATGATTTTAGATTATTAAGAAATATAATAAGATATGATTCAGCAATAGAGCGATGTATGATGTATGTTTAAATGTCTTTTTTTTATTTTATCACCCAAAAATACGAGTTTAAAGGATATACAGTTAAACCTGTATTAACGTCCATCTGTATTGAGCGATCAGCCAGTTAGCGGCCAATTCTAATATTACCAAACTAGAGTTTTGTTATAGAGATCATCTCTGTTAAGCGGTCACTTTCTCTTGTACCATTGACTTAAGACAGGTTTGACTGTACTTTCACTTTTTTATGCAACACGATTCAATGCTAGATTGCAAATTCGAAACCAGCTTGGGGACTTTTCATAACAACATCTATAATAAATAAATAAATAAATAAATAAATAAATGCATTGTACCATACATACGTAAATGAGAGAGCTATTTATTCCAGCCACGATGCACTTATTGTAAGCCGTCTATTAAAAATGTTTAATGCATTATCCCGTGATTACGCAAGACACCGTTCTTTCAGCGTTATCGGCACGCTGATTATCGTCTGTGACATTCAGACGCTTAACTATGTATACCCAGTAATACTGTCTTAGTATTAATTGATAAATGTACTTCATACCAAATTAAATTCATTCAAATTTTGACAGAATACCAAGCTTCTATTGTTTGATTAATTAAAAAAAAAGACTTCATGTTTAATGATTGTTTAATGGGGTGTTAATTTCCGGGTTTCAACCACAAATAGAAACTGATACAAAATCTTGGGTCTCACCTAATTAAATGTGTTTTTTTCCTATGGAAAGGAAACTTAATCGAGATTGTTTGATCAGCATTCTTGAGACTGAAACTCTTTCGTTTATTTTTGGGATTTAACGTCCCGCCGACAGTATTTCAGCCACTTGAAGAGTATGTCTACTTGAGCCAGATATAGTGCTGCAGTATTACGATTTAGACATGTCACCGAATAAGGGAGTTAGTTATACCAGTATCTTTTTTTTTTGTACGACTTTTGTATATCGCGACCGGGGATCGGACTCACGGCATCCAGATTCCGGAGCGGACGGCCACTGGGACCGGGGTATCTCTTTTATTATATTCCTGTTAAATAAACCTTTGCCCCGACCCTCCTTAAAGTCGTTGTCTGACAATACAATACTGAAACTAAGATTCTACACCGTCTGCTTAGCGAAGAAAAATCCATTGTTAAACTTTCATATACATGTACCAATCAAAGTTCAGAAAATTAATATTCATCAAGTCGTATTTGTTAAAGTATATCAACGATGAATTTCATTATATACTGTAAGCAGTTACAGAAATTATAAATCAATGCCATGTAAATAACATAGAAATTATGAAGCAATGTCATGTAATTAACATGGAAATGATAAAGCAATGTCATGTATTTAATATGGAAATTATAAAGCAATGTCATGTAAATAACATAGAAATTATAAAACAATGTCATGTAAATAATATAGAAATTATAAAGCAATGTCATGGAAATTATACAGACATTATAAAGCAATGTCATGTAAATTATATAGAAATTGTTAAGCGATATCATGTAAATAATATAGAAATTATAAAGCAATGCCATGTAAATGCTATTTCTCAGATGGCCAAGAAAGCAGCGAGGACGACCAATCTTGCACCGCAAAACGCGTGTTCCTGCTGTCGTACTCAAGTTTGCAATCCCTCAGGCGACTGTGACGCGTGCGTGAGCGGACATTACGGTTACCAGTGTTCGAAGATTTGTCCACAAACCTGCAAGACATGTGAGGCCCGCTCAGACAACGAGAGTGTTGCCAACTGTACAGTTTGCAAAGACGGTTTCTTCTTGACGTCAACACTGTATCAGTGCCAGTCGTCTTGTTCCCCGCCTTGCAAATCTTGTGACTCAGCTTTAAATTGTTCAACTTGCGTTGATAGCCATTACCTTGTGAGAAAAGCAAATGGTGAGGGGGAATGTCGAAAGTGCCCGGAAAATTGCGATGCTTGTCTTTCTAAACTGAATTGTACGGAGTGCAACATTGGTTTCTATGGTCCAACTTGTCAAGTTCTTTGCCCACTTGGATGTCGAAACAACATTTGTGATAATCAGAATGGAGTGTGTTTGGCAGGATGTAAGACTGGTTTCACGGGGCCTCGCTGTGACAAATGCATCGCTGGATTGTATGGTCGAAACTGTGACATCAAATGCCCAGAGAATTGCCTCAAAAACGAATGTGACGGTGAATCCGGGAATTGCATTTCTTGCTCTGAGTTATATACTGGACCAAAATGCAAAGACTGTATATTAGGACTATATGGATTGACCTGCGAAAAGTCTTGCCCAAAGAATTGCGTGGACAACATTTGCCACCGGTATGACGGGAGTTGCGTGCATGGATGTGCCCCTCATTTTGTCGGAAAAACATGCGACATGTGTAAAGATGGGCGATACGGGAGCAACTGTCATCTTGTTTGCCCAAGGAATTGTTTTGCGTCTAAATGTGACCGTGTCTTGGGCATTTGCTTTAAATGTATCCAAAACGCAAAAGGTTCTAAATGTGACAATTGTGAAGACGGTTTCCACGGCGAGGACTGTTCTATGGAATGCTCTGCGGATTGCAAGGATAAAATGTGTGAGAAAGCAACAGGGGCTTGTGTTTCGTGCTCATCAACAATACAGACTGGCGATTTTTGTAATGAGAACTGTTCTCAAAACTGCATATCAGCCTCATGTCAACAATCTGGAGTTTGTATAGAAGGGTGCAGACCCGGTTACTCCGGTGACCGTTGCTGTTTGAAGGGAAATAGCTGCGACAAATGTTCAGGGCAGGACACATGTTTGGACTGCTTTAAAGGGAAATTTGGGGATCTTTGCGATAAAACATGTCCAGAAAACTGTGCAGAGTTGAAGTGTGATAAGACTTCGGGGGCCTGCTTGTCATGTCGGGATGGATTTTTTGGTCAGATGTGTGAGAAGAATGTCATGGCTATTGCTGTAGGGAGCTCTACTGGTACAGTTGCTTTCATTGGATGCATTGTACTCGTAATTTTCTGCGTTTGTAAACAAAGGTACGGTAGTCTTCCTTTCCTTTTACTACTCCTTTTTTTTTTTTAAACATGTCATTGACTGTATTTCAGTCATTTGGAGACAATGTCAGCTTGAGACAGATATAGTGCTGTCACATTGCAGTATCACGCCGCAGACATGTAGCATAATAACACACCCAGTCACATCATTCTAACACCGGGCCAACCACTATCCAGTCTTGGAACCACCCTGTATATATGCTGAGTGTCAAGCAGGGAGCTACCAGTACCAGTTCAACGACTTTGCTATGTCGCTATCGGGAATTGAACCCACGACCTTCCGCTTTTGAGAAAGAAGCTCTTACCACTCGGTCAACGGGGATGGTTCTTATTAGATCAGTAAAGAGCTAGTTTAGCATGGTCAACTATCATCTTGCTAAATTGACATTAAATATTTGTGTTACAGAGCCGTCTTGACTCCTTAAGATTAGCGGAAGTTGCAGTGGATGTAGAAGTTGAAGCAGTTTTAGTAGGAATAACAAATGGAATCACGAGAGGAAGGTTTAGAACAAACGCACAAGAAATGTTGAGAAAGCTGCACAATTCTTTTAACTGTATTTCAAAGTTTAATACTAACTGAACTTTCAGGGGAGAAATAGATAATGACATATATCAGTATAGAGAATGAATTGAATGCATTTAACAGTCAATAATGGTATACTCCACCTATCTATAATGAAGGAGGTTGGGTGAACTCATCATAAAATTATGTATCTGACCCCTCTGGATGCTTTTGTATGACTCCCTCTGAATGCTTTGGCTGCATGAGCCTCTCTGGATTTGTGACCTTGACCCCCTATGGATGCTTTAAATGTGTGCGGCAACCTCTCATGGATGGATTTAAGTTTGTGTAATTATAGAAGTAAGCAGTTGGTGAAGTAATTGAATTAAGAAGTAGTAATGAAGAATTAATAAATTAGTTGGTTTAATAATAGAAGTAGTAATTTTAAGTAATATAAGTAGTTGGTATTGTAATAGAAGTAAGATGT
Source organism: Solen grandis (assembly GCA_021229015.1). NCBI lineage: Eukaryota > Metazoa > Mollusca > Bivalvia > Adapedonta > Solenidae > Solen > Solen grandis. The sequence continues at coordinate 37,201,589 of CM037791.1, forward strand.
AGTAATGAAGTAGCAATGGAAGTAGTTGGTATAATAATAGAAGTAAGATGTAGTAATGAAGAAGTAATAAATAGTTGGTATATAAGTAAGAGTAGTAATGAAGAAGTAATAAAGTAGTTGGTATAATTATAGAAGTATGAAGTAGTAATGAAGAAGTAATAGAAGTAGTTGGTATAATTATAGAAGTAAGAAGTAGTAATGAGGAAGTAATAGAAGTAGTTGGTATAATTATAGAAGTATGAAGTAGTAATGATGAAGTAATAGAAGTAGTTGGTATAATTATAGAAGTAAGAAGTAGTAATGAGGAAGAAATAGAAGTAGTTGGTATAATAATAGAAGTAGAAGTAGTAATGAGAAGTAATAGAAGTAGTTGGTATAATTATAGAAGTAAGAAGTAGTAATGATGAAGTAATAGAAGTAGTTGGTATAATAATAGAAGTATGAAGTAGTAATGATGAAGTAATAGAAGTAGTTGGTATAATTATAGAAGTAAGAAGTAGTAATGAGGAAGAAATAGAAGTAGTTGGTATAATAATAGAAGTATGAAGTAGTAATGATGAAGTAATAGAAGTAGTTGGTATAATTATAGAAGTAAGAAGTAGTAATGATGAAGTAATAGAAGTAGTTGGTATAATTATAGAAGTAAGAAGTAGTAATGAGTAAGTAATAGAAGTAGTTGGTATAATTATAGAGGTAAGAAGTAGTAATGATGAAGTAATAGAAGTAGTTGGTATAATAATAGAAGTATGAAGTAGTAATGATGAAGAATAGAAGTAGTTGGTATAATAATAGAAGTAAGAAGTAGTAATGAGAAGTAATAGAAGTAGTTGGTATATAATAGAAGTAAGAAGTAGTAATGATGAAGTAATAGAAGTAGTTGGTATAATAATAGAAGTAAGAAGTAGTAATGATGAAGTAATAGAAGTAGTTGGTATAATAATAGAAGTATGAAGTAGTAATGAGGAAGTAATAGAAGTAGTTGGTATAATATAGAAGTAAGAAGTAGTAATGATGAAGTAATAGAAGTAGTTGGTATAATAATAGAAGTATGAAGTAGTAATGATGAAGTAATAGAAGTAGTTGGTATAATAATAGAGTAAGAAGTAGTAATGAGGAAGTAATAGAAGTAGTTGGTATAATTAATAGAAGTATGAAGTAGTAATGAGGAAGTAATAGAAGTAGTTGGTATAATAATAGAAGTAAGAAGTAGTAATGAGGAAGTAATAGAAGTAGTTGGTATAATAATAGAAGTATGAAGTAGTAATGAGGAAGTAATAGAAGTAGTTGGTATAATAATATAGAGGTAAGAAGTAGTAATGAGGAAGTAATAGAAGTAGTTGGTATAATTATAGAAGTAAGAAGTAGTAATGATGAAGTAATAGAAGTAGTTGGTATAATTAATAGAGAATGAGAAGTGATAATGAAGTAATAGAAGTAGTTGTATAATAATAGAAGTAAGAAGTAGTAATGAGAAGTAATAGAAGATAGTTGGTATAATAATAGAAGTAAAAGTAGTAATGAGGAAGTAATAGAAGTAGTTGGTATAATTATAGAAGTAAGAAGTAGTAATGATGAAGTAATAGAAGTAGTTGGTATAATTATAGAAGTAAGAAGTAGTAATGAGGAAGTAATAGAAGTAGTTGGTATAATAATAGAAGTAAGAAGTAGTAATGAGGAAGTAATAGAAGTAGTTGGTATAATTATAGAAGTAAGAAGTAGTAATGAGGAAGTAATAGAAGTAGTTGGTATAATAATAGAAGTAAGAAGTAGTAATGATGAAGTAATAGAAGTAGTTGGTATAATAATAGAAGTAAGAAGTAGTAATGATGAAGTAATAGAAGTAGTTGGTATAATAATAGAAGTATGAAGTAGTAATGAGGAAGTAATAGAAGTAGTTGGTATAATAATAGAAGTATGAAGTAGTAATGAGGAAGTAATAGAAGTAGTTGGTATAATAATAGACGTAAGAAGTAGTAATGATGAAGTAATAGAAGTAGTTGGTATAATAATAGAAGTAAGAAGTAGTAATGAGGAAGTAATAGAAGTAGTTGGTATAGTAATAGAAGTAAGAAGTAGTAATGATGAAGTAATAGAAGTAGTTGGTATAATAATAGAAGTAAGAAGTAGTAATGATGAAGTAATAGAAGTAGTTGGTATAATAATAGAAGTAAGAAGTAGTAATAAATTAATAAAATTGTAGTAAACTGAAAGTAAATGGAAAGGTATAAGTTGACGAAACACTCAGTAGCAGCAGTAAACATGAGGTTGCCTAATTGATATCTGTCTACAGGAGAAAGTCAGGCGGGCAGAATCAGACGGGACAGCCGGCACCTTCCGTGTGCCAAGGTATTTTAATATTTGTTTCCTTGCTTTAGATTAAAATGAGATTTATTGTGATGGTGAGTTCCGGATTGTTATTATCGTCAGTCACGTGTTTCCGTTATAGACAGAAATTTTGAATCGAATGCACATGCTGCCTTAAACGTTTTATCCGAAATATTGTTTGTTTGTTGGGTTTAACGTTCCACCGACAGTATTTCAGTCATTTGGAGACGATGTCTACTTGAGACAGATATAGTGCTGTCACACTGCAGTATCACGCCGTAGACATGTAGCATGATACCACACCAGTCACATTATCCTGACACCAGGTCAACCAGTCTTGGAACTACCATTATATGCTGAGACCAAGCAAAGGAGCTATAACAGTACAATGTCGTACGACTTTGGTATGACGCGACCGGGGATCGACCTCCCGATTCCGGGGCGGTTTATCCGAATTATATGTTTTTCAAGCCTCGTTTAAGATGTATATATTTTTCTTTCTATTCCTGCTGTTCGTAATGAAACACCGGTCTGAATGACCTTAATCATGGCTGTGCGAAAGAAGGTTAATCATGGCTGCCACTGAAATGGATATGTAACGTAAATAAATTGACTCACAACATTCAGTTATTGTCAACAGTTGCCTGAGAAACTAACCTTTAATTTTATTGGCCTAAGGATTGGAACTAAAAATAATAACGAAAGTCTGTCCGTTGAAAATATTTCTGTTAAGAAACAAATATGTATATACATATATTTGTATAGCCTTATGATAGGTATTTTACAGATTTTTGTCCTGGCACAATGAATATTTTATGATCGTTTTGTTTTTCCAATGCATATTTGACAGTATTTTTTCTGTATCTCATAGAATACACTATTAGTTACACATTGTGATTAAATTTTCTTAAAGTATCATTTAAATATGCTGAAGTATTAAGAAATGAAAAATAATTTTTAATGCCATGTCCCCCCCCCCCCACACACACACCACCACCACCACCAAATTACAGCAAAAAGTGATGTTCTAGCATAAACTATATCTTTAAAACGAGCATCCATGGCGACCCCCTATTTTTAAATCAAATATATTTTAGTAACAGACTAATTTATTTAATAGTAATTTACTATTTCATGTGTTATTAAATTTTGATATACTCAGTGCCACAACATTGTACTCTTAGAACGTGTAGCAGACATTGATGCCAGAATTACTTTTTACGAAAATCTATTATATTTATTCAATTAACTATTCCAGGAGTAGAAATGCACGCAAATTACGATCGGCTACATCACTGTGCACGGCCTCATCGAGACAAGACCTTCAGTAAAGAGATAAGTGAGTTGAAACAAGACATTCTTCGACTGAAGGGTGTAACCGCGCCACAAGAGAACTGTTATGAAGAAGTTTCTCCTTAGAGTAAGTAAAAAAAATAATTGTGTATGTTATTTTTCCTTGAACGTCTATACGTCTATCTAGCTTGGGCAGATCCAGCCATTTACCTCGTGGGGGGTGGGGTCCAACAGAGATATGCTCGAGTCACTACACTGGCCAATCTTCATTCGTAAAGGGGGGGGGGGGGGGGCTGCGGGGGGATTAGGGGGGCTGCTCTTACATCTTAGGAAATAGCCAAATCCTAAGGGGAGGGGGTCCTGATCACTTAACCAACCTAGGATCCTCGCATGTATAGTGCTTTGGGTTGAATGTTACCTCTGCTGGCATTGGAACCGCTTGTTTTTTGATTTGGCCATGTAGGATGAATTTGATTTGGAATATGCCCAAGTCCCATTGTTGATAAACATATTCTAAGGAAACATGTCGTCTTGTGTGTGTGCACCCCTCCTGTTCTCCGATATACATGTATTGGCAATGGATAGGAACAAAATTCCTTAGATTATAATGGCGTAGAGTGTAAATACTAAAACGATGGAATTCAATAGCTATGTGACTTACTATTGTCTGAGTTAGGCATGTTCCAATGTAATTATACCCTGCATCCCCAAATTAAGCGGTTCTAGTGCAAATTTTTACCACTTATACACTGCTGTGCCGTTCTTAAAATTTATGCAATATGCCATTTCACTATGTAAATCAACGAGCACTTCCCGAACACCTAATCTACATACTGGTGTAAAATTCCACACAATGTTCACTGGGAAATAAACATACACTTGAGAGTTTTCCCCAGTCACTGATTGGTCAGTTTAAATCAGCGAATTATAAAGGATATTGCCGATCCCCTAATGAAATGGTCTGTTAAAGCGCTGCTGAGGAGATTGTCAAAATAGATGGAATGTTGATTTTCGGGGCGCTGATGGTGAATGGGATATTTCAGCGCTTATTCTCTCTAAGATGTTGCATCATTGTTATTCGAAAGACACTTGCCTGTGTTTCACGTAACAATTCATTTTTTTTTCTTTCGAATTCTGTACCGCAACAAATGTGAAATTTTGAAGAAAAATCCTGTTATAGCTTGCTGGTAAATGCATTAATTGCAACATTTCTTTTCTCTATGTCAGTAAATCAAGGGAAAATCATTTTTTTTAGTTCCGGAATACATGTATCTAAATTTTGAGATGTTCAGTATTAACTCCACTGATTGCGGTGGCGGGGGACACTTCATATTATATAAACCCAAATCACCATCAACGCCGAATACCTTTTTTAAAATCTAGATATGCTTCTTGTGTTTTCTTTTGTGAACAATAACATGTTATATTTTATAGGGTTGGTACTAACTATTGTTTTCATTTTCAGTGATGGTTACATCTAACTGACTCTAGCCGGTGAGATATATATGACCCAAGATGACATTTAAAGGATAATATTAAAAAAAAAAAAAAAAAAAAATCACATCCGGAAAATGGGGACGGATACTAGATATAAGTATATAGTACATAGCCATACATTCTGTTTGCAATCTATAAATAGAGACTGTGACGTCACCGGTGTTCACACAGAATGTTCTCTCTGTGAATATTATATAATTATGTGTGTACATGAATATATATAATGGTTTTTAAAAATGTTCAATTGGAAATATAATTGACACTCATTCTTCGCATATGCTAACTTAGGCTGAACATATCACTACCCTGAACTTGTGAACACGCCATGTTACGGAACGAATCACTTCGTACCACAAGCACCAGTTTTTCGGGGATACCATATTCAATATTAAACCGATTTCGCCGAAAGTGCGTTTACAAAAATAGCGTTTTCCCGTTCAATTTGACCTTCACTTTCCGTGTTTATTTTTCAGGAAAAAAAGACTTCACCTACATTAAGGAGGGAAAGTAGAAAATCATTTTTTTCCACCGATCATCTGTGAACGAGCTGCTTAAAATTTTCTTTTTTTAAAAAAAAGTCAGATCTAGACAAATCACCAATTAGTTCATATATTTACAAAAATGTATTTTCGTCAGGTCAGAGTTGCTGCTTTTAATGTACACATTGATTGTCAATGCTGAATATAATCTTCACATAATATGTCTTTACATTGCTCTATTACATTGCAATGCATTGCATTGCATTGCTCCTATTTGTAAAGAAATATCATTGCGCATGTGAAAATAAGAACGAAAAGGTAATTAAATCTATTATTTTGCTAACTGATGAAATACTGTGTTCTACTAGTGAAATAATGCCCAGTGTAAGTGGTATAGAAAGGGAATTGGTATGGAAATGTGTTAGAATTTTTATAAAATAAAAAAAAATATCTTTGTCTTGACTGAATATGGACAATATCGCATCTCGAAGTGATACAATTTTCAGACTTTTACTCGCGCTATGTGCTTGTGTAAATATTGAAATTGTGTCTCTTCTCGATGAGATATATTCTATGCTCACTCAAAACAAATAAAAATCCTCTATTTATTTTGGCGCAACAATACATGTATAATGAAAACAAAATGGTCACGGAGCCATAATCAGGAAATCCAATAAAGACACTTGGTAAAATTTGACAGATCCTATAATATTTTGAAATGTCAACTTTCAGACCATCCAACTCATTTACCAGATGATGGGAAATTATAACTAACAATATAGACGGTCTTAAACTTGTAATTTAAGTATGATAAAGCTGAAATAATTGTTTCAGAAATATCAGATTTTTGTTGATTCAAATATTGACTTAGGGCTTGAAGTTCATCTACAATTCTTTGCGATAAGTAATGCTTAAATCGTAAATTAGATAAAAAACGAATTCCACTTTTCCTATCTTTCGATATATTCATTAACATGACTGAGTTGACTAAGGCATCACCCTGGTATCTAACAATGTCCGTTAAAAATGAAACAATGCATTTTTGTTGGAGAAACACTTATGGCGAAATTCGAAGTATTATATAAGCAACTATAGTTGAGGTCTTGCTTGTTGTTATAAGAACAACGCAGGTGGAAGTAGCATAAGCTGCTGAGTCAGGCGCTATCTAAGATAAATAAATAATTCTTTTCATGTACTGTAACCGTCTTCTATGATCTGTTTGTAATGAAAGCGGATAGTGTCAATTTGAAGTAAAATAATAATTCGATATAATGATATAAGGATCTCATAATTACCACCCCGACACTCCCAATTTATGACTTTAATCCATAATGCTTCATATAACAGCCATAATTCGTTTGTGTTTTACAATGATACTAGAAAACTTACCTGGAGGCAAATGTAGGTGTTGTAAACATGCTAGCCACTGAAAAATGGTATGTGGGAGAAGGACAACAAGGAAATAATAAAAAAATGTTTCGTTCGGGAATGATTCGAACCTGGCACCAGTCCATTGCTCTACCAAAACCGCAACCATTGCTTTACCAACACCACAAAGGCTTAGCTCATGCAACTGTGTATGCAGTTTATGGTACATTGCAAGTGTCACATTGTTGACATAGATTATGTTCTAGTTTTGAATGGTATTAAAAGACGCTTATCAGTTTATGTCTCGTAAGGAAGTAATTCGACATTATCTTACTTCTGCATTAAGTCTTACACTTTCGTTATCCCCAATAACGAGATAATTATCTCGTAATTATGAGATAATATCTCCCCCCATAAAAAACGAGATACTTTGTCGTTATAACGAAACATGTAAAATAATTGTTCTTGGCACGATGTGGCTTTCGTAGATTGTCTACTTTTTCAACAATTTTGTGTTTGGATTCACATTTGTGTTGGGCTTTACGTGCTTAAATTCGGTGTATTTTTGTATCCTATAAATAAATATAAAAACAACAATTAATGGTTGAATCATAGTGTTGGACTTTCATGCTTGAATTCAATTGTATTTGGCATCATATGAATAAAATATAACACTGATTGAAATGTAGACAGTTCTAATTGGAAGATACTTATGTCAATGCAAATAAAATAAAAATGACTGTTCAGTGATAAGACATGCAAAAAAACACTAAAACCTTCATGGTTGAGCAAAGTGTCGACAAATCAATAACGACAAAAATCAAGAAAACAAAAGATGAAGGAACCAAGCATCAGATGTCTGAAAATAAGAAAGAAAAATTGTTTCGTAATAAATGAAAAAAAAATCAATGAATTGTTTTGTGCTTTTTTCATACTATGGTCTCTTAGGAACAGACTCACAAATGAACATCCACACATTCGCGCACGGACGCACATTCAAACGAGCTTTATGTCATGCGAAATTAAAAATAAGGGAAAAAAATGGGGGCGGGTGTCTTTGAAAACGCCTCACCTTGGAAAAAATGTTGAATATCTTATTTCGTGTTTTTCAAATGTTTTTAGATTATCTAAAATGTAATGAGACATTTTTCAGCAATTAATTTGTGCATGTTCTATGGTCTTTTTTTATCTGATCACAAAAGAAAATACGAGTTTAAAGGATGGGTAAAATAAACTGACGTGAAATATCGAAATTTTATTCACGAGGCGTCATTGAGTATATGTGTATATTTTTCTGGTAACATGTTTTGAAATAACTTACTGTGCGTTTAGCAGCTCCTTGCATAGATATGGAGGATGCCTCTACCACCATCATCACCATCATCATCATTATTTGAAGCTGCTTCATCAGCAGCAGTAGGAACAGTAGTAGTATCGGGAGTACCATCCGGTTCATTTTCAGTTTTCATGTCAAATCCCATCTTCCCTGGATCGGCCGCTGTACTTATGAAAAATACAAAATTTATTGATACCTGTTTTGCTATTATTGTCGGAATGTAAAAATGATTCTCCAAATGTAACGGTCTGATTGTAGTTTATATGAAATTTAAAATGTGTTTCTGTCGAAAACTCATTATAATTCAATAAAATAATTTGGAATTATTCTCAGAAGAATATTTGATAGTTACGCATCTTTGTTTATAAAATGAAGTACGAATAAATGAGAGGACATATAATCTCTGCATACCTTTTCTGATCCAAATCAACTTGTGCTGGATCTCATACTGCACATGAGGATGAGAGGGATCGCTGCACGTGCAGTACCTGGGGTTCTTACCCCACGTGACCATGTTGAACCTTGGTATGGCTGGGAAAGGTCTCGGGACCACATCCATATCAGGTAACTTCGGGAGGCCCGGCCGGATACCTGTAATTAATAGTAATGTAGAAGAAGTTAGTGCGAGGATTTAGAAATAAGTACCCATGTTATGTAATTATTTTCATTTAAAACAAATAATGCGCCGTAGTACAGAGGTAACATACATGATTATAGGCCCGGGGTTGTGGTTCGAAATCCGTTTGCAGGCGCAACGTATTAAGAGATTAGTATAAGCTGTAAACACTTTCCTTGTCGATATTAAAACAACAACAACAACAGCAACAACATAAACTGTATTATAATTTATTCGTGTTTGTGTGTGTGTTTTCGTCGATTTCGTGGGGGGCTTTATCAACAAATAATAATCCCTACGAAATTTGTTCATTTAGAAGACCATTTTTTTTCTAGTACATGACTCCACCAATATCAAAATCCACTTAAGTTGATGTGATTAAGAATAAGAATTCCTCGAAATTTATTGTCGGAGAAATTTATTTTTCTAGTAAGCATAATCTTAAACGAAAGCTACTTTCTTCTCCACCTCACAACCAATCACAGCGAATAACATTGTTTGGTTGGGTTCGACGACCCACCGCCATTATATTAATCAGTTGGGGACAGTATCGGAAATATTAATCATCCTATATATCTGTCCCAAGTAGAGAGATATATAGCTGACCAACTGAGAAATCACGCCGTAGTCAAGTGTCATGACACCACACCCAGTCACATTATCCTGACACTGGGCCAACCATTCCTGAAACTACTCTTATGTGCTGAGATCGAAGCGCAGGGGAGAGGTACCAATACTTTTTTAATTGATGTAACGGATCGAACCCAAGACGCCCCATTACGGGGATTTTTTTTTTTTAACTTTTCAATGAAGATTTAATATGCAAATATTAAGAAAAATGTTTGAATTAACTTCGAATAAGCTTCGATCTTAGTGCCAGTGATTTTGTTTTTGTTTATATTTCTGTGTTATTACAAGAAAGATATTTTTATGCCTGATATATTTTAACAAGAGTGGTTTCCAATAAAAATCGCATCTAAATGTCGTGACATACCAGTTAAGCTCTCTCTTGGAAACAATTACTTGCTTTAAAACAATATCATACCTCTGAGAATCCTCAAAATTGATCTCTCGAAATAAGTATCCCTGCTATCCATTATGAAATATACGTCGTTAAGGACATTTGTGCGCGCAACTTTCAGAATGTCGTTGACGTCATGACACGATACGTCACTTAACGTCAAACAATATACCAGCGGTCTAGGCGGCAGAGTGGTTCAACCATCAGTCTCGGGATCTGAATGATGTAGGTTTGATTCTCTGGCAATTTAGAAAAAAAAAAGTGACACTATTTGCGGTATCGTTTTACATGTCGTCAGTGTGAACAGAAAGAAGCGGTAATGCATCTGAATTTTTTAATTCCAAATGACTCAAATAATGTAGTGGACGTTATTAAGTAAGTAATTTAAAGCACATATATTTAAAAAAAAATATAAATAAATCACTGTGAGTTTGCTGATTGCAGATTAAATGCATTTTTATAATGCTTCGGTGGATTATCCAAAAAAAAACAAAAACAACAATTAAATATTATTATTAATATCATATCGTACTTTCATCATCGTGTTTTTGCGTTTTCGGCATCGTACTTTTGTGTTTTCATCATCGTAATTTCGCATTTTCGTCATCGTTATTTCGCGTTTTATGTCTCGCTAACTGTTTGGGCTCTTTAGATTCTGATGTAGTTCGCCTCTTTCTATTCACACTGTAAACCGCAATAGTATCACATATCTGCGCTTCTTTACAAATTACCAGAGGACTTACAAATATCCGCTCCCGGTACTGAGATTTGATCGACTCTGCCACTGGGACCGCTGATATATGTTTCGACGTTAAGTGACGTAACGTGTCATGACGTCAACGACATTTCGGAAGTTTCGTGCGCAACTCTCCGTAACGACGTAGTGATCATAATGGATAGCACAGTTTATTTCGAAATATATATATTTTTTTAATTCTCAGAGGGTTGACTTTGTTTTATAGCTATTATCTGCAGAGAGCATTACCGCTTTTTTGTATTTAATTTGAACTTATCTATTTTTCAGTAACACATAGTAGTTCATACGTTGTACATTTCTTTGCCAATGATATCAACAAATGCACAATTACCATGATCATGTTTATAAACTATGCTTGGTTTCTAAAAACTGTTTTCATACTATTTGCATATTAATTAAACATTGAAAAGATAAAACATCGTCCACAACCAAGGTATAGATTTTTTTAACTTTGAATATATAATCCCATGTATTTCATGATACAACAAGAAACATTGGAAATTCCACGAATTGAAATATAAAACTATTTATTATTATTTCTATTAGAGTTCAGATTGCAAAAATATCTTTCTACTTCATTCCTCTCATGCAGAGAGGAAACATGAACTTTTATAAAAGGAAACATAAAAAGCATATAACATTATCAAGAAAGTATAAGAATAATACTTTTTTGATATTTAAATTAAATTTACATTTAATGATATATTTTGTATTTTTGAATCCCGCTGAGATTCGAACCCACGCGGAGTCATAATGAGAATTGTGGAAGGCAGAGTTGCTACCACTGCACCAACTTGGTGACTTATTGTGCATTGATTATCAACAATTATTACTTTACCATTGGGCTGTATAATAAACGTTTCCCGAACGTTGGAAATAAATTACCAAATAAGATAAATATTTTTTAAAACACTAACCAAATTGTATTGACTTTGTTTGAGATGTTTAGATAAACAATATTCTCTAAAAACATTAGTAAACGAAATAATAATTGGTCTTATAATAAGTAAATAATATGTTTTATTAAAAAAATGTAAAAGTTAAAAATAGATACAATTTGAAACCTGTTCAAATGCCATTATAAGTAAAATACATAAGGGCTGAATTTCAAGGGCTTGTTACTTTGCAACAAATTGTCTGCACAATGCAGAACGCGCATTTCCCTAACGTTCGCTTAAATGCGAACTCATCCGGCCTTTACTGTTGTACAGTTCAGGTCTCAATTAAAGCATGATCCTGGTCGTGGGCTCTCATGCAAAGTCACCTTTCCATCTTTTACGAACCACTCTATATTTTTTGTCTTCTAATTAATTTCTTCTCATATCTATTATATTTTGGTCATCATTCTTTCGAGTATTTTACTTCTCAACATCTTTCCCGATCTCTATATTCCTTTCCTAACATCACACCTTTCTCTCGACTAACTATATTGCACAGTCTCTTTTTTCATTTACTCTCCACTTTCTAATCCACTTCCCTTATTTACTGCCACACCTCTCTCCACATCCCTTATTTACTGCCACACCTCTCCCCACTTCCCTTTTTACTGCCCAAACTCTCTCTCCAATTTCCTCAAAGCCCCACCTCTCTCTCACCACTTTCCTTACTCACTGCCTCTCCATTTTTTTCACCATCTATCTCTGCACGTCCCTTACTTACTGCCTCACCTCTCTCTCTACTTCCCTTACTTATTGTCCACCTCTCTCTCTACTTCCCGTACTTACTGCTGCACCTCTCCCCCCTCTTCTCTTACTGTCCCATCTTTCTCTCTCCACTTCCCTTATTATTGTCCACCTCTCTCAATTTCCTTACAAACTGCCCCATCTCTCTCTCTCCGCTTCCCTAACTGTCCCATTTCTCTCTCTACTTCCAATACTGCCCCACCTCTCTCTCCACTTCCGTTATAGAACAAACAGCGTGTAACTATGCATACAAATAATACAAATTAACAAATGTGTCTACAGATCATATTCACATTATTATAAACACGCACATTAAGACGCAAACACATGTCATGACCTGCGCACACATAAATACAGTCATTTACAGTAACACACCAACTCCCATCAAATCACATGAACACATACCACACACATACAAGCAAATGTATGTGAAGCATTTGGGTTTCCTACCCCCACGTGACCTTGATGAACCTGGTATGGTGGAATAGATCTTGGGACCACATCCATACCAGGTAACATCAGGAGGCCCGGCCGGATAACTGTAATTAATAACATTGCAGTGTTTCAACCATTATGTTACTGCAGTCTACATGAGACATAACACTGCCTCACTGACTAATCAAAATGGCATATTCTGACACTGGGTTGAATTGAGCTGATGCTGATTGTCGAACACAAAGGAGATATACCACTAACCCCTCCTTACAATGTCGAACTAGCAACACCCCCGTAATACGACGAAGTCTCTACCCGCTTGTTAATCGAATTGCATACCGTGGGCGTTGACGATGTTTAAAAAACTTTTAATCAATAAGCAAATCATATGGCCAGTTTTATCAAGCCTAGCATAGGTTTTCAACGTTATCTCAGTGCATTTGTATTTGTTGATATTTCCGTGTATTACATAAATAAAAAGGTCTAAACATTTGGTGCCTGGATAGCGGAGTGGTAACGCGCCTAGCGTCTCACAAATGCGTCCCGGGTTCGATTCCTTGTAACGTACGTGAGAAGTTACAATTGTCGCCCGTTCAGATATTAGGGTTTTCTCCGAGATCTTCGGTTTCCCTCAACAACAATGACGACATATGCCGCCACCACAGCCAACTAGACTAATTATTACATGTATTATTTATTACTTGTTTCGTAATCAATGTAAAATAAATAAAGTTTTATCTTTAAATTTAAAAAAACAACAACAAATCAACAACAACAACAACAAAAACTGAACGGTTCAGTTTAGTTCTCGTTGTGACGCAATAGAACAAAGCCAAACCTCCAAGAATCTTCAAAATATATCTCTAAATATAAATGCCATCGAATATGAACAAGGCTTTGTTCTGGAGGATTGTGCACGCAACTTCCGGAATGCCGTTGACGTCAGGACTTAATACGAGGCCCCTCGTATGTCACTTAACGTAAAATATATATACAAGCGGTCCCGGAGGCAGAGTGGTTCGAACATCAGCATCGGAACTTCATCGTTGCCACTTAAGAATGACAAAATATCCCACAGCATCGCTTTGTTGTAGTTGTGTTGTCTATGAGGCGTCGGTGCACAGCATGTCTTGCAGCTGATGGGTCATACACACGGTATTGACTTTTAGGAAGCCACTGTTTTCATCTAGTGGCTTTGTAAATGTCGTAAAATTTGTAAATTGTTGTTTTTTGAAATGAAATTCCTACAGATGATGTCTATGAAATTGATTTTTTGGTTCAAAATTGCATGAAATACTTAATCATATTTATTATTAAAATTATCAAAATGTGACTGGTGCGTTTTCAAGGTTGTTGAATATAATTCTTTAAAAAAAATATCATTCATGCAAATGTTTATTTATAATATGTTTTTATATCACGGTATCCTAAATTTGGTGATATCATTTTGTACGTCTGTGGCAATAAATGCATCTAAAGAGTTAAATTTTGTAAACACAAATTGTATGATATTGTGACATTATATGGATTCAGAATAACGGTATAGAAAAGGAATTTTTGTAAATATATCTAATAATAGACGCGTTGTGTAAGGGGCATATACCATGTATTTCCAGGTCTTGTTGTCTTATAACAACCAATTTATATTCATTCGACTATGAACTAGGTAGGTCAGCATGCATAGATTACATAAACGATAATGTAGGCCAGAAAGACAAATATTGTCCATGCGGACATCTAGTAAACAAGGGAGATAAGTCGTCTTGTCTTCTTGTGGCAACAGCTTACTAGAGACTCGTTAATTAGCATAACATGTTACTACTAGCAGTACCTGATTAAATCATTATTTTCCAAATTGAATGAATGCTGTTTATGTTATAGCGATTTCTTTTTGCTGATGTTATTAAAGACTTTGCAATGTATGTATGTATGTATGTATGTATGTTTGATTTGTTCATATTTTTATATTCATTGGCGATGTACAACATCAATAAATATATTATTTTATTTAGAAAACACACGAAAACTTCAACATAACAATGGCACATATCATTTGATCAACAACTTACCGTATTACCATTGCAATTGAATATTTGTTTGAGTTGCTAAATCAACAACAAACTATTGCTATATATAATTTATGAATACATATGAACATGTATGTATTTTATCTGTAAAATCATCAATAATTTGTAGAATCTTTAGTAAAAGACCTCCCAAAAATTCGATAAACATATAATGTGACTTGTGTTCATTTAAACATGACTAAGAATAAAAATAAGTGTCCACTGTGTATTGTATTATATGTGTATATAAGGTCAGAAATTATTTTCTTATCAAGTGCCATATGTATTGATCGATCCCTGTGATATAAATATATTATAAACGACGCAATTAATGCTGATCAATCTATTTCGAAAGGAAGAAACTAGTATCCGGGCTGATGTCTCAAACCATAATTTTGTAAAAATAATAAGCAATGGTCAGGACATTTTTTTATGTGATAGTAATAGTATTGACTTCGATGGCTAAGTATCAAGGAAGATATATATATGACATGATTTTCTAAATGATCCTGTTGAACGAATAATGTAAATATTGTTTCTTTTGACGTGACTAAGATGATAATCAACTATGTATGTGTTTTGTGTGTATGTATGTTCTTAATTTACTTCCTCATCAAGCTGACCGACTTCAGTCATTAGTATCCATTGCGATACAATTCAATGGTAAATTCAATTAGAACGAAGCAATTGATACTGACATATATCGAAAGGAAACCAAATCAAGGTCTGGGTTGAATTGCATGTAGCGGATGTCTCCACTTTTAATCATAAAATGGAATCTTCTCGAAACAATGGCCTGGGCAGATAACTATGTGCGATCAACAGTATTGTTTCCAGCTGTTAATAACCTTCTCAATTACTTTCATTTTCATATTTAAACTTTTTTTTCATTTTTTTTTTTATTTTTAAAGAGATTTAATATAGTCAAAAAGTCTCTAAGCTGTACTAGAACCCGCAACCTAGCTTTGCAGCAAGTAGCATAAAATTCGTATTAATGGCAATATAAATTATACAGAAAAAAATATTTTTACGAATCTAGATATATTGGTTTAGAGGGCTGTGAGTTCGAGTCCCGGCTACCATCTTTTTTTTTTGTATGCGAGAAATCTTTACGGAGAAAGTCTATTACTGTACCTTCCAAAGAACGATGGTTAGGTTAATTGCCCGCCTGGGTCAAGAATCAAAACAGAATAAAACAAGTAACTGGTGCTGCACGCAACACACGAGTCACCTAGCGGTGAGGTGCATATTTTTCCGTTACCATAGCAACCAGAATTTTTGTCTGAGAAAAAAACAAGAAAAAAGTGGCATGAAGAATCTCCATACTGTCATCTATTCATATACCAAATATCATCATATTATCTTAAAGGGGTTTAAAGTAATCGCGATATCCAGATTTCCGGACATTCGTACGGACAGAGGGACAGACAGACAGGGGTAAACCTATAAACACCGGTATGGGACTAATAAAAATCATTGAAGTTGATTTTTGGGTCAAAAAGCATAAAAATGAAGAAAAATAGGATGGTGTAAAAAATTCGACCCCAAGCAATAGAACTACTTATCCCAAGGCTTACATTGCAATACATAAATCATATATCTAACTATAAAAAAGCTACCGTATCCCCCCAGATACCCGTCAGAATGAATCTCCGTCATCCTAGAATCTTTTTTTTTTCGGGGGGGGGGGGGGGGGGCCCCCCCCCTAGCACTATCATCACAATCATGTCTTTAGCCCTCCCAGTTAATAAATTCTAGATCCGGGCCTGAAATGGGTATATGTACGTGTTTTATCAGTTGACTATACGATAATGAATCATACATTTTGAATACTGTGAAATAATTAATTTTAGTGGGACACTAACTTTTGTCGATTTCGTAGAGGGTTATATATATTAATACTAATCCCCATGAAAACTTGTCTCTTATATAGACCTCACGTTTTCTAGAACATAGATCCATGAATAAATGTACTCATTAAATTCTCTTAGGTACATAATCAATAAAATTTAATGTCAACGAAAATTAATAACTTTAAAGTATACTGAATCTATACATTAATTAAATAACGTTAAACTAATGGGCCAACTGTATTGAACATTTATAGCAAGCAGAAAACGTGCACGCAATTCCGAAAAGACTGTCAAATAACTATTATAGTAAAAAGAGAAACCCAACTGGCCTGCGAGGTTAAATGAGAGAATGCACAAGCAGACGTTATTGATTTTTTATAAAACGGGGAAAATAAATAATATATACCAGTAAGCATCCTAGCTTAGTTCACACAAGTGTGTACTTGTCCGATTTTAAGATCGGTTAATTATACATTCACGTATTCAGTACTTTGAGTTTCAATATGAGATCCTGAAATCTAGCGGTATTTTTTTGTTAACGGATTTATTTTCTTTGGTGTTACATTCCACGTTTGTAGTCAAAGTCGGCTATGGACGTTCTGTAAATTCTTCGTACTGCAAATTCTTTAACGATCAAAAAATATGTATAAACGCAATTCGATGTTTCCCCTTTCCTTGTTCAACAAAGTATTTTAAAACTTGATATCATAGAATGGCTAAAGTGATTGAGCAATTACTCTAACCATACTGTCAATAGAATGAGTGCATTCGATATTTTCTGGTGCACATACCTTTGATTGCAAATTAAAGTTAGGTGTAGTCCTATGCACGTTTGTTAACTGCAGATATTCATCTGAGAGAACTGATAAACTTCATATGAAGACCTTTAATATTTAGACCGTTTTAGTTTACGGGACCCAGTAACCTTTTTCATTATAACTCGATAATCAGAAAGCATCATGATGAAGATTAGTTTACAAAAGTCTAAAAAAATCATGTTGTTAAATCGTTTGGGTAGTTGACTACAGATTCGAATTGTGCGTGTTTGATCCCAGCTTTGGACAGGTATTTTTGAAAACCTTACATGACACAAAGTACTGGTCTAAACGTCGTGTGTTGGAATTATTTTTATTTTGAAACATATTAAAGAAAATATATTATCACTATTGTTTAAACGGCACTTCTACAGTTTACTGTAACAATATAGCAATATATTTTAAAAGCACTATTTGGGATCACACTTACACATTTTCCGACAAGTGTATAAATTTAAATGTCTGTTTATGCAACTAGCTTATGTAGTTCAATTCTTTATCTGTAGATATATCTGATATATCATATATAACCAAAATGCCAAATTAAAGCTAATATATAATAGTTAAAGTACTTATCTGTTCCCTCCAATGATGTATCATAAACGTCGATGGTTATTTGCACACGATATTTCCGTGTACTATCTTTTCTTTCCGCATTAAAATAAAACTGTTTTAATTACATATTCGAAGCACACATATTAAAAATTGTATTCATGTATAAAGTTAAACCTTAAAACGTATAACTTATAATTTTAAGTTAGAATATATGCATGAACACGTGTTTACTAAAAGCATCCCATGCTCTCTTCCATGCGCCTGTTACAAAAAGTTTGAGATATAATACCACTGGGCACGACGCAGCACGACAAATAAACAGTTATATATTTACTATATATGTTTGCTCATATAAAAATAAGATATGATCTTTAGAGGCTAAAATCATCTCTTTCAAATAATTGAAACACTTGATACAATATTTTACTTTGCCGTCTAGATTTTATTGTAAGATATGTGGTATTTGATATGTGGTACATATGCATTGTTTGGCTGTGTGTTTAACAAACGCACCTTGTTTGATATTCATATGCTTCGTCTTTGATAATTAAGCACAGCATCCCGTTTGAGCTATACAATCAATTTGACACGTTATTAACAAGGGATTTCAAGGTAAACATAGCCTCTACATATATTAATGAGTTTTATTTATAACCATTTTTGAGCAGATAAAACCGACTTTCGAATTCAAATAATTCCTCCTTCCGATTGCTTAATATTACTGGCATGTAAAAAAAACCGCCGAAATTTAAAAATCCGAAATGAACATATACACATTTTTATAATTTTAAGTCATAATCAAATAAAATGGATTTTTAAATAAGCAATAATGTAATTAAAAAACTTACTTGGAAATAATCTGACGCCAAAGCAATGTTTAAATGTCGTTTGCTGTAAATAACATTTAAGGGTACTTTTATGCAGTGTGGAGGATATTTCCCCTCTTGTGCTAATTACTATCGATGTACATAGTATGCAATAATTTATAAAACTATATATTGTTTCTTTAATCTTTGAAATCGGTTCTGTGTAATGCAATAGAGATAATCTTTAACAAACATTTATGACGGAGTTTTTATTTTTATTTTTTGTAAGTTAAAGTAAACATAGAAATGCAAGAGATCCCCATTGCCAGTCCTTTAAAGATCAGGTAATTTAAAACATTAATCATTTGCACGACGAAGAAAAAATCAAAAGATTGCAAGGTAGTCTGTTGTGCAAATTTATGGAGGAATAATATTTATTAAATATGTATACCAGCTAATTACATGTATATAGATATAATTAAAAAAAACTTATTTATGTTACGTCGATTGGGAAACACGTTCTTGCTAATTATTCCAACACTTCTCGACTAGTCCTAGACTAGTCCAGCATTTTGCGCCTGTGGACCTCATGAAATATTTCCTTCAAACAAGATTCGAAACCACAACCTTCATATTCCCAGTCGGGTATGTTATTACTGGACCATGGCGAAACTGGTACAACATAGGTAAGACACTTAGATGAAATGTAACACGGTTTGGGCTCGGGCAAACGCAAATAATAACAATGACGTTACATATATAAAATATGATATTCTGTGTATTTTAACATACATAAATGTAACCACATTTATGTCGACAAGTAAGAAGGAATGACACGGCCCTAAATCTATATACAAATCATGAACATGCAATGTTTAACCGAATGTGAAGATTAAGCATAGTTTACATACACTAGACGCAGACTAACATATAAGTTGAATTGCACACTATTTAGCTTTGGACAAATCCAGGTGTACACACGGAAACAAAACGGACATGCAGTGTACACATAACATACCATTTCACCAGAGGGTCGACATTACCCGGTATAATTAACTGATTTAATTTACCAATCAAGGAATGCGAAATAAATCTCAAGTGTATGTTTATTTCCCATTGAACAATGTGTGGAGTTATACACCAGCATGCTGATTAGGTGTTCGAAAAGTGCTCGTTGATTTACGTATATTTGCGTCTCATTTCGGAGTGAAAAAGTCTATGGCCTTTGTTTATTCAAGGGGCCATATCACTGAATGGCTATATCAGTTGAAACAGTTAAACCGGAAACCGTAAAGTAGTATTCAGAGCACTAGATATATGTCCCTGTTTGTTTTTCTTAAACGTTAGAATGACTAGCGGTATTGATATCTATGATGCGGTGATACATATTCGGGAGAGAGAAATTAATACGACAAGAAAACTTCAACCTGCATACATATGACATTGATTAAGAGCATATCTGCACAAGAACAATGTGTATTTAAATATATCCGTCCAATAAATGAGCACGCATGGCTCTAGTCTTAACAGTGTATATGTAAACATATTTTATATCGTCTACGTTTAACGCATATCGTCAGTTTTACAGTTTTAGTCAGTTTAATTTAATCACTTTCCATTTGTTTAGAAACAGGTTCAGAATTTACAATATCCTAGGATAGTCAATTATCTAAAGAGAGGAGGAAGGGGACGTTATAGTGAGGGAGAGAGAATGGTGAATATGTTTACTTCAAAACATACACAAATAAGAAAAAATCAACAACAGCAAAAAAATACATATGCATTTTTGATAAAAGTGCCTCTCAAATGAGGAAACGTCGTATCACAAAATCCACGACTTAATGAGACCTATGAGGCAATCAAGAATGTCACCATGTCAACCTCGTTACAAATATGGCATTAACGTTACACGTAAACTAATGGGGATATTATCTACCCTGTTCATTAAATTGCATGAAGTTCAATGGTTTGTGTACACCTAAAAAGAATTTATGCCACAAATGTATTTAGTTTAAGAAAATGTGACCGGCTTGAATCGTCAATTATTCAAAAGAAGGCTAATCAGTCAGTACCAGTGATACCCTTATTCTTTTCTTTCACAAATGTAATATCAGTTATGCTGCTTTAAATCTAAGAAATGCAACAATCAATCAAATGGAATCAAAAATAGTTTATATAAACGAAAAAACAAAACAAAAACTAACTTCATAACCATGATAATAGTGTGTTGCTCACGCATGATAATATTAAACACGAATAGCTTATATTCGTAAGGTTGATTCGATTTGATAAATGTCCCCAGTTTTGTGAATAAATAGTTTCCTTAACAGTGAAAATTGTGTATGGCAAGTTCAAAGGATTTTTATATGAGTTACATAGTAGTAGAAATTTCATTTCCTTATAACTTTTTAATTTTTGCCTCAAAACTCAGATTTTATTCACCATTGTAAAGCTCTTGAAATTCATAGTTTAGTATAAAATATATATTTTAAATGGATGTTTGCACAAAAAATAAAAACACAGTAAAGAAATGAAATTATTGGTTTAGCTCAGAAAATAAACAGTGTATTTTTGTTATAAAGCTATTATCTTTAAATATATCATAATATTATTTTCATTTTTTAAATAAGTCATAAAATCTTTTCAATTTGATGCAAATGTCAGTTAGAAAGACTGACAAATAAAATTACAGCGGTGATTTTATTGTCAGATTTCACCTTTAGTACCTTTAGCCATTCAAAATGGCCGCCAAAATGTGTCTTATCAGTGCCTATGACATCACATGGAAACTATGTGTAAATATAAAAATCTTCAAAACTAAAAAAACTGAAAAACAGATAAAATAACAGACCGATCGCACAGCATATTTTTAATTAGTATCTACTCGGTTGTCCTATACATTTATCAATTTATCAAATATGTAAGCTACACATTTATTCAATTTCTGTGTACATTGCGAATTGTGAATTATGATATTACTTCATAAAACACCAAAGACATAATTATGTTTAGCCTTCTTAAGTAGCCATTATTTACATTTTACCTAAAATCAAACGTTGGTATTGTTAAGCTGACAATACAAACGTATGCATGACATACAAAAAAGCCCTGGTCGATATTTGAACACTTCAGATTAATAGTGTTATATAAGCCACGTACATCACAGGTAAAATACACTGCAATTTCCCTGTTTCTAACAATGACCGACCCAGTAGACATAATTGTGAATATGCCTACACCTAATGTAATACAATAACCCCACGATTTTTAAGAAATATGCTTAGATGTACTTGTTTCTAAATATACCCAACCAATCAGTATAAACGTCCTTGTTGTGATTCGGAGTATATCAAGAAGTCTCAAGCACAGCAGTGTGCCCTGGCATTCGCGAGTTTGTCATGCATTGACCCGTGTTGTGCTTTTACATTGACAGTGACATAAATAAACTAAACTAGAATTTAAAAAGAAAATGATACGATTCTTATGCGTGTAACTGTCAGAGGATCACTTGACAGTTTATACATATCGGCCGCTTGTATTCGAAAACAAAACAGGAAAGGAAAATACAGGTAATTACACATCTCTCATTGGTTTGTGTTGTAAAATGGTGTTACTGAAGGTCAAACGTGAGTTGTCTTTTTTATTTGCTCTTCTTAAACTTGTTATGTAAATCTTAATCACCTCCATCATGTTTGTTACTCAGCTATATCAAATCTATTGAATAACATTTTAAAGCAGGAATGCCTTTAAATGAAATAACCAAATTAATTACGGTGTTGTGATAACTGCTCCAATCCTCCCCCTCCTAGATTCAAATCTTACAGGTTGTGTGGCTCCTACTTACTGACCTTACTGAACTTCAAAACACCTCACCAATATTGCAGACCTATACTTTATTCTCTTGTGGATATGTAACGGCATATTAGTAGCCGGGTGTCTCTTATTAGTGGTTTGTGTAATTTCTATAAGCAATCCTTAAGCTAAGTCTGTATAAAACTTGTAGCCCCAAGTAAGAAGTCACGTGTTCGAGTTCCTGTATGTCTGCACAATCTTCTCACTTGGTTATATTGGTCACCGGAGGTGGGGCAATGCGATCTAGTTCTCTTGTATACGTATATCGCCTTCCGGTTATCAAGGACATAGCATTTATTCTGTAAATTCAGGGAGAAACTCAACATAAGCGGGGCAGTATATAACGGCTTACAAGTATCGGTATTGTGTGAGCAGCCCGGTAGCCCATCCATTTGGTTAAAAATAGTTCTTTGGCTCAAATACTGGTGTTTGCACATGTTTTTACATGTAAGGGTAGCTCAGTGAGTATTGCACTCTCTGTAAGAGAAATGCCGTGGGTTCAAGTCTCGTCAGGTTGCACATTGTTCTCACCCTGTGGGGCCGTGACTGCATGATCTCCGAGCTCACGTTCATCTTAAGTCTGTATTCGTTTAGAAATTCGAGGCTTGATTTCATTTTGGCAAAGTAGCATATCACGGTAACAATAACTCAAACAGGGAGGACTGTGTGTAAACGGCCGGTTGCTCAGTTCGTAGAGCACTCGAACTGTAAGTCAAAAGTTCCGGGTTAGAGTCCCGGTTAGGTGGCACATATTTTCATACTGTGATATTTACTAGTGACATAATTCTGTAAGTATTCCGATAACTCACCCACCTTATAAAGAGGGGCTCTTTGGCTCAAATCCTGATCTCTCACCTGATTATTTGAATCTTGCAAAAATAGAGAAGCAAATAATAAAGGAAGAATATTCCTTAAATATGTGTACAAGCTAAATATATACATAAGTTCAAACTTATATATCTTACGTGGATAAGAAAACACGTTTTTAGTACTTAACCTTATCAAAGGCATCTGGGTTGGAACATTGTTTTTCGCCTAGGAAGGTCATGAAAATTCCTTGCCCAAAACGGGGATCGAACACACAACCTTCGGATGTCAAGTCGTTTACGTTTCAGATGGACCACGGCGAGGAGGGTAGAGCATATAATGGAAAGGGTACATGATGGGACCATATATGCATGCAAATCATGTGAATGACAATCGAATATGAAAATTAAATATGGCTTACATACACAAGATTTAAAAAATAAAGCAAGACAATTTCAGTTTGCATAAATACGACCTTGATTTAAAAACATTTCTGCACCCGTACAGTGTGTATTTAAATATACCCGTACAACGAATGTGCAACGCTTGGTTAGAGTTTTTATAGTCTGATTGGTGTACATTTATCCGCAGAGCAGTACATGGCTATACGTGTAAAGGTATCAAGAAAAGCTTATCGCATATCACCCGTTTTCCTGCACGTTTGCACATGCTGTGACTTTTTGCAAAGTTTACTGTTTTGAAAAGAAAAGAAAAAAAAGCACAAAACACATTACTATTTATGCATGTATGTGGTTCAATTCGCGGTGTAAAAAAAACAAACAAACAAAAAAACAATGAAATTAAATATTAATTTATATTCGAGACGTACACGACAGGAAAGTCCTTCGTGAGTTATCGTAGGTAAAACATTACATTATCAATACTACTAGCAGCAGCACTACTTGTTGTAACAAGATGTAGAATGTATAGTAATATCCCTAATAAAATCAATAAATGACGAGCTAAATATAAAAAAAAATCAGATTTGGTTTTGCGCCAACACGTTTGCATTTTATGAATGGACCGCATGGTTTTGTTAACCCAACTTTGCTAAAGATAAATGATAAGTGCGTTGATATAGTGCGAGTACACTGCTAACGTACGTTGATATTTATATAAAACGTGACCTAAGACTATTTCTGACAAACATCGGTGCTTAAATGAAACCTTGATATGTGGATCTGATACCCACCTCGCTATAAGTGCTAGTATGCAACTTCTTATATTTTCACCAAACGATTGGATATTAGTGTAGCGCTAACATACTTAACTTAATGACATTTATTTAATCGGAAACGTAAATATAAGGAAATACGTTTGGTATAAATGTTCATATATCATTCCAATGAAGTGTTTGCATATATTATTCGTACATGTGTATAAGTGGTTATATTTTATATCTTTTAAACGATAAACATTCCATTTTTTGTGATGCATATCAAGGAATCCATTGTTCTATGTATACATACAACCCATACAGCCAGTCTTCCACTTTGTAAGCATTTGCTTTTAATATGACGAGACATATAGATACGCCATTGTATGTTGGACCTATATTGCCTGTATATCCGTCCATCCTGTCTTACATTCGTCCCCAAAACAGTGTGGCACTCATAACTCCAAAAGTTTTTAACCCATATTAAACTTCACATATCTATTCTAACGTTGAGATGTGGTGTTTCAATCTGATTTTCTTATAATAATGTTAAATGAAGTTGTATAGCGGGCATTTGTATCTAAATTGAGGAACTTTAAGGTATGTTAACCATGCTGGTGTTTAGATATGAACCTGTGGGTTTATTTTGAACTTAAATGGGTCATGTCAGTGTCAGTGACTTTGTGATAAGAAACTTATTACGATATAACAGTTTGTGACACGTATTTTTCTTTTTTATGAAAATTCACAGATACATATGTCACGTTGGTGCCCTGAGATGCCAACTCCTTGCCTGCATATCATGTCATATCATTTATTTCACTTGTTTTCGCCTTGTCGCAATCTCGTTCACCTAAGTGGATGCATTTAGGATTATACCTTAAGCTCAACACAGTTACTCTGTGGCAGGAAAATAATGGCACACTAAAGACGATAACGCAACTTGCAAACAAGAAAACACAAGGAAAACTAGAAGTCGTTTGTTTAAGATACAAACGAAGCGGCTTTCCGTTTGCTTATTTCAAAAGTATTGAATATAGAAATTAATACAAAAAAAATGGAATAATGATGCATAATAATGTATGATTTAATACGTAAATCATCATTATCATAAATATATGAACTATGACACGTATACAGTCACAGCGACGATATTCTTGTTTTCTTTATAATGTAATACATATACTTAAAACAAGATGTGTTCGTAAAATATGTTATGAGGTATAATTTACAAATAAATACCCACAAAACGGCGCTTTGCAATTGCTTTATTGCTTATAACTCAAGAATGTGAAGTCATATGTTTTTGCATTCCTCCTGGATAATTGTGTCTTAGATGAATCAAAGTATTCTAACGGATCAAGTTTCAGGTTTAAAACGAAAACCGAGATGCCGCTTTGCGGTTCTAGTTTATATTTGCTTCCTGTTGAATCAAATCTTAGACCTATTTACCAGGTTAGAATAAAATATCTATGGTTTGAATACATTACTACGTTTATGTAAATCTTTAAAATGGTAGGAGAGAGAGAGAGGTGGGGGCAATTTTTTTCATATTTTTGTTGTTGCTTTTAAGTGGGGAGGATGCTTTTTGTTGTATATTTGATCATCTTGCCATTTTTACCTTATTTTATGAGCATGGTTGAGAGGGAGAGAGATAGGGAGAAATATGGGAAGAGAAGAGAGAGAGAGAGAGATAGTGATAGAGGGAAAATACAGAGAGAAAAGGATAGAGATAGGGAGATAAAGAGATAGAGAGATAGAGAGTTTCAGTGTAATAAAAATTATTGTTATTCACTCTGTGCAGTGCACACTTGCCGCATGTCTTTATTTGGTTCTTTGCACATTCTCATGTATTTATTCACCCTGTTCTTGGTTTTAAGATCGGTGAACAATTTACATGAAACTTATTCCATATTCATTGGAGCTGGCTGTTCAATGTTTACCTGGGTTGATATAATGTTTACGACAAACGCTTTGAAAAAAGTAGCATATGACATTTGGCTTTATCCATTCATCACTGTCAGAATATTTCTAAAGATAGCGCAACATATAAATAATCACGCGTTTTAATAGATTGGCAAATTGTGTGTGTGTGTGTGTGTGTGTATTTTTTATTTCTCACGTTTTATTAACCAATGACATTATTCCTGTATGTAGTTCTACTTTAGTCTAAACGAGACAGATTCAGTTCTGCTTCACTGCGATATAAGGAGAAATAGAAGAGACATAATATTATGGACAGTTCCTCAGTCAGTACTGTATGTTCTGGGCACCGACCAGGGAATAAAACCAGCGTCTTTGTTAACGACTTGAGTATGTCGCGACCCGGGATTGCACATAGTAGGCGGACGCTCTAACTATTCGGTAACTTGGACCATACCACCAATCTAAGATTATATTATATGTTAAACAATTGATGATAATCGAGCTTATGAAGAATATTATTGCAAATCGGATGACGGTAAACCCCATACGTTGTTGTTTCGATAATAGTCCTTCTCATTTAGATAACATGGATGAGACAGTTTTCCATCGTTCTACCATATATATTTATATATATATAATTAATGCAGATCATAAAATGGATGTATATTCGCCTAACAGCACATTGTATTTACTTGTCTAAAACTACAATAAAGAAAGAGCGAACAAACAAACGATGGACGGATGGGTGGACAGAAAACACTGAGCGTACATGTATAATGTTTATGTCATTGAGCAAATTATAAACGTTCATCCATATTTAATTATAATCGTATTTACACAACTAATAATTGGACGGTAAAATGATCGAATGCACATGTTCGGGGTTTTAGTATCAGTCGATTCAACGTATACAAACCACTCTATAGTTAATAATCCCGTGCATAATACTATCATTTTACCTGTCCTAGAAAAAATAAAAATCTATATTTATACTCAGAAGAAAAAGTCGATAAGCTACCTCTTCGTTTGTAAACGTTTCTTTATCCTTTTACACACCACACTGGTTAAAGCATTACAAAATATTCACGTTGATAATGTGTTCGGTGTATACATTTATCTATCATAGATTATATGCATGACAATGGCCTTGTCTGTACCCGAAAATATCTAAAAATAATCGTCAAAGCAATGTCCAAGGTCAAATATATAGCTTTATTGGTATAGTGCTGCCTTACTGCGACATACTTAAAAAATGTCATAATACCACGCAATGTTATAGTATCCTGTCATTTGACAATTATGTTTTCTAGTTTTATTATTTCAACATTCAGTGATAGATCTGGATTATTTCCTGCATTGGACAAACACTTTGCAAAAGAGAAAAGCATGAAAGATTAATGTTCCTTACGTGGTTCAAACCCACGTCCTTCGGATCCACACTAATCTGAGTTACCACAAGACTATGGCGGAATTTTAAGATACCGAGGGACAGACATGTTGGTATATCAGAATACGGCCGGACGCTTTTAACAATCAACCACCTGAAGCGATGTATTTTTATATCGGCATAAATCACTGTTGTGGTAGATCTCGCATTTTTAGCTCACCTGAGCACAAAGTGCTCAAGGTGAGCTTTTGTGATCGCCCTTCGTCCGGCGTCCGTCGTCGTCCGTCGTCCGTCGTGCGTCGTCAACAATTTGCTTTAAACGACATCTCCTCTGAAACCGCTGGACAGAATTTAATGAAACTTGGCAGGAATGTTCCTTGGGTGAGGCTCTACGAAAGTTGCTAAAATAAAGTTCATCCATGAAGAACTCTGGTTGCCATGGCTACAAAAAAAAAATGAAAAATTTAAAAATAATCTCCTTCAAAACTACTGGCCAGATTTCAAAATAATTTGGTACAGATGTTCCTTGGGTCAACCTCTACCAAAGGTGCTAAAATTATTCCGATCCGTAAAAAAACATGGCCGCCCGGGGCGGGGCTTATTTGCCTTATATGTATATAGAGAAACCTTTAAACAACATCTCCTCTGAAACCACTGGACAGAATTTGATTAAACTTGGCAGGGATGATCCTTGGGTCAACCTTCACAAAAGTTCCTAAAATAAACTTGATCCATGTAGAACTCTGGTTGCCATGGCAACAAAAAGGAAAAAAAATGAAAACTCTAAAAGTCATCTTCTTCAAAACTACTGGCCAGATTTTAAAATAAATTGGTACAGATGTTCCTTGGGTCAACCTCTACCAAAGTTGCTAAAATTATTCCGATCCGTTAAAAAACATGGCCGCCAGGGGCGGGGCTTATTTGCCTTATATGTATATAGAGAAACCTTTAAACAACATCTCCTCTGAAACCACTGGACAGAATTTGATTAAACTTGGCAGGGATGATCCTTGGGTCAACCTTCACAAAAGTTGCTAAAATAAACTTGATCCATGAAGAACTCTGATTGCCATGGCTACAAAAAGAAAAATAATTTGAAAACTTTAAAAATCATCGCCTTCAAAACAACTGACCAGATTTCAAAATAATTTGGTACAGATGTTCCTTGGGTCAACCTCTACCAAAGTTGTCAAAATTATTCGGATCCGTAAAAAAACATGGCCGCCAGGGGCGGGGCTTATTTGCCTTATATGTATATAGAGAAACCTTTAAACAACATCTCCTCTGAAACCACTGGACAGAATTTGATTAAACTTGGCAGGGATGATCCTTGGGTCAACCTTCACAAAAGTTGCTTAAATAAACTTGATCCATGTAGAACTCTGGTTGCCATGGCAACAAAAATCGAAAAAAAA
>CM037791.1:37231135-37281135 GCA_021229015.1 Solen grandis
TAACGAGAATACTGTCTCGAAATAACAAGATAATTAGATTATCATAATAATATGCTTTACTTGCAATTAAAATGCTCAATATACTAAATAAAATGTTTAAGTAGTTTATACATCTATACACTGTAATAAAACAAAAAATATTGTTTGTACGTTAAAATTATATAAATTATCAAGATGCTATGAAAAACGTTAACGTTAATATATACCGCTTTTAACACGAGAAGATATGTGGTAATAAATGTAAAGTTTATCTTTTCAGTCTAAATTTCGACGAGTATAGACGTCTTTATGAAATGTACGTACCATAATATACATTATTATACACAAACGATCATTTCTTTTTATATCTAGACGTCAATGAGTAAATTAAGTGACCGTATAGAAAACTAAACCACTTGATTGAAATTGTTACATTTATATATTATTATTCCGTAGGGTTAAATTTTAAAACACGAGGTTCTACATGTATACCGTTTAATGATTTAAGATTATTAGTTCCATGTATACAGGGATGCGCGATACATTATGATCAAACGTACAAAAATAGTTATCTCTAAACGGAGGTATCATTAATATAGCACTATTATTGTACTTAAACTATTATTTATCTGTCTTGGCATACGAGTACTAGTTATGCTGTTTGTATTACTATGTTACTATTTTACATACGAACAGTACATGAATGACCTTTGACCCTTTATATTTCATTAAAAAATCAAGATTGATGTTTGGGCATATGTTTAGGAATTTCTTCATTAAGCTTTTTCTCAAATGAATTAAACGCTTAAACGTGCTTCAAATATTCATTACATTATGTACCGGTATTTATGCTTTTACAAATCATGCTAAAGTTTAGATTCTTGATTCAACGCAATTGACATACATAAAGAGTGTTTTTAAATTACCTCGTTCACAAAATGTCCCTGAAAGTCCGGGTTTACATCCATTTATACAATGTCCAGTCCATCTAGCACATACATTGGTACCAGCATCGTCTTTACAGCCCTCACTACACCGGAACTGACATGTTTCACCGTATCTATCATAGGCGCAAGAGTGACAGTGACCGTTGGAAGGATTACAAGTAGTATAGTCGCAATTGGTGGAGCAGTCATGATTACTATTATTTACGAATGGTGTGCATGAGCACAATATACACAGTTCCGCACATTTACCTTTATAGAACAGCTGATACAACTAGAGTCAGACAAGTAATATCCAGCAGAACACCCGTGTACACATGCACCGTTGATCTTGTAACAAACGGTATTTGCACAGTTTGTGTCACACCGCTGACCACAAGATCTCCCGTAATATCCCTCCATACAACGATTACAATCAGTCCTTGATGTACACCTGGCACAGGTTCTTTGACATCGGTAACATAAACCTTTGTTTAAGTAATATCCGTGTATACATTGTTCGCACAAATCCGAAATGCAAGTGACACAATTGCTACAGGCGTTTTCTGAAAATACATTTCATTTATACAAATGAAATGAAAAGGAAACAGTTGTTACTATCTGTGAAGAATATATCAGAGATTATACATTTATCATGTTTGAGTAGAATGTTAATCTGTATTTTTTGCTGATATTATTTAAAGAAAATAAATCATTCCAAACATATTATGAATAATGAACTTATTTAAGGATACACTATGAAATTTACTTTATTAAGTGCACAGTGTTTTACCTAATATCGCATTTCCGTAGGTGTTTATGTACGTGTTATTTCAATACAGCTCACTGGTCGTAAAACGCAATATCAACTCTATCAAAGATATAACAGTCTGAACCAAACAAAAATGCAACGACATATAAGACATGACACTTTATGGTATGATTTCATATATGGATAATAGTTAAGGGCAAAACCTACCAACAACCCCAACCATAACGTTCAGCCAGATGACAAGTATCAGAATGTCTGCTCTCATTTTAAATGTTCACCGCCTGCAATAGATTAAACTACAAATTACTTTTTTTTTTCATTTTAATGCTACTGATCCCTGTTACAGGGTAATTATTCCCTTTATCATGGAGGTCATAGCTTCATAGCTTTATATAGTTATAGCTGCCTTTTTTATTAGTTTCAATTACTCAAGAATAATTCCTGGACTGGTTGGCCAAATAATAGGACTAGTTGTGATAGCATGCCATAACGGTGTGATACGGCAAAAATGCATCACTATACCTGTGTCGGGATGATCAAAATCCCGATATTACTAAATTACGATTGACGGGATAGATAGACAGACAGACAGACAGACAGACAGACAGACAGACAGACAGACATCATGTCATAAATATTGACACTCGTTTCATTATAAATTGCTTACCTGCAGATCCCAGAAATTATAATATTTTCCTTTTTAGGCACCGATAATAACTCCAGATAACATTACTCGTATGAAACTTATCACACTACACCACGGAAAGTAAATGAGTTTTCGTATTGTTTAATTTTAAACACACATACCGGAAAAGAAATATTCTGTCACGTCTATATTGCAATCAAGTAGTTTTCACATATATAATTTAGAATTAACTGCAGAACAGATCGGTTTGTCACAGATCTACCACGTTGAATGAAGAAAAAGTATTCTTCATACATATGCATATATAAATGGCACGATGCATTTGTGCATCGTTTGAGGCAAAAGTCCACGAAGCATGTAAATCCTATCGGATGTGTTTGAAATGAATCCTGCAATAAATAAATCCCATTGATATCCTAAACTGAAGTCATGCACCTTTGTACCTTTAGTTATTTTTGATGACCATCGCTCAGCTGGTTCAAAGTATAAAAAATCGCATAACTACAGCCACAGAAAGCAAACATTTATATTACAACTTCAAAATATATTATTTAGTATATTTAACTTTCGGAATATTAAACTGTTTTTGTGATTTTTAAAATCATGCAATATAGTCCTGTAAATATAACTTATATTATTATATGTCTGCAATATCATAAAAGTATGGTCATCTTACGCCCCCACAGGGACGCTGTAATATGACCGTGTCTGCCGTGTCATAAAAGTACGACCACTTACGACCGCTATAGGTACGACAAACTTTGAACTTACGTCATCACTTGAAGGCCGTACGGATGCCGCCGGCTTTCTGTAAATATAGAATATGTTTTCTAGATATAAGCCGTGCGGCTTCCCTAACATATGTGACTGCTATTGGATGTGAGCGTGGAAATTTTGCGGCGGCCCTAGAATTGCTAGAGGCCGTGGCAAATTTGACTTATCTGTAAGTTATTCAAATATACATATTTATCAAACTCAAATCAATAATCTGGAAAAAGATTTTCACAGTTTCGGTTTAATCAACAAATACCCTTTTAAAGCCTCTCTCTCTATCTCTCTCCCTCTCTCTGAATGTGTGCGTTTTGTGTATATTTTCAAAGAAATATCGTGATGCATTTTGATAAGCTCCTAAACATAACATCCACTGTCCGTGCAGTCACATGTATATATATACGGAACAAAGATAATAACCCCAAATTAATAGCATACACTGTATTGAGAGTTTATGAATTGTGTGAATTTGAATTTCGAGAGTGATATAATTTTGTAAAATATTGTTGGAAATTAATGGTTCATTAATCTCAAATGTAATAATCTGTTAGTTTTGCTTCAAGGTGTTACCACAATAACATACAGATTCGCACCATTAAATTTGGTCCAACTTTATTTTAAATTCTTTAAGACAGGAAAAATTGTGTCAAAAATATACAGTTATTAATATTTTGAAACAATGGTAGTATATTCGACATTTCTGAGTTCAACACAGAACATATTTGTGAAACCCTCAAGTTTTATTTCACAAAACTTTACAAATACCTGTTTTTGTAGTCTTCATACGTTTCTAGGGACAACTAAATAGCTCTCAAATGTCCTAAATATCCTATAAAGACCTGAACTTTTTTGTCTCAATGATTTGGTAAGTGAATCTACTACTTGAAACATGATTTCATGGTTGATTTATATGCGGTAATATATTGATATGTACATTTAAAATGACTTATATGTCGCATTGACAATATTCATGTTATGTAGAACATGGCATTGATCAATTGATGCTAAGACTGCGAAGAAATGATCATTGTATTTCCAATTAATGATGATTGGAAACATCATAAAGGCATCTAAGCCAATACTAAATAAGTTGAATTAATGATATACATTTTTTATTATTAACTTTACATATCCTTTCCCTCTCTTTTAGCCCATAGCTATAGTAAATGCAACTCCTCCATAACAGCTTTATGTATATTTATGCCAATAAAGTCGTATATAAAACTAAGCCATTAAAATGTCATTATATATTATATATATTGTCTTGTGCAATACATTTATTTAACTTTGTAATCAATGAAAACTATTTCGTAGTAACAATTACTCGTTTATACTTTTATCATGCAACATTTCATATTATAATTATTATTTTTTCTTTATAGTAAAACAATATTTCGTAATTGTGACAAGAATAGTCATTTCGAAAAGTGTTTAAAGTCGCTTATGTGGCACCGTAATATAACGTAAAATGGATAACAATTGCACTTAAGCTGATCTTCGAGTTGTAACATTGCATTGACCTTGGCAATCATTGGTCTGAACAGGTCATAAATATATATTGTTTGTATGAGAGGACAAGACAAGTGAACAACCGTATTTCCTAACAATCAAAATATATTCTTCACATATGTCATCAATTATTGCTTATCTTTGCTATTTCTCCTTTTCCGTGTAGGATAGTGCGTGCTGATTAAGTATTGCCGTATCGTCGAGGACCACATCTCACTTGAGTTTCTTGGATACAACAATCAGCGCCTTTAATAAACAGTCATTCAATATAAATACATGATGGATGTTTGTACTGAGTGTAGAGGAAGCTCGCTAAAATGTGACATTAAATAGATAGATGAAAATAACAAATATGAAGAAAAAAATGTTGGAAACTGAACATTTTTCTATTATGATTGTATTTAATTTTAAGACGGCAATTCTCTGGAGGGCTGGTCCATATCTTGATCTCAATCTGGTTAGGTTACTTTAGTTTGTTCTGTGAATACTTGTGTCGTTATTTCGTCCGTTTCCTATATTTTTCTAGAATTATAGGGTTTAAATATTGATAAAAATAATATAATGGACTGAAATAGTCTAGGTGGCCAATTAGTTAGAGCGTCTTTGCTAAAAATATTTTTGTATCCGGCATGCGAAAACACACACTCTTAATTGTAAGCATTTCCTATGTGTGATAATCAGAACAATATCACATAAATTTAAAAATGGTCATTTAATTATGTCATGCATGTATATGTGATTTTATTAATCCTTATTGACATCATATGTATTTTGGCATATAGAATATATTTTTGGCTTTGCAGTCAGTGCAGATTCTTAGATATAACATACCACGAATGACACAAAGTATCTCCTGGTAATAATGGTCTGCCGTGTTTGAAAAATCGTAAATTATCGTATAAAAAGTAAAGGATTATCTATTTAAAGGAAGTATCTAATTCCACAGCACATATAATCTTGCTTCTATTGATTTTACAGTATTTATACATGGGATTCAAACGTTTGTAATAATTATCCAAATTTATCACTTTATCTTTTTCAATATTTCAATTAATGCGTTCGATGTCAGGGTGTGGTGGGTATTTGTTGTTAATTAGAATTTTTAAAATCATCTGAAGCTGCTCTTCTTTTTAAAAATTGCTCAATTTCAATCTTTATTCGTGGAGGTTAAGAGACATGGAGCGTACATAATCTGATATTAAATACTTTCTAGTTCTCTTAAAGACTCATTGAGCTGAACGTCACTGATAATTTGTGTTTTAAACAGTTTTAACCCCTTTATTGTGTAAGTAAAATAGTTCACATCATACTTTCAATTTTAACTCTTGTAATTTGAATTAAAGTAAGATGATTTGTTTTGGCGGAGATTTTTAAGCCTGAAAAGTATTACAATTACACTTTTGTTCAAGTTTTTTTAGCGGAGTCCAACAAATAGTTGCAGTGCACAAAAGTTCATCGGCAAACACCCTATCAAAAAACATCTGTCAACAACAATTAACTCTGCCGGGCGTATGTTTTATACATAAATTATTACAGGGGATGGGATAATGGAGAAAAATCGGGGTGGTCTTTAATGGTCCTGTGGGGACGTTTACGCCCGGGCAGTGTACAACACGCCCGATCAAAAGGTTGGTCGAGCTTGGTCAAGGCATTTTGGGTATCGGACATGATCGAGGTGATCAGATCGGCAGTGTGACCTTCTTTAACGAGGGGTCCTGGGACGAGCCTCGTTGCATGTTTCTCTCACACCTTTGGAATTTAACTATTTATCATGCACGTTTGTAATTTAGTTTCGGTAACAGTTAATATACACAAGAAAAGTTTGCGTGGCAGTTGTACTCAGTGCTTTCATATTTAGTGCATTAATAGTCGGAATATAGACAACAATAGTATTTTTTTACATAAGAAATAAAACTCGTACATTCATAATCATCCTAGCTCTTCATGGAAAGCATAATAAAAAATGAACGGATAAGAGTGAAGAAATGCGTGACATAATGATACCAGTCGACCTAATCCCAATTTTTCTCTATCCGACCGAATCCCAAGTTGTCTCTATCCGACCTATCCGACCGAATCCCAAGTTGTCTCTACCCGACCGAATCCCAAGTTGTCTCTATCCAAATGTTGCTATAAGATAGAATTCTAAATTTGACATCTTTGTCATTGGTATTGATTTTTTCTTGACATATGTCATATATTTGCATAGGATATAAACTGAACAGCACATCATTTAGAACCGTTTTTTTTTCTAAAGAAATTGTAAGTGGAAACATTTTTAAAAAAATTTTTATAGACACGATAAGACGAGATTGTTCAAGAGTTATTAAAATATGCATATAGCTTTTCGGATAGAAATAATAAATTCGTCAAATTCAAATACATTTAACTACACTTACATGCAGACAATACTAGAGTGATATGTTGTTATGATGAACAGAACAACAAACAAACAAAGAAAGTGAAATTCAGACGTTCATAAACGCATATGAATGTTGAATTAACTATTAACGTTGAGAAAATCTAAGTATGTTTTGAAGGAAAGTATCTGGTAATACATAAGGAATATAAACCGTCAAAGTATTAACCCATGACCGAAGTTAACAAAACATACTCACTTTTCTTACCTTGAAAAATAATAAAGTTAGATATACTCATTTTAGTGTCTATTCAAGATACTGCGTATTCAGAACCGGGAGTAAGTCAGGTGGTTTACCCGTTTAAGACGTTAGGAAAACCTGAATATACTAGCTCTATTTTATCCATGAAACCCCCATGACCATCATTTCCCTTGGTACTATTTTGTCAAAATAAAATCAATTTATTGAGCACGTGGTCTTTAAAGAACACCCTTTGTGGGTATGACATTATAAATAACAAAAAATACATAAAAAATATATTATCTTCGCAAAATTTTCTCGTTTACTTTAATCATTAGTAGTCCTTCTCAGTTGAATGTCTGAATGTTCTTTTTTAAGTTAGAAAGTAATGCATATAAAACATTATAGATATATTATAAACGACGCAATTAATACCGAGAAATCTGCACTAATAGGAAAATAATTTGTATTCGAACTGAATTGTATTTGCGGATGTCTCCACCCCTAATCGTAAAATCGTAATAGAACTACTCAAAGCATAGAACGTGACATATTGTTCGTATTTCAAGTTACTGTAGAATGTGTCAACACCGTTCGGATGAAAGCGCACGAAGACTTATGGGTTTGGATGAAAGCAAAGGAAGACTAATGGGTTTGGATGAAAGCGCACGAAGACTTATGGGTTGGATGAAAGCGCATGAAGACTTATGGGTTCGGATGAAAGCGCACGAAGACTTATGGGTTTGGATAAAAGCGCACGAAGACTTATGAGTTTGGATGAAAGTGCACGAAGACTTATGGGTTCGGATGAAAGCGCACGAAGACTTATGGGTTCGGATGAAAGCGCACGAAGACTTATGGGTTTGGATGAAAGCGCACAAAGACTTATGGGTTTGGATGAAAGTGCACGAAGACTTATGGGTTTGGATGAAAGCGCACGAAGACTTATGGGTTCGGATAAAAGCTAACGAAGACTTTCGGGTTCGGATGAAATCGCACGAAGACTTATGAGTACACCAAGAATGCCATTGAAATTGATATGTAAGGCAAATAAAATTTGAAAAACAATTTATAATTTGATCGAACTATTTCGATAATCTTCATTTCTGTAAAACAATAAATAATACTCGTATGATTCTGGGTATATGGTTATTTGCTTCGGCTATCAACCCCAAGTGCTAGCCATACTTTAAGGCTAAGTGTGATTCCGTGCGATGCTTATAATTTCCCTGGCAACATATGATATGCCCGAGGTGGTTGCTGCATCGTTTGACTCAAGATATGGAGAAAATATACTAGAGTTAGCCCTGAGAGTTTTATCTACATATTTCCTTAAGATCGCACTTATATAGCAATTCCTTTCATCTACTTCCATATTCTTGGATTTTATTTCCGTGTTAATGGCAGATGATAACTTCAGATAACAACCCCCTATCTGTATAAACGAAGTAACGCTGGGGTTGTAAATTTAATTATTAGCCTACATGGTTTAAACCATTATGTCTCAATTCCCATAATTCAATGTTCTCACATAGATTAACCAGACAATCCACATGGGCTTAAGTAAGACTACGCTGTGAAATAACCGAGTTTCTGAATTGTCAATTCTAGAAGTTTGTAGGAAGCACTTACTTTTTTCTCCTCGTACATTTCATAAAAAAAACAATAATAACAACAACAAAAACAACAAAAACTTGTGTCATGATATTTTGCCTATATAGTACATATTGGAGACTTAAGATAATCGTCTATTCCTTCGGTCGATATTTATCCTTCTATTGCGTGCTCAATGTCCGCACAGATGACGACGTCTCCTATGGATATGGATGTGTAAAAGTTTCAGCCAACATGTCACAAATACACTCGACTTATTATCATGTGTGAATAATATTGCAGGCGATCTCTTATGAAATATATTCTGTCAGCTAGTATTAAATTTTAAAGAAATGGTGTGGCATTTACGATAAACACACATACCAACATAAACTACCATCATGATAAACAAGGGAGATAAATCATTAAGTCTTCTTGTAGTTACCGTATACACTCAAGCTTCAGTGAAGAGCTGTTTGATAAGCATAATGTGTTAAACATCAAACAGTACCTAATGTTATAACTTTCTTAAAAAAATGGAATAATATATCAAGTTATACCGATTTGAATATGTTGCTTTATTTTTATATCATTTAGACCTGAAAAAAATTATAGCCTTGAATATGTATGAGTTCGTCATAGTTTTGTTATTCATTGTCACATTTTTTTCACATTGTTAAACATGAGATCTTTCATAATCTTATATACCTTCCTACCATCCCCTCCAATTACGCGTTTAAGTATTGCTATATTATATTAGATAAGTTCTCATATTATTGACAAATAATGATTTTGCTATTTGCAGTTTCCTAATATAGTTTTCTGGTATACATCATTTATATTATTGCAATGAATATAATTTTATTTGTATAATTTTACATATCATATCATTAATAGAATGTAATTCCTGATGTTCCTCACAAGACACTGAATAAAACTGATTATCATCTTTTATGTATGAATGAATGTGTGTATGTAGGTCCCAGAATTATTTCTATATCTAGATGGCTGACTTGAGTCATTGGTGTCCATTGTGCAAAATAATGACATTCGCTGGCGGATACATTATAAACGACGCCTCTAATACCAAACCATCTCTCTCTCTCTCTCTTTCTCTCTCTCTCGAGGAATAATATAGTATCCAGTTTGAATTAATTCTTGTAGAGGTCTCAACTTATAATCTTAAATTGATAAAATGGACATATTAAAATATGATGTCAAAAATGTCTCTGATGGCTAAGTATCATAACAGAAACACATTTATATGGTTAATGTATGATTTTGTAAATGCTTCAGTTTAGCGTATTTTGCAAGTTTGTTATTTCGATGTGAAAAGGAATTAAAGCGAGCATACGATGCTAATGCATTATAAATAAATTTATTTGCTCCAAAATTATTTCCTTATCAAGATAACCGATTTTAGTCATAAGTATCAATTGTGCAAACATGTAAGCATTCACTGGTGGTTTCATTTTAAATGACAAATAAAACTGATTAATCCTGAAAGGAAGATATCAGTATCCAGACTGTATTGTTTGATGCGGATGTCTTCACTTATAATCTTGATACACAGGCCAGGATAGACAATATTGTCTCCAGCGGAT
This sequence comes from Solen grandis, assembly GCA_021229015.1. NCBI lineage: Eukaryota > Metazoa > Mollusca > Bivalvia > Adapedonta > Solenidae > Solen > Solen grandis. The sequence continues at coordinate 37,241,533 of CM037791.1, forward strand.
AAGTGTTAAGGAAGTTAATCGTTTTGAAGTCAACACTGTTACAAATCATTCAACAATGCATGGATTTACGAATACTTATAGTAGACATGTATTTCTAGGTGGTTAAGCATACAATATTGAACCAAAAATACTGAATTTATATTGGGCTACATAAAACTAATGAACCAACTACTGCGTATAAGTATATTAAGCATCCAACACTGTATATTAAAGATAGTATTATGCTTAACGTAAACAGAGAAACGGTCAAAGGTCAAATGAAATAATGGTTTTGCCCAGTGAGAGAATATTCACGCAATTGACTTTATTCATTGGGGATACCATCTAAATAACAGGTATAACTAGACAACACATGTTGTCTCAAATAGACATTATCTCCGAAAATAACTAACATATTGTCGGTAGGACGATAGAAACAAAAACAAACATGGGTTTAAAGTAGCACTGTTTCAATATTTATGATTAAGATTTTTTATAAATAGCAGATTATACATCAAACGCTTGAAATATAAATGGTACACCCTTGTACACTTGTATTGTACCAGCAGATGTTTACGATTTATTCATTTTCCTGTCCATTTTAAGGTAATGAAATATACAGATGTATTAATTATTTTTACATAGCCCACCTACCCAGTCACTGACATACCGGTTGATATCAGGCTAGAAACAAACACAACATATATGAGGCACTTATATCTTAAAGAATGGATATACACATGTACAGTGTCCAAATGATCTCTAACGGAGTAATTAATAATGTCTATATAAACTTTTTTTAGTTTAATCTCCTCCTTGTCCCACGTATACGAATATGTCGAGGGTGGCTAGGATCTGACAAATAAGAAAAAAATGCAGGGACACATATAATATCAAATCCCATACCATCAGTAGTGATGCAACCATTTCACCGTTAAGATTAGTCCTACACCAAATAAAATGAAAATACAGATAGCGTTCCTGCTTGTGTCTGTTCATTGATACTGTGCAATTTCGTTAAGTTTGAAGTTCAGTCAAACAAATGTGTGCGTTCAATACATTGTCCAAGAGGTTATGTTTTCCTGCAAACGTTCATGCTTAGCCTATTCTAGTTGAAAACCCTACGGAGTAACGAAGCACATTGACCGTGGTTGTCTGACATTTGAACATTGATTACTAATAATAGAAATGTAGGCCTATGGATTTGTGTTAATGGCAAATATTCATTTGATAGGACAGTTAACATATTGACAGCTCATTACCTAGTCTGTTTCAGTTTAATGTTTTAATACATAATGTCATTTTGTTATAATTAGCAGCACGCATGTAAAATTGTATCAAAAATATAGTTATTAATATTTTGAAACAAAGGCTACATATTCGACATTTTTTAAGTTCAACACAGATCATTGTGAAACTCTCAATAGTTTTATTCCACAAAATAACTTTACAAATAACCTGGCGTGCGTTCAGTATGACAAACGTATGCAACCGTACATTTACAGTCACGTATGAAACTGCCTCGCTGTCATAATCACGATGTTGACGTATACCTATGTACAGCATAAGGAGCATGTGAACAGCATGCTCTATGGTCCTAAGACAACTCCATAGCTGACTGTAAGCGACCGGTTGCATACGGTTTGTCATACTGAACGGACGCCTGCTTTTGTAGTCTTCATACGTTTCCAGGGACAACTAAAATAACTTTCAAATGTCCTTAATATCCTATAAAGACATTAACTTTTTTGCCTCTTTAATTTGGTAAGTGAATCTTCTATTTAAAACATGATTACATGGTTGGTTTATATGCGGTGATATATTGATATGTACATTTAAAATGTACGAATACATTTATATGACTTTAATGTCGAATTGACAATGATCATGTTATGTAGAACATTGCACTGATCAATTGATGTTAAGACTGTAAATAAGTGATCATTGCATCTCCTATTAATGGTGTTTGGCAACATCACAAAGGCATCTAAGCCAAAATTTAACAAGTTGAATTAATGATACAGTAATTTATAATAATGCATTTTGAATGCCTCAACTGAGCCAGCATGCACAATATTATCAGGGAGATGATTCCACTAAATCACAGTGTCCACAAAGAATGAATTTTCATATTGTTTAGAATTGATGATGGTATTTCCCGACCCTTTGATTTTTTGCAAAGGCGTTTTTTCTAATATAGTTAATGTTTCACAGTCATTAGTAACTTTTGTTTGTTTTTGTTTTTATTAGCTCACCTGAGCACGAAGTGCTCAAGGTGAGCTATTGTGATCACCCTTCGTCCGTCGTCGTGCGTCGTGCGATGTGCGTCGTGCGTCGTCAACAATTTTCTTTAAATCTCCTCTGAAACCGCTGAACAGAATTTAATGAAACTTGGCAGGAATGTTTCATGGATGAGGCTCTACAAAAGTTGCTAAAATAAAGTTGATCCATGAAGAACTCTGGTTGCCATGGCTACAAAAAGAAAAATAATTTGAAAACTTTAAAAAATCATCTCCTTCAAAACTACTGGCCAGATTTCAAAATAATTTGGTACAGATGTTCCTTGGATCAACCTCTACCAAAGTTGCTAAAATTATTGCGATCCGTAAAAAAACATGGCCGCCAGGGGCGGGGCTTATTTGCCTTATATGTATATAGAGAAACCTTTAAACAACATCTTCTCTGAAACCGCTGGACAGAATTTATAAACTTGGCAGGGATGATTCTTAGGTCAACCTTCACAAAAGTTGCTAAAATAAAGTTGATCCATGAAGAACTCTGGTTGCCATGGCTACAAAAAAAAAATAATTTGAAAACTTTAAAAATACCTTAAAAATTTCAAAATAATTTGGTACAGACGTTCCTTGGGTCAACCTCTATCAAAGTTGCTAAAATCATTCTGATCCGTAAAAAAACATGGCCGCCAGGGGCGGGGCTTATTTGCCTTATATGTATATGGAGAAACCTTTAAACGACATCTTCTCTGAAACCGCTGGACAGAATTTAATGAAACTTGGCAGGAATGTTCCTTGGATGAGGCTGTACAAAAGTTGCTAAAATAAAGTTGATCCATGAAGAACTCTGGTTGCCATGGCTACAAAAAGAAAAATAATTTGAAACATTTAAAAATCATCTCCTTCAAAACTACTGGCCAGATTTCAAAATAATTTGGTACAGATATTCCTTGGGTCAACCTCTACCAAAGTTGCTAAAATTATTCCGATCCATAAAAAAGCATGGCCGCCAGGGGCGGGGCTTATTTGCCTTATATGTATATAGAGAAACCTTTAAACGACATCTCCTCTGAAACCGCTGGACAGAATTTAATGAAACTTGGCAGGGATGATCCTTAGGTCAACCTTCACAAAAGTTGCTAAAATAAAGTTGATCCATATAGAACTCTGGTTGCCATGGCAACAAAAATAGAAAAAAAATATGAAAACTTTAAAATTCATCTGCTTCAAAACTACTGGCCAGATTTCAAAATAATTTGGTACAGATGTTCCTTGGGTCAACCTCTACCAAAGTTGCTAAAATTATTCCGATCCGTAAAAAAACATGGCCGCCAGGGGCGGGGCTTATTTGCCTGATTTGTATATGGAGAAACCTTTAAACGACATCTCCTCTGAAACCGCTGGACAGAATTTAATGAAACTTGGCAGGAATGTTTCTTGGGTGAGGCTTAACAAAAGTTGCTAAAAAAAAGTTGATCCATGAAGAACTCTGGTTGCCATGGCTACAAAAAAAAAATAATTTGAAAAATTTAAATTTCATCTTCTTCAAAACTACTGGCCAGATTTTAAAATAAATTGGTACAGATGTTCCTTGGGTCAACCTTTACCAAAGTTGCTAAAATTATTCCGATCCGTAAAAAAACATGGCCGCCAGGGGCGAGGCTTATTTGCCTTATATGTATATAGAGAAACCTTTAAACATCTCCTCTGAAACCACTGGACAGAATTTGATTAAACTTGGCAGGAATGATCCTTGGGTCAACCTTCACAAAAATTCCTAAAATAAACTTGATCCATATAGAACTCTGGTTGCCATGGCAACAAAAATAGAAAAAAAATATGAAAACTTTAAAATTCATCTTCTTCAAAACTACTGGCCAGATTTTAAAATAAATTGGTACAGATGTTCCTGGGTCAACCTCTACCAAAGTTGCTAAAATTATTTCGATCCATTTAAAAAACATGGCCGCCAGGGGCGGGGCTTATTTGCCTTTTATGTATATAGGGAAACTTTACAGGGATCATCTCCTTTAAAACTACTGGCCAGATTTCAAAATGTTTTAATACAGACTGATGTTCCTTGGGTAACCGTATACTCAGGTGAGCGATCCAGGGCCATCATGGCCCTCTTGGTGTTCCTATAGGTCTGTGAATTTCACAATATCTGATGTTGCCAGTGCTGGAACTAACCCCTCAGCCACCTTGTACATTAATATTAATCTGAGGCTTAGACGTGTGTCTTGTAATGTTTCTAATTCAAGTTCTAGTTGTTCCTTGTGTTCTGCTTGTATAATCTCTTTTTTTAAATTTTACTGCCCCTTTTGTATTCTTTCCAGTTTGTCTATATTGTATTTTTGGTAGGACTTCCAGATGGTAGCCCCATATTCCATTATTTTTTTTTACTAGTGTCATGTAGTCTGTTTTTCTACAGGTCTCTTTTACATTTCTGAGATTCTTCTTAAAAAGCCTAAGTTGAAGTTGCTTTATTGCATACCTTTTTGATATGTATACTCCATTTTAAGTAATTTGAGATTTGTAGTCCAAGATAGGGATAATTATGTACTTCCTGCATTATGTGGTTATTAAGTTCATAAAACATATTTGATCTTTTGTTGATTGACATTTCATGCCCCAGTTTGTTGCCCATGTTTCTGGGCTAATTAGATCCTGTTGTAATTGGAAGTGATCTTGTTCTGATTTTATTGTTCTATATAGTAAGCAATCACCTGCAAATAGCCTGACAGAGGATTTTACACATTCTGGCGGGTCATTTATGTGGCACAACAATAGGACTGGCCCTAAAACTGTACCTTGGGATACCCCTGAGTCTACTGTTGTTTCACTTGATTTTTCGCATTCTACTATTGTTTTTATTGTTCTATTTGTTAGGAAATTTGTTAACCAAATGTGTAGACTTCCATTAATTCCATAGCTGTCAAGTTTGAAAAGGATTTTGTCATGCTGTTCTAGGTCAAAGGCTTTTGAAAAGTCTAATATGGCAATATCTATATGTTGACCTTTGTCATGATCTAATAGGAAGTCATTTAAAACTGTGATCAGTTGTGTTTCACAGGAGTACCTGGACCTAAATCCATGATTTATGTTTGTCAGTATTTTGTTTTCTGCCATGTGGTTAAGTGTCTATAGATAATATGTTCAAGAGTTTTGTATATGACTGATGTTAGGGCGACAGGTCTGTAGTTTTCTGGCAGGTGTATTTTGCCTTCTTTGAAGAAGCTTGAGATGTTTGCGTCTCTCCAGTCTTTTGGTAATCCTCCTGTGTCTACTACGCACAGTAGGATTACTTTCAGGATTTGGGCTAGTTCTTTTGAGCCTTCTTTTAGAATTCTGTTAGGAATGTTATCTGGGCCAGAAGCCTTTGATGGGTTTTTTTAATAGTTTCTCAGGTCCTTTCTTTTCAATTTTTATTAGTTTGATGTTTTACTTACTTTTTTTTTCATTTATAGAAGTTTTTTTTTTTTTTTTTTCTTTGCCATCTGTTATTAGGCTGTTTCCTCTTTTGCGTTGGGCTATTCCGGTTGATTCTTGTCTTTTAGGCTTGACATGCTTCCGGAAGGGTTTTGTGTTTTTGTCCTTTAGTCCGTCTAGGATGTTTGTATTTATATGGTTCCATTCAGATCTTCTTAGTTCTCTCTTACATTCTTTTTGGATTTTTCTGTTGCTGGTCCAGTTTTGTTTTCCTTGCTTGGTTGTAAAGTCTTTGTTTCTTTTTAATCATTTTCATTTCTTTTCTCCTTGTTCAGGGGGTGTTGTTTCCAGATTTTATCTTTTTGTGGTATGTTTTTGTCCATGGTAGCTTGCAAGGAATATTTAAAAGTTTCCCATAGTTTTTGAACATTTCTTTTTATTTTCTACTTTCTCATTCAGTTTCATAAGGTCCTTTTTATTTAATTCCTTTTGGTGAGGTTCCTTTGTTTCAAATTCCTGGTACGTTTACTGAGGATTTTGTCATATTTGGATTTGAGACTAAAACCAGGTCCAATAAGTTGTTTTCTCTTGTAGGTTTATTGTGGATTTGGGTCAAGTTGTTAAAATTCATCAAGTCTACTAGCCCTTGTTGTATTTCTCTTTCTGACCAGTTGCTGTTGAGTTATCCCACTGTATGTTGGGACAATTAAAAACTCCTTAGGTATGATGTTTGAGCTCTTCGTGGTATCTGCTATCTCCAACATTTTGAAATTCTTCTAAGTGTTTTTGTTCTCTATGTAAAATGATCCTACTAGGAGGTCTTTATTGTTTTTATATTTTATTTTTACCCATTCAATTTCACAGTCTGTAATGAGGGAGGTCTGTTCTATTTATGTTATTGATTTTCCTACCAGTATATATACTCTCCCTCCTAGGGTTCCTCTGTCATTTCTATAATTGGATAATATTCCTCCCTTACCCAATTGTGAAATTGTCATGGATATAAATTCTCCCTTACCCAATAGTGATATTGTCATGAATATAACTCCTCCCTTACCACATTGTGTCATTGTCATAGATCTAATTTCTCCCTTACCCAAATGTGACATTGTCATGGATATAATTCCTTCCTTACCCCATTGTGACATTGTCATGCATATTATTTCTGCCTTACCGAAGTGTGACATGGTCATGAATATAATTCCTTTTTTACCATATGTTACATTGTCATGGATATAATTTCTCCCTTATACAAGTGTGACATTATCATGCATATAATTTCTCCCTTACCGAAGCGTGACATTGTCATGGATTTAATTCCTCCCTTCCAATGTGTGAATATAATTTCTCCCTTACCATATTGTGACATTTTTCTTTTAAATATATATCCACAATTATCGCGAGAGTGGTATAAATTTATGACCATGCGAAAAACGAATGCCGAATATTTTTATTATCTACTTGTTTAAGTTTACTAACTTCAGGTTCATGTGTAATAGTGCTGCTTCTCTGAACTATTCCGACATGTGACCTGATGCAACACCTAGTCACGTTATAATGTCAGGGCCAACCATTCCCTTTTATGTTATGTAGTGCTCTTCACTACGATATCACTCCGTAGACATATTACTAGATACCAGACCCAGTCACGTTATCTGGGCAAACTAGTCCTGTAACTACCTGTATGTTATAAAGTACTGGTTCACTACGATATCTCTCCGTAGACATGTCACCTGAAACCACACAATGTTACGTCATCCTGACCGGGTCAACCAGTCCAAGAACTACCCTGTATATGTCCTGTAAGACAACAATGGAATTACTGTTTCCATTTTTACGGCGTTGGAATTTCGCAGTCGGAGATCGGAATCATGTCACCCCGCTGCCGAGATAAACGATCTATCCACTTGGTATTCGGAGACGGTATATTCAAAACAAAATAAATTCATTCTCAAAATTAAAATATCGCCATTTTAATCTAAAGGGATTACGGTATGACATTTCGGCCTGAGTCTGAAATAACACTTAAAAACAGTTTGAGAACCGCTGGCCATGTCCTAGACGGTATATACATGTATATTGGACATTATCAGAAGACTGACGGGACAATATTAAATGTCGGAAAATCGGGAGTCTTAAAGAAACGCGGGTATGTTTTACTTCTCTAAAACCCAGTGTGTTTTGTCGTATTTCATAGAGCTTCAAGAAGTCGTCTACATTAGGTCTGGGGATATACATCGGATTATGCAATTTTCTCGAATAATTGCAACTTTATTGTTAAGACACATAGAGTCTGGTTCATTTTGATTGTTAAGATACAAACCGGTACTTTATTCAAATAGTAAACATAGAGTCTAGTCCATTTACATTGTAAAGACACACAATAAAGCAGTAAACATGAGGGTCTTGTCCAATTTCATTGTTCAGAAACATACTTCAATCAAGCAGTTAACATACGGTCTAGTCCATTTTTATTGTTAAGACACATATTTCAATAAAGTATTTAACATAAAGTCTAGTCCATTGTAAAGATACACAATAAAGCAGTAAACATAAAGTCCAGTCTAATCCATATCTATTGTTTAGACACATCCAGAAATAACTATGTTTTAATTAAAAAAGATGAATTTTGAACTATATCTTAATCTATTCGAAATGATTAAAAAAAATAATCGAAGAAAACTAATCGACCTACCTCAGCGTCAAGTAATCATAAGTCTAGTTTTCTTAAGCTTCTGTTCCAATCTGATTGGAAAGCAATTTCAAGTCTTCATCTGTTGTTTATTTCTTTTTCTTGTTTTTTTTGGATAATCTCAAATTTGCCAGGATGGGATTATTTAATATTAGAGCCGGATCTAGGAGTTCAGGAGGTAAGGGGCGGGGGCGCTATATAAAAAAAATGTAGGCAGTAAGAATGCAAGCGAATATGAAATAGCGCATATTCTTTGTGTACTTTTGGGGGGGGGGATAATCGTGTCTACATTTATGTATGGTCGGGGAATATTAGATGGTCGTGCTTGCGCCGGGTTATCATATGAATTTGATTTTGCAACCTTTTAGAAAAGAAACCTTCGAAACACGCAAACACACATAAAGAATTCCATGTGTCTATATGCAAAATGAGCTAGGGTATCGCACCAGGACTCCTTTATTCCAACCACTGTTAATTCCGATGCTGTCTTTTCAGAGAAAACCAGAACCACCACTGGTGGGGTTATCCAAGGCCTTAGGAAAACAAGTCCTATCAAGTTAAACTTATCCCTCTCAACTGTTACTGGGTTGAACTAGTACTTTGCTCCCTCGAAAAGGTCATACCCCCATCAAGACCTGAACCTTCGGATCTGATGTCGAGTTTGATACAACTGCACCATGGCCCCTTAAATTCTTGTTTTGTTTGTGCAAAATATCCATTAGTTAGAGATATAAAAGCAATAATTAGGTGTGTTGAAATGTGAAAATATGTGATGATACAAAGGTAAACATATAAGTATGTCATTGTTTTTAATAATAATAAGATCGACTACTTAGGGTTATTTTAGCTTGAAAAAAACAAAGGTGAGCTAATGATGCAATTTATAACAATCATTCAGAGGTGACAACTTTGATTTACATATAGACTATGTTATTCTGTGTGATTAACGGTGGAACGATGAAAGTCTGCTCCCACACACATTATCTTCAAATAATCAGATGATTTAAATATTTTGATATATGATTTAAACATGGGTGACATATAGCAGTGTTGGGAAGCAATTTTTGCAACGTCACTTTTTTTAAACAAAATGCGAACGTACACACCAGAAAAGCAGAAAACCTGCACGAAAGGGGTAAGTTTTTTTTCTAATATTTTAACAATATGGTCACGTTCCTGAATTTAAGACCTATCCTATCGACCGCACTAATTCATAAGCTTTCCAAAGGTGTAAGCATTGACTCTCGGCACCTTCTAGTTTTTGAGAACATTCAAACAATATTTTTCAAAAACGGCGTGTTAACGTACACACTTCAGTCTATATTCTAATAAAATCGACCAAATAGTACCATGTCTTTACGTTACAACAGTGTTAAATAGGTCTTGAAGGTGTCAAATGCGATTTTAATATTCCTAGATTCTTCCGAATACAGGGATTTGCGCAAAACACATCGAAACCGATAGAAGTGTAAGGATGTCAACGACGTACACACTTTTGACTTCGTTCACTGACGTATTTATTTGCTTTTCGATGTATTTGAGAAAAATATTGGTAATATTCACTGTTTCAAACAGTGAATATTACTATTTTTATAACTGTTTTGTAACGGGCTAATAAAAGACACTATCGTAATTTTCTTTAACGTCATTTCAATAGATTTTTAAATTGAATGAACATTTTCAAGAAATAGTGTGGCCCTATTAATTTTCGTCTTCGTCATTTTCAGCTATCGCGAAAGGCATAGTTTACATCGATCAGAGGGAAAAAACTGCTGTAAGTATTTTATTTCTTTATAAATTTTAATGGTGTGTAGCGCATATTGTTACATATTACACCTAACTTAGTTATGTAAACACAACACTGTAGAAGGAAATCCCTATTCTAAGAATAACTTGTTTACTAGTTTTGTTCTGGAGTGATCTATTAGGCAATCACTATTCTAAAACTAAGTTGTTTACTGGTATATTTGTTTACTGGAACTTTCTTTCCTTCTATGGAAAACTCTAGAAGTCTTATGTAACCTGTTTACACTTTAGAACATTCTTTGTTGGAGTATAGTATGGTTGTTTCTTAAATATTTTGCTCAGGGTATATATATTGAAGGGGATTTGAGGGATGAAGAGACTTGTTTTAGCAGACTTGTTTTTGGAGATATGTTTGAAGCAATTTATCAAGTGTGGGTCATTCAACAGCGTGGGATTAATTTCGGACTTACATTTGGATAAAGGAAATATCTGTTGGATTGCTCAGGTTAAATTTAAATTTTATCAATCAGACAAGGATCAAACTAATTTGTTATAATAATTTTAAGACACGGTATGTTGTGATATTCATATTGAAATTTGTCACTTGTTAATAATTAAAATATATTTAGTTAACTAGTTGTTGCTGGCTTTTCTTTGTTGAACCATTTCATCAAATTGGCCGTAACAACATGAGGTGGAAATTTGTGCCCTACACATAGGTCCAAATGATTTTTTGTCAGTTGTAAAGTTTTCCTTAAATGTTTGCTAACACGTAAAGCACATTGCTAAAGTGTTTCTCGAATGTAGGGAAATACTGTACAACTGACATAAGAATCATTACGGCTCTTGTTTATTGCACAATTTTCCGCTTCGCATGCGCTATATCCCATTAAAATTGATAAAGAAATAAAAATACAGCAGTTTTTTTCCCTCTGAATCGATGAAAACTATGATTTTCGTGTTAGCTTAAATGACGTCATATCCCAAGTGGTATGGCCACATTGTTGCATTCAATGCAGAAATCAATTGAATGTCGTAAAAGAAAATTACGATAGTGTCTTTCAGTAGCCCGTTACAAAACTGTGAAAATAATAGAAATTGGTAATACAGTCGGAACTTGATTATCCAAACATGCGTTATCCGAAGCCTAACCTTTATCCGAACTCCTTTGACACTTTCAAGACTTATTCACTACTGTTGTAACGTAAAGGCATGGGACTTTTGGTCGTTTTTATTAGACTTTAGTCTGTACATTTACTTGCCGTGATTGGTAAATATTGTTTGAATGTTCCCAAAAGACTAAAAGGTGCCGAGAGACAATGGTTACATCTTCGGAAAGCTTATGAACTGGTGCGGTCGTTAGGCTAGGTCTTAAATTTAGGAACGTGATTATATTGTTGAAATATTAGAAAAACTTAGCCGATTCATGCAAGTTTTCTGCTCTTCCGGTGTGTACGTTCGCATTCGTGTTTCATAAAGTGACGTTGCAAAAATGCTTCCCCACACTGATATAGGCTCAATCGACCGGGGGCTTTACAGTTTGACATGTACTTCTATTAACCATATTTATTGTTTATGCACATATTCCATTAATAGAAATTATCTTATCGTTATCTTATATTTCTGGGCTGTCTAATCAGTGCCTCCTTTGTTTGCAGAACTGCTCAGATTTTGAACCGTATGTGTGGCAAAGAAGAATCATGTTTAATATATAGTTCACAGGTTCAGAAAATCAATATTCTTTGAATCATAATTTCGTACATGCATGTTCATGAGGAAAGGGTTAACAGAAATCTGACTTCCAGGTTTAAAACTAAATTTGTTGAGAGATGACGGGTTTTAAAAAGCAAAGTCGCTCTGAAATTTTGGGATGGACATTGAAGTGTGTATTGTGTCTACTGTTAATCAATGTTTGTCTGATGAAAACGGCAGTTGGGGAATATCGCTGTCTAACTATTGGTAAGTCACAAAAGTAATTAATCAATTATTTAAATAGTTTATGTTTTAATTATCACTAATAAAGACAACCATGTTAGTGCAAAGTAATGCATAGAAAGTATGTAATGTTGGCACATTTTTGGTGCTTGAAAAGCCCGATACAGAACAACAGTTAAATATCATTGCTGCGTTCCGAGCATGATTTGGCTGAAAAGGTCGCATTTATAAAAGGAATTGAATTATGAGCATTTGGTTTTTAGCAATAACTAGAGGCAGTCTGGGTTTTAAGATAATTATACAAGTAAAATTAAATAAATTCAATGACATATTTTTTGTGAAAGAAATAGTTTAGTTTGCATTATTATTTTACCAGAAAAAAGGCAAACGATATTGATTTAAAAATATGCATATTTTTTCATTACTTTAATAGAAAATAAAATTTTAGAATATGTACATTTTCCCCTATTTAGAACAACATAATCTTATATGCTTGCTTAAACGCGGGAATATAAACAAAAGAATGAGTATTCGTCTTTAGCATAAAAATCACAATTTAATACATATAAATATATTACAGTATTAGATTCCTGAAGTTTTTAATGTGTTTATTAATATATTATTTTACATTTCTCATATGGTTACCGAGGCAAGAAACCAACATGTTGATATTGTGTGCGTGTGTGTGTTTAGAATTTCATATATTTCAACAAAGTATCACCATGTTACGGACAATTTATTTGTGCACGTATCTCTTTAATTAGTTATTGTAATTTTCAGTAAATGGTATGTGTGGATATCTTTCTTAGAGAAATAAGAACGACGAAACTCGCCCTGAAGTATATAATTACTTCTTAGCGATAAATATACTTTTTTTTATTAACACATATTTTATTTATGAATGAAAAAGATTGAACAACGGGCTTATAGCCAATGTGAGTCCTCTTCTTTTACAGTTTAAGCACATATAGTATATACAAATAAAAAAATGCTTGAATTAATACAATAGATATTGTATAAGATTGAGAAACATGTACATCTAATAAAATAATACCTTAAAGCATCTCGAAATTGTTATTTAATATACACGACTCACAGACATTATTTATATAATTGCTATCATGTCTTATCGAACATATGAATTATAGAACCTAGAAACAACCCATTTTTTCGAACAAAAAATGTCCCCCTATTTGTTGTTTCAAGGTTTTTCTATAGCATGTTTGGCGATGAATTATTGCAGTATTGTGCCATTTCTGTTTTTTTTCCAACGGTATGCATACATTTTTATGAAAATAAATTTACATTTATTTCCATTTAAGGCGTCATTGAAAATGGCCCCAATGCTGTAAAGCACACGACAGAGATGCGAGAAATTGTTTTTAATCTGACGATCCACCGTCACTCTATCAATACTGAGGAAGTGTTCGAGGTGTACAAAGCAGGTAAACCATTTTGAATCACTCGTCTTCCAGAGGCTGTCAGGCAAAGGAGTAAAATTTAATTTGTATCCTTTGAGTACTATGTACCATGATAATTTCTACATTCGTTTTTTAGCTCACCTGAGCACAACGTGCTCATGGTGAGCTTTTGTGATCGCCTTTTTTCCGGCGTCCGGCGTCCGTCGCCCGTCCGTCCGTGCGTGCGTGCGTCATGCGTCAACTTTTCCTTTAAACAACTTCTCCTCCTAAACCACTGGATGGATTTTGACCAAACTTCACAGGAATCATCCATATTATGACCTCTATCAAAGTTGTTCAAATTATTTTGATTGGGTGAATAAGTAAGTCACAGGAGCTAAGAATAGATTTTCAAAATGCAATCTTAGAAAATCTTCTCCTGCAAAACTGTAAGGCCTAGAGCTTTAATAATTGGTATGTAGAATTGTCTAATGAACAGTTCAGATCATGACCCTGGGGTCAAAATTGGCCCCGCCCCAGGGGTCATTTTATTTTTCATAGGTTTATATAGTGAAAAACTTTAAAAAAATCTTCTTCTATGAAACAATAAGGCCTAGAGCTAAGATATTTGGCGTGTAGCATTGTCTAGTGAATCTCTACAATAGGAAAAACTTTAAAAATCTTCTCCTATGAAACCATAAGGCCTAGAGCTAAGATATTTGGCATGTAGCATCATCTAATGGTTCATTACGAAGATTGTTCAAATCATAGCCCTATGGTGATAAATGACCCCGCACCAGGGGTTACTTGTTTTACATAGAGTTATATAGGATACAGTGGCTTGTTAGCAGCAAAGTGTTTCTCTTGCAGCTGTCTCAAGATGAAGATAGCATCTGTGGTGCCCTGGCCAGGCACAAAGCCAAACTGCATAGCGTCGATGTTCACCATCCTGCGAATGAAGGTGTCTAGAACACGCTCCATTAATTTCAAAGCTAGATCAGTAAACTTAAAGGGAAAACCTTGTAGAAACCATATGGCATTGTGCATGCAGCATTGTCTAGTGGATCATTACCAAAGTTTTTAATCATGGCCCTGTGTCAAAATTGGTCCCACTTTAAGTATGTTTATATTATAAACCATTAAAAGCAATATTTCTCAGGTAAGCGATTAGGGCCATCATGGCCCTCTTGTTTGTAATTCCGCAGAAATCGGAACGTCCGAACTATCCGAAGTGATGCTTTTAGGGGGCCAATGGATCGGTAAATGATATCTTTGTGGGCAAACATATATCTTTGATATCTTAAACATTTATCATGTTGACACCTTTATGGAATATATAGATAACACTCCATTTTCCATTTGCAATGTATTTTCCTCAATTATGGACTCACTATCTACAATATCTAAGACAAACACAACTTGTTATTAAACGAAAAATAATGACCATGATGACCAGGCATTGTGAATTCTCACTGAGAACTATTCTACGATGATATTTAAATAAATATAACATATTTGAAGCGATAATAGTCGAATACAAATGTTTATATTTGACCCGTTCATTCATAATCAAAACATTCCTAAAACGAATAAAACCGAACGTCGCTTAGGTCGTGTATCATCATTAAATCGTGTCATAAGCTGCCAAATAGGTATAAATAAGTATAAGACTTGAGAGTTAGTTTAATGATATAGAATCAAGGAACTCATAATATTTGTATAAAGAAGAAATAAAACAACATGTGTAATTTATCACCTTATCTAGTTAAAGTAAATTGCTACACAGTTTGAAATATTATAGCAAGGTTAGGACTCTCATCTCATCAGTTGAACATGAATATGTTTTATATTAATCAATATATGTTTAGATTCATTCAATTGATCAATACTAGTAATGGAAATTGATTCAAAAGTCGATATGTTTTGTAAAATCGCATTTATCTTGCATACAGAATTGTTAACAAACCATTCACATATTACGGCTAATTACCTAGAACCATATGGGAAATGATTGTACATCTTATGTATTTTGACATGTTCTTCACTCTCGTATTTCTGTTTTTGTGCATGTGTTTTCATTTGTTTCTGTATAACGATAAAAGGATGTTGTTCAAATTATATTCAACAAAAGCATATTCTGTTATGATAATTAAGATGAACATACAAAGGTGTATTGTATTTTAGAGCAAGGCCCAAATATTCAATAAAAGCATGTTCTGTTCTGTTATGACAATTGAGATAAAAAAAAAGTATACATTTATTTTAGATCAAACCTCATATATTTAATAGATAGAAGCCCTAGGAAATAAATGAAATTGAGGACACAAGAAGTAAACGTAAATAGAAAAAGACGGGAACAAATCTTGACCAAAGTAGTTTATTTTACATAGCCGAAACATAATTTAGATACGAGTACATGCGAACTGGAGCATACAAATATAGACATATCTTGGAAGACGCAGTTAAAATAATGCAAATACAATCATTATTGCACTCATGCTCCTTCCATCAAGAGGCATTTTCAAAGGCAGTAATGGCGGGTTTTCAAGTATTCTTGTTTTCTAAACGTATTGTTGAATATCATAAGTCATATGAAATATATATGGGATACATATAATAACATTAACGGTAAACGTATTTTTTAAATGACTTGCATTTTAGAGGCCTTTGAGATCACAGTATTCAAATTAGCATTAAATGCCAACTCCTGTACTCTCGAGAACACAAATCATACTGACGATTTAGTTTTAGCAATGATTCATAAATATTTTAATTTGACTAATGCACTGATGTCAGAAATTGAGGCGTCTAAAGATCATAGGGGAATTGTATACTACGATAATGCATTATTGAAATACACATCCATTTAACATTTAAGCCTTTGAAATCAATCGACTTCTGAATTGTCAACTACTGTCGACCTAGACCTCTTTATTGCCATTATTAATTGATATGAAAATTGTTAAATCTATCTATCTATCTATCTATCTATCTATCTATCTATCTATCTATACATACATACATACGGTAAGATGTTCGACGGTAACATGTTCGGCTCCGTTACTATTGTAATACCAAGGTATTCGGATTTTCATTTGGAACAGACTACTAAAAAAACTCAAACAGCCTATATATAGTCAGGCTCTGTATTAACACATTCGCTTAAATGAAATATCCCCCTAATCCGGATGTACTCGTTTAATGTATTTACATTTAACGGTAAATAAAATTTTAAAATAAGTGAATGATAGGTAATTACATATTTAATATAGGTATTGTTATTTATTTCACATTATGCAAGGCACAATCATTGAGTGCCGCAGTCGCTTTGTGTCATCTTTTGTTAATGTCCGTTAATAATGATTATCTCATTATATTTGAACAATCCAAATGTATATTTACATATGTTCTTATTAATTATCGGAATTGCACATTAATACATTGATTTAAAATTTAGATTAATTATAAAAGTCATTGCACACATATTTAAGTTAATGAAACTGTTGTTATTCTTTAGTCAAACTATTGGATAACGACCCCATAATCGACGCCATCATGCTGTTCGACTATCGCCCTGCCTTTCCAGATATGTCACAATTGCTTGTTGCACAGAATAAGAAGGTCATCAAGTGGGGAGAAAGTTCAAGACCAAAAGCGCAGGTAGGTTGGCATTTTCCCTTTTGGACGTAACTGCTTAAACATTTTAATATAGATTGTCACGTTTAACTATGGATTTTTTGCATGATGATTTCATAAGCAGTAATGCCAGTGGGTTTACATTTTTATACCAAACGGGTCGTATTCTTACATATGTCTGTTTCTTAAGAGAATAATTTTCAAACTTCATAAACATATGACATTTTTAAGAAAATCTTCCTTGTTGTTTTATGAAGCTCGCTTGTTTATTCGTTGCCTGATTCCTCGTGAGCCTGAGAAAAGTCTACACACCTTACTGGCTTTAGGAGATCTCATTGAGACAATTCATAGGTACGATATTAATTAAGAAACCCTTTCTTTTCAGAAAATATGGGAGGGGCTTAAAAACGATGATCTGTGTGGGGACGAGGATGCCTCAGCTCTTTACTCGCACGACGATGATATCTACTGTAAGAAGCAGTCAGACGCCCCTGTTATTACTGAGTAAGATGTATTAATGTTTATGTCTAATGTAAATATAATAACACCTCACATATTTGCTGAACGTAATAAGTTTTGAAAGTTGACTATAGCATCAAATACTATATATCTCATTAGAAATTGCGACAATTTACTCCATTCATTTTGGTTCCTTTCAGATTGGGATCCTACATTGATACTTTGTTCGCTGTGGTACCAACAGCAATGACAAAGCTTGTGGTCAAACAAAAATGGTCGCACGTCATCGTCATTCATGAATATGAAACAGGTAATAAATTGTTTCGCTTAAAACTTTAAACTAGGGAGACAAAAAATTTATCCATATTAGGCCTTTGTCCATGTCTTTTTCCCCATATTACCAGTATGTTTTTAGCTATAAAAACAGATTTAAAGCTGCGAGAAAAGTTTAAATTTAACATTATCTTAATATTGGACTCTCAATAACAATTAGAAACATTATTGGCCACATTCATAAAACAGGCAATCAAAGTTAAAATGACCGACATAAATGTTTCCATTAAGGCCAAAATTTGTCTTTTTTCTCTTCTCTTATTTCAAGTTTTCTTATAGTGTTTTATATATTGCATAACAATAAATACAAAAATTTTAACAAACCACTAACTTTTCTTCATTTAATAAACTCCTGCCTAAATCCTTTGTAAATGTATAATTAACCTTAAGAATTATCAATCCTTTAAACTATCTTGTAGAGAGAGACGCAGCAAAGCTTGTGGACAATCTGTCAGACAAAGGAATCATGTTGCAGATCTTTAACATTGAAAATGTCCAAGACCTCTCCAGACTCCTTATTCGCATCTACAAGGACACGATGAAACACACTTCTGAAATCAATTTTGTCGCCTTATGCCGATTAAGCTGCGCCAGAAAACTCTTGAGAACAGTATAATAGCCTAAATATTTTTTGCCCATTTCATAAAAATATTTTATCTTCAAATGTTGCATATATCTAATTTCCTGTAAACGTGCATTCATTAAATGTTGAAACTGGAATTGAAACACATTAATAAAATTGAATGGGGGTTGTCTAGCCACTCGTACATTTTGTCAAGAATTGTCGTTATAAACTACCTAGATTTAAATACATAAGTCATGTTCTGTTTCAGGCCAATGTGTTTGACAATATTAATGTTGAAGTGAAAAATAATATGTTACTGAAGCAGTTTTCACGCTGGATAGTGGCAGTGTATGGACACAGTGTGGCAGTTTCATCTGATCTTCAGGCATGCGCAAACGACCTAGACAATGTCGCAATCATCGCCATACCCGACCATAATGGCGTCGGCCCAAAGGTTCGACATGATATCTTGCGTTTATATTCCATCACCAAACAAATTCGTTTGAGGGACCAGGCAATAACTTATTTAGATTATATCTTCATGTTACTAATATCTAATTATTATCTGTCAAGTTTATTATTTATTATAACAAAATCTATTGAAAATCAAGCCTAAACTTTCTTATCATGTACAAATGTACCTGCAGTATTAAATAATCTGTTTGCCATTTATTATGCATTGGCTATTACATTTCTATAGGATTTCAACAGAACATTGGACCTAATTTTATTTGAAATAAGACAGAAAGAGAAATCAAATGGAAAAGACTTGTCTCTCAATTCGTCAAAAGTAATCATTGATAAATTGGCAAAGGTAACCTTTTTCTATTATCGTCTCTTATATTCCTAGATAGTCCATTATACACACGAAATAAATAATTAAAATATCGCTAATATTAAAAATGACGATTGTAATGCACTGTTGTTAGCTGAATTCATTCCGAATCATCACAATGTACCAACTAGGATTATTTGCAACAAATCTATTTTCAAAATTATATTCATTAAATTTAAATGAAATAAATTAAATTAATAAACAGGTCAGTTCATGTAAATGTGTATACTCTACTGACGTATATAATCAACATGATATCAATTCTGTATTCATCACACTGTTAATTATATTTGTGCTAAATGCCAATTATTCAATAATTTTGTTTAGGGCATTTCGGTTATTTCAAAATTATTATTTTTTTTGCATTTTTATAATGTTTCACAAAATTTCTATCCCTTTCATCTGATGTAAAATGTTGATGCAGAAATGTCGTACCGTCCCAATGTCACCGGTATATGAAAAAAAGTCATATGTACAAGGATTGCTAATAATTATCTGTTATACTTATGACACTAGAATTAAAGTTGGTTATGTATGTTTGTATTAAAATATTGAAGACAAGTATCAAATGTATTTGGTTGAGAAAAGACTACTGATTTTGTAATATCAGCTGCTTTTTTATATTTTTTTTATTCTATAATAGTTGATGATGATTTTTGTATCATCAAATGTTGATATTTTCCTATTTTATTTATCAAATTATAGACAGTGGATTCATCGAACCCTACGATTTGGTGTAAAGGTTTTAACATAGACACACTGTTGTGGGTTGACCAGCATAACCGGGGATTTAGTTCCGTCGGTTACGTAGAAATGTCGGGAGATGTCGCCGTCAGCTCTGACCTTTTTCCTAACACCAAATACGGCTACAACCAACGTTTTTTCATGGTTTCGACATTAGAGGTAAAACATCTTAAATAAAATACATAAAATATCGGTATATGCATATAAAAATTGTGTGCGAATCTAATAAACCTAAATACATGTTTTGTGAATTAGAATGTTTGCTATGCCTTTAGCCATTGGATGTTTGTATTAAGGCCTATATATTTCTTTTAGCGATAAATAAATTACAGACAACCCTGATCTTTTTACCTTTATTGATTTAATATTAATCGTTATCTACGCTTCCTTGTTTTAATAATAGTAATCCGTGTACGCTCGTACATCATTCAAAAGGTTCTGCATATCTGGCCTTTCTTAAAGAAAAATCGACGAGGTTTGAGTTATGGGATGTTAAAACAAAACATATTTAGTTAATTTCACCATTATTTTCAGTACCCACCTTTTACTGTAAAAAGGAAACGAATAATGAGACAATTTATGAAGGATTTAGCATGGAACTTTTAAACGAGCTGGCAAAATCTCTAAACTTCACGTAAGTATTCGTTATTTACTCCCATTATGGATAACTATTTTAAAACGTCTACTTATAATTTCCAGTGTAAGTCACAATAATGTAGTCAGAGTTGAAGCTTCGTTAAACTAAATGTGTAGGCACGATTTCCTACCGCTTGGGACCTATCGGATAATGTTAGATGTTTGCAAGCTCATTGAAACAAGCTGGCTGCTTTTGAGGCTTTCTTTTACATGAGAATACGTCCATTATGTGTGGCTTTCCAAATAAAAAAGACCTAAATAAGTTTACTACTGACAGAACATCATTCTTGATTTATGCTCATAAATAGCCGTTGCACTATAATATTGACATACATGACTCTCACTGATAAAGTTCTGAAAACGAACTTACATCTAAATCTATCGTATTTAAGCACTTATTGTTGTGTATTTCTATTAATGTGTCATGTTATGAAATATATGCGAGCCTGAAATTATATATAAATATTTATATTTTTAAAAGGAAAATGTTATCTTCTTCACGATATGGCTTTTTATGCGCTTACATGAACATTTAACATTTTTTATAATTGCATCAGATACCAAGCCCTCGATCGAAACCACTTTCACTGTTCTTGCATCGAAAATGGCATAAAAGTAATATATTATTCATTATTCAAACATTGAAGCGACTTCATGTGGTTGTCCTGTTGACGAACTACCTATAATAAAAAGGTAGATTTTAAAACTTAGCAAAAATGTTTCATGCATGGATGCATGTGCATTAGAGAAAGTGAAGCCTTAACGATAATGTACACATTTCAAACTAATTAGTAATTTGTTTTAGGTCTGAAAGCTAACTATAGTTTGAATTATTTATTTCCTAATTCGCTGCTCTCAACTGTTGATTAAATATTTACCCCAATCCACTCCCGAACCAATAGCAGAAAAGTATTTATGTAGTTTGCCTCTGTCATAAAATCAGTAAAGCAGAACGATTATTACTAAATATGATCCTAAGGCGTCTATTTTAAAAAAACGGTGTAGCAATAATGAATCGTATTTAAAAGAAAATTTTAATAGTGCATGTATTGTTAAAACTTTACGAATTAATGAATATTACTCATGCGTGAAATACTTCTGCAATGAATGTTACTTCTTTTTTTTTTGTCAATATAATTAGTGGTTTTGCCAGTTCAGTTCGGTTTTTTTTCAAATTGAACTTTATTGAGCAATATGAGCATATGTCGCTACGTTATAAAATGCAGCTAAACATTATATTATTCATAATAAGTTTAATACACTTTCACACCATAACACAGTTGCTTAATGACTTTTACGCTTTGTCATTAGTCGCAAATGCCATAAAACCTGCTAGGAGATTGAAAAGTTGACAACTGACAGATACCTCGAGCATCCGGCTTGAAAATGACAGATCATCGGACAGCTTTGTTTGTATTATTGTTGGCATCTCGGTCAATAAATGGCTATTGTGGAACACCACCTCTGATGGCCGTGATTGTTTTGAAATCATTCTCAACATATGCCGATATATAAATAAGAAAACATAATAGTAACACATTCAAGAAAACTATTCACAAAACATAACATCAAGAAAGAACGTCTCCAGCTTTAATCAAACATATATAGATATATCCTCGTGTATTGTATATTTCTATTCTTTTAAGAATGTTTGGTACCCCTAGAAGTATTACAGTGGTGTGTCAGACAAACATTATTTAAAATAAAAATAAACAACTATTAATTTATTGGTATACCAGGTATGAAAATGTTAAAATTGGCATGCATGTTTCGTCCATGGTCCAAGACGTTTGGTTCCTCTTCTCCCCAGTTCCCCGAAATATAGAGTATTTGGAACTATGGAAGGATGTTTTAATTTTTACTGTTGGTGCTTTCGATACATGTGGGCATCATTCGACACAATTCTGTAAAATGTGAAAAAATAAGAATACGCTGTTAAAGCTTACAACTCGCGGCATTTTCTTCCTTCAGTTGTTTTGTCTATATTTATTTCGATTTACCGGGGGATAAGCATATTTATATTTTTTTATCTTTTCAGCTTAGGGAAAATATGTGTGGGCAGGTGCCTACTTTGCCTATAGGAAGCTACGCTAGACATGATATGATATCGTATTGCTGTTTGCATATATGTAACATGACATCTAAAATTACTTCGTGTAAAGAATTCATAAGATCATTTTAGCCTTGGCCACAAACAAATTAAGGTAAAGCATGTGTCAAATAAAAACATTGTTTATATTTTATTTTTATTTGAGAAAAATCACATAACTTTATTACCAGACATATACAGTGTAAAAAAGAATGATGACTGTTGTTAGCCAATAAATACAGGACTGACGAGCTGAACGTCCTTATTTTTGGCATGATTTGACAGATTTAACATAACAGAACCTGCAGATGGAAAATGGGGAGCCTACGTAGACGGAAGTAACAATACGTTTAATGGTTTAGTCGGACAACTTCAGCGAAAGGTACCTTCAAAACACCAAATGCATAAAGAATCTGTTTCTTATAATACTATGATTAAATATAATACGTAAAAAAACGATAAGCATAAATGATGAACTTATACGATATGAATTTGTGGCAATTGAATGCCGTGTACAAAATATTTATCTTAACTTTCAAATAATATCTATGTTCACTCTCATATATGGGAATTTCTTTTACATGCTGTAGAAAAAAACACATTGTCTCCTCCTAAGAAGTGCATTTATTGCATGTTTTCCATTCGACTTTTTTTTTAAATCTTTCACTGTATGGACGGATAAATCATGTCTTAGTAGGGAATGCGTTCTGTGCACTTTGAAAATAGAGGATAAAATATTCAAGCTAAATTGAAGCGATTGTTACACAACGTTTGATAGAAAATTTTGCAATGGAACAGAAAGAGTAAACAGTTGTTATGTTTTATATATAAAACATGAATCATTGAATTACTAGCATAACGAACTTAACACATACATAAGAGGCACTTCTCAAAAAGAAAAACATATCCGAAATATTTCAGAAAAAATAAATTGAAAGGAAAGATAGCATAATGTAATTTAATAAATGTCCAATTCCTTTCAGTCGAGACATTAAATGACCCTTTCTATCATAAGATACGAGTTTATGCAGACAAAAATAAACTTAAGATGCCATAAATTCAGGAGGTGGACTTCACAGCTGCTGCATTAGCCGTCAAGGCCAACCGAATGCGAGTGATGGACTATACTTCTCCTTATTATTATCAAACCGCCACTGTAGTGATGAAAAAACCGGATCCTTTGCAAAGAAAATGGCGCACCCTGGTTGACCCCTTTAGATGGGAGGTTTTAGTATCGATAGGTTTGTAAGGATTTATAATAGTCCATTAAAAGTAAGTCGGATTTAATAAAACGTCATTCGAAGTTTTATAAACAAGACGAGCTGCGCTTATTATTAGCATGCTACTGTTCAATGCAACAACCATTCGTTTTGTTTGACATCCATATTTTTGTCAAGACTTTATTGCTGTAATCACCTGCTGAAATTCAGTGAGACTCTATCTGACTACTAGAGGGGATTGCGAATATTACCAGTACCTTCCACTTTGGGTATTGTACAGAGGAATGACATTCTGATTACCTACGTGCCATCTGTAAGCATACACTAAGATTTATTGGATTTAAAGTGGAAGTTTCACCAACAACAGCCTAAACACTTTCCAGCTAAGCGTTTCTGTAATATACCCAAACTTTGCATCAAGATTTAAATCCGGATGGTTCCTCATCAAACACCGGTTGAGATTCATTGAACATTAACAGAAAGGCTCTTTACCAAAAGGTCAGCAAGGTTCGGTTCGGACGTTGTATTCCATAATTTGTTCCCTTTCCAACTTTATATTCCGGACTATTTGTAGGCAAGTATGTAAAACTTTATAAAAAAAAAACTTTACATTGAAGGAAAGATGGTGTATTTTCAGCATTATGGCCGCTAAGCTGAGTTGTGCATTTTAACAATATAGTCCGGTTCATTGAACTATTATTCTTTGATTTCTCATCCAGACTGGGCATATTCTTAGCAACTGTTAGCTAGAATTCAATAAAAAGCTTCACAAAAATAATGAATAAAAACATAGAGTGGCTGCTCATTTTGTTTTGTTTTTTTTGTCCTAATTACATTTTGTCTAGTTGTTGTAAAACATTTGTTTAGGTTCTGATTTTCTGTACCAACCTACTTAAATGGATCCATCTGTTTATTGATATCCTTTTGTCTAAAGTTTGTTGTAATTATATCAGAATTATTTACTTTATTACAAACCTCCTATGTACAATTATCATAACCAAAAACTGTTCTCAAGCTATTATTATCTTTGATGGAAAATAACTTAAACCATAAATGGTAAAAACTGTTTAACTGTGTTATCTAGTGAGAAATATATAAAAGAAAGTATAAGTCAATTTAAAACACAATATAAACAGCCACAATGGCGATTCGGTGTTTTATAGGCATAGCCCTCCCAGCAGTGACCTTCCTGTGTTATCTGATAGAGAGGTACAACCCTTACTATGATCATCCGGATCACGCCGAGTTGCGGAGGCGCAATGGCGGGCTACATCACTGGCAAAACTCCTTCTGGTACATGTACGGGGCGTTATTGTGTCAAGGTCAGTTGTTGTTGTTTTTTGCCAAATTTATACAGTGAAACCTCTTTACAACGGCATTCATTAAAACAACATCCCCTTTATAACAGCAATAGTCTTGAAATCTAAATTGCATAGTACTTTTTTGTCTCTATTCTTTACAATGACAATTTCTTTATAACAGAAAATTCGCTGAAACAAACACCACTGTTGTACAGAGTGTTGACTTTATGTCTTTCTTTTAAGTACTATATGTTATCTATATTACTGAGAATGTGTTAAACACCAAAAAGTAAACTCAACCAATAAGGACACTTTCCATTTTAGCTCACCTGAGCACGAAGTGCTCAAGGAGAGCTTTTGTGATCACCCAGCGTCCGTCGTCGTCCGTCGTCGTCGTCAACAATTTACTTTAAACGACATCTCCTCTGAAACCGCTAGGCAGAATTGGATTTAATTTGGCAGGGATGTTGCTAAAATAAACTTGATTCATGTTAAACTCTGGTTGCCATGACAACAGAAGTACAAAAAATCAACTTCCTCTAAACTACTGGCCAAATTTCAAAATGATTTGGTATTGATGTTTCTTGGGTAACTCTTTACCAAGATTGCTAAAATTACTCCGATCGGGACAAAAACATGGCTGCCATGGGCGGGGCTAATTTGCCTTATATGTATATATATAGTGAAATCTTTAAATGAAATCTCCTCTGAAACCGCTGGACAAAATTTAATTAAATATAACAGGGAGGATCATTTGGTGAAGCTTCATAAAAGTTGCCAAAATTATTCTAATCCGTAAAAAGGCATGGCTGCAAGGGGCGGGCTAATTTGCCTTATACGTATATAGTGAAATATCTAAATTGGTTAAATTTGGCAGGGATGATCCTTGTGTGAAGCTCTACAAAAGTTGCTAAAATTATTCCGAACCGTAAAAAAAAATGGCTGCCAGGGGCGGGGCTAATTTGCATTATATGTGTATAGTGAAATCTCTATATGACATTTTTTCTGAACTGCTGGATAGACTTTGATTTAATTTAGCAGGGATAATCCTTGAGTGAAGCTTCACAAAAGTTGCTAAAATTATTCCAATCCATAAAAGTATATGGCTGCAAGGGGCAGGACTTATTTGCATTATATGTATATTTTGAAAACTTAAAAAGACCTCTCCTCTGCAACTGCTAGACAGAATTTGATAAAACTTTGCAGGGATCATCTTTTCAAAACTACTGGCTAGATTTCAAAATGTTTTTATACAAACTCATGTTCCTTGGTTAACCCTATACTCAGGTGAGCGATCTAGGGCCACCATGGCCCGCCCTCTTGTTTTGAAATTATAATTTTGTACTAAAATGTAAAATTATATTATTGTAAGGTAATGAATCTATGAAATAATTATTTCAGTCATTTGATGATTAGGTCAATTTATTGATAAGATAAAGAAGGTCAAAATCTAATTTCACAAATGACAAACACTAACATTTTAAATTGGAAGGTAACTATATAGTTCCCAATAAATATTGATTTTTTTATCAATGAATGTAAATATTTTTTTAATTATATGAATATGCTAAATGATTTTTTTTTAATTTTTAAATGATTGCATTCAATCAAATGTTTGGGTATTTTAAGGATGGTGTGAGCTTTTTACGTATATGGACAAGTTTTATATAAGTTATAGCCATTTAAATAACGATATTAACTTGGTGCAAGCAATTTTACATTGATACGTGATATGTGGTGTTTTTAAAACTCTGACTAGACTATATTATTCCAATTATGTATACAATGTTTGAGAATACTGTAAATATCGTTATATACACTAATTAAATAGATAACGCACAGCGGAATTATAGCAATCATTTAAAACATATACATTTTCTATGACACAGTTCTAGCAAAATGTAAAACAGGGTGTTCTTTATTCTTACATTGATATTCTACTTATTGATTAATTTATGTGTTACATCGATATCACACTTAATAGACTATAATATATGATCGAAAATTGTCATCCTTTGGTTAATTATTAACGAAGCATCTAAATACATAAATAAAGCTGTCAATTAAGTATCCATTCAGTTGGTGATTGGTGGTAAAATAAACATTTCTGGTGAGCGTTTATTATCCAATCATTATTTATAGTCTGAATTAAAATAGATTATATCTTATTGATAAAATACCTAAAAACAATAGCCTTAACAATCAGGAACATGATATCAACGTACTCTTTTTCCTTTCCTGCAAAATGATATTTGAATTTGCAGATTAATTAGAATAAATAGTGCATGACAGATAATTAATTATAATTTCTAACCTTTTCATTTTAAAGACAAAAACATGATAGATAGAGTTATATTAATTAATGTGAGAGAAAGACAATGAGTGAAAGCAGAGCGGAGTTTAGCAATTCAATATCATATCAGTTTGTATACAGAAAATTACAAAAGCTCACATTTTTTTCTAGGCGGTATCCATTTGCCAGACTCCGTGGCCGGCCGGACGTTTGTAAGCTGTTGGTGGTTGTTTTGCATAATCGTGGTGGGCACTTACTGTGGTAACTTGATCGCTTTTCTGACCGTCACCAAGGAAACCCCGCCTTTCAACACACTCGAGGAGATGGCCAAGTTGAAGGACTCATACCAATGGGGCGTTCTGGGTGGTAGTTTGTTTGAGGACACATTCGAGGTCAAACATTACAATTTATCAATTATTATTTAAATTTTTTTTATTGAAAATCGATATAAAAATAAAACCTATTCAAATTTAGTTTCAACATTTCAATCTAGCCAACCTCCTTCCTTTCTTCCTTTTCATCCAATTCTTTTGCATTTTATACTCTCTAGATTTATTTAGCAGCAGCATCTAATAGCAGGAATGTTGTACATGTTTTGACCATTGAAAATAAATGTCACGTATATTTATATAAAACATGTGTTTTTAACTGAACAGCGTTCAAAATCGCCGATTTTTCGTAGCATTGGAGACGCCATGATCGAATTCAACAGGACGGACCCAAACATTTTTCACATTGATCCAGAGTTCCACATCAACCGTGTCAAACAGGGGGGCTACGCCTGGATAGGTAAACACTTACAATTAGGGGTGGGGTGGGGAGGGAGCTATTTACATCGTACGCAAACTGATGAGAATGATTAAAATACACGAATGAAAAACATATGGGATTCTAATTTCTAATTTCAAACCAAAATTTGTTTTGCGATATCGATGACTGATGTTGCATACAATGAAGTTCATATATCTCTATTGTAGCTGACAGAACATATATACAGAATAGAATGGCAAAAGAGTGTGATTTGATACGTATAAAGGAAAAGTTTCTTCCCATGGAATTAGGATTCGGATTTCAAAAAAATTCGCCCCATCTTAAAATATTTTCAAAGCAGTAAGTATTATTAATATTGTTAATTAATATTTTTATTTCCACGGACAATACGAGCGTACAAACAAAGTGTAATTCCAATGTTGTTTTTTTCCAATTATATATATTTCTAATGTGTCATTATTCAGAGCACTGTTTATAGTGTATAAACAGTATATCAAACAATCTTTAATTAGAAGTATTATGATAAAGTTACAAAGAACAACACGTATTTGTACATTTATAAATTTTAGAGTGAAGAAAATTAATGAGGGTGGCCTATTGAAAATATGGGGACGAAAATGGCTGCCTAAAGATAACTTTTGCAAAGACCTCGGAGCAAGTGTATCCACACCCATATCACTCCCGGATGTGCAAGGTGCATTTTACGTGTGCGTAATAGGAATTTTGCTTGGTTTTATAGCATTAATGTTGGAACATCTCGTTTTTGCTTGCAAAAAACATAGAAATTCAAAGCAGACGGAAATGACTTCACAAGATTTGAATGTCTCACAGGCCACTGTGGCCACGCAAACAACGACCGTGGCTTAAGTGTTTGATTTTGATGAAAACATGTCACGAAAGCATAGTTTATCGTTGTATTGGTACTGATGATATATAAGTATATGTTCTTCGTGACGGAAGTTACGTAAACGCGTTTTTGAAAATAATTTACGTATTCTTTTAGACTGAAAGAAATATTTGTGTCGTATCTACCCAAAGTTTGAGAATCTCATATATCTTTATGTTTATACAGGTTAAACGACAGTCTTGACATATTGCGAACGACATTGTCAATCAAAATTTTGACAAGATTATTTCTTTCTTGACACTTGGTATCTTAATGATCTTAATGATTTAGTCCCTTTGGATAAATTCTTACATGAAATTAAGAGTTTATCTCGACACCTTATCAAATGTCGCCTTTTCTGTTGTGTTATTTATGAGTATGATATAAACACATAACAGTTCATGTTTGATTGTAGACATGTTTTCATATGTCGACAACTTTATCTCAACACGAAAGTTATGATTTTGCTAATTTTCACATAACGAGCCCCACCTGTGTTTTTTAAAACCTGACCCGTCCTCGCCATACGTTCTTTATACATGTTTTTTTTTATTAATATAACATGTTGTTAGATACGCTTTAAATAGTTCATTAACTGAAGTGTAGATTGTTTAGTGCATGAAAATAAATACAATTAATTCAGTAATCGATCTATATCAAGAAATATCAAGAAATAGTCTGCTAACTGAAGCAAACTTATATTCCAATTATACAGCATAAGCAACTATGATATATATTGCACGTACATATAGTATTGGCTGTATATATGAATCATGATTATGTAATCTTAAAAGTTCCATTGTTTTCACGTTTATATGATCTTTTAGCCCGTGATATATTTTTAACTTCGAATTATTAAAAAATATTTAATGGTTTTCGGCGGATTGTGGGGAAATATCAGTGAATTAAAAATTGTAATTTCACTGTTTCATACACTATTTCTAAACTTTCACTGTTTCGCAGTTGGACTTCTGAAAGACACTATCGTAAGTTTTCAAGATTTATCGATATAGATTTCCACATTGCAATACAACTTTTTAAAAAAATACCTGAACGAAATGTTGATAAAAAGGTTTCTTTGTGTCAATTATTCGACTGTTTCTGACCGAAAAACGAGTCTTGCGACTTTGGGAATTTGTGTCTTTCAACGGGGAAAAGATATGATGAACTGTATAACAATGTGTACAGCGTAGTGGAAAGGCATTTAATTAAAAGGAAAATATTATTTTTTATTTATGTCATGAGGAAGAAAATCAGTATTTTCAGTCGTGACTGTTTTTTCCTCACTCCATTCCACTGAAATCAACATTTATCCTCTCTATATTCAGTACTTCAGGATCGCTATCTTTACTTTTATGTGCATTTTTAAACTTCTCTTCGTATCTCAGAGCTTAAAAGAATATGTTGTGTCGGGCATTATATTTCTCCTTGTCAAGTACTAGATTAAAGCAGCTCGTCCAAAAATGGTCATTCAGTTCGTTCACGGTTGATCATTGGATAAGAATTTGATTTTTAACTATATGTGTGCATTACGTCTATCACTACCCATCTACAGACGCATGGTCAGCCAAATATCCGTGATTGTAGGAAAGGAGTAGTTATCCCATCGAAGGCAACATCGTCAAAGACAGTATAGAAACTATGTTTAGAATCATAAAACATGTATGCAGATTTTCAGTTTTCATTTGCCGTCAACAGGCTGATCACATTTACACTTCGTGCATGCCCTAAATTCATAGACTGAATTCCTGAACTGATGAAGATGCCCTGTTGCGGAACGTGTCACGTGGTACCACAAACACGTGCTCCGAGGATACGGAATTCGTCAAAGTTGTGTTTACGAAAACAGTTTTTTCCCGTGAGCTACATTTGCTGGTTTATTTGTCAGGAAAAAAGACTTCACCAAATACAAGGAGTATTTTTTTTTTTTTGTTTTTTTTTTTTTTGGGATTATGATTGGTTCATATGATATTGATCATAAATTTCACACATTTATAAGGATTATTTTATTACTGTTGTTTTTATGTAATGTTTATCATGATTTGCATGTTAATTAAGAAAATTTAAATTCATGTTTTTATTTTTTTCCAAAATGCGAACTGTTGTAATTAACGTAAAGATTAAATGTTGGAATTTATAAAAAACATGTTGTCTGCTATAAAAATAATAACACTCTAAAAGAGTTTATGTTCTTGTTTGCGGACCTAACGTTCGCATATTAAGTGACACAGTGACAGATGAGTATGATTGTTGATTTGAATTTAGCGTCCCGCATACATTATATCAGTCATTTGAAGACCTTTGTCTACAAGAGACAAATTTAGTGTTGTCTCACTGTGTGATCACAGCCATGACAAGTTGCATTATGCGATACCTAGTCACATTATCCTGACACTGTATATCATATGCTAATTCAGATTCGTAATGTTGATTATAGATTTTATTGATTGGAATCAATTACATGTAAATACTTTCGTAATTGTTAACAATCATTTTACCAGTCTAGCATTCATGGGATGATGGGGAGATGATTTACACTTCACATGGTCGTTGTGCTGGAGTTTAACTGTGACTATGACTGTGACTTTATTTCAATGTACACATGTGATATCCGACTAGAACCTCCGCAAGCCAGATGGTTGCCTTCATCACAAAATAATTTTGAGTTACTCTGTCGCGACTTGGACCCAATATGGTGAAGGACTAGGTGAACGTAAGTTAGACACTCTGGCCATTTGGCCATGGAAGTCCCAAATTGCTGAAATATTAAAACTATTACAAGATTCTTTAAAATTAAGCATAACATTCTTATATTTTTACTTAATCATTTCGCTGAAAATGGTTTTAACATAAAAAGATGCAGGTGTTTAGTTTACTTTAATTTCCTTGGTCTTGATAAATGTCAGTGTACGCATGCATTAATTTTTTTAGTCGTGCCTTGCTTTCAATCGATCACTGGTTTCAAATGAATCTTTAGTTATCGAAATTGACAGTCAGTGACAAAATGTTTACAGAAAAACAATAGTAATGGTCAACAGACAAAAACGAATGCATATAATGAAATGTAGTCTCGTATATATATATATATATATATATATATATATATATAAACTTGTTTGTGTTTCTTTTTCTACAAGCTAATTGATAATAAGGATAAATTAACGAATTGATTTATTTACATATATCCTGGCAATATTCTTTATGTATAGATATTTGATTATTTGAAGCCAAATATCGTATTAATTTTTTTATTTGGCCATCAGCATTTTTTCTCAAATGATGACCTTAGTTTTTATTTTCATATGTAGCTGTAAAACTATGAATCTGTGTTAACCCGGTTCTTTAATTTAGATTTCACTTACAGAAAAAATAGCTTAGTTATTCTGGAGGTCAAATTATTTTAAATCATGTAAATAATCAATAAAAAATATAGGAAAAAAGTAGGAGGGTTTCTAGGAAAAAAAGTAGGAAGTTTTTAAATAAGAAAGTAGGAATAATAGGAATTGTTTGATATAAATGATACAAGATAACCTATGGATTTATCATGTTTAGAGAGATTAAAACAAACTCTTGCCTTGACTGGTGGTTATTCTCACCATTGAAAGATAAGTCTTTATAAATGTCTTAATTACTTGCTTGCTGTTACTTGCCAAGTTTCTGCAGTTGAAATGTGTGGCAATCAGCTGCAGTCAGCCTGATTTTTTTTTTTTAATTATTATTATTTATCAATTCACAATGGACAAAACATATTTGTACTGATATTACCATTTTTAATTCAAACAATGGCATGGTTACAGGTTTCAAAATAGTGACAAGCAACATATGTTATGCTAAAAGAAATTACAAAGAAGAAATAAAATTTAAAATCTATCAAATGAATTATTTCTAGCAGTTAGGGTGATTAAACCAAGGCAAAAAACTAGCTTATGTTATACATGATAAACAACAATAATGCAATTGGGTGAAATCCAGAAGCAATGATACTATATAGGTTAGGTATAATACACATAAAGTAAAACAACTAAACACAACCGGCTTATATAACTGAGGATCAAAAGTAGTTACTAAACAGACATGATACTATTTTTCTACTGATCTTTTTCCAATGAACTTGATTTCTTTGAAAGACATGTATCGATCATTCTCCTTCTCTTTTTGTCAATTTTATCTCTTTGTTCTTTGCATTTTTCAACTGACTCAGTAGCTTTCTTAAAATTTCCTTTTGCTACTTCTAGCAGAGACTGTGCTATGTAAAGCTCTTTGAAGTCCTTTCTTTAATTTTTTTTTTTAATTTCCTTTTTATGATTCTCTCTCCCTTTCCTTTGCCTGTTTGTCTTCTGTTGCTTTTTTTTCTCTCAATAGGTTTTCTGCCTTTTCAGCCTCTATTCTCTCTAAGTATTTTTTCTTGGCTTGCCTAACACAGGTCAAGAGTTCCTTAATTATTGGCACTTCAGTCACATACATACTAACAATATCTCTAGACAGCCTTAAACCATTCAAGGATACCTCAGAGAGGCATGCTCTTTCAGGAGTCTGAATCTTTTTGTTGACTGATAGACTCCGTTCAACATCAGCATTTTTATGGGATATACATAGGGCTGTTTGCACAACTTTTTTCCAAGTTTGGATATTTCAACCCTCCTGCTTTATTCCTTATATCTAGAACACATCTCCAATAAGAATCGATTCTTTTCAAGTTTGTGTCATCATAGATTTCAGCTTCAGGAACCTCTTCTGCTCTGTAAGCTTTCCATTCATCAGTAATAGAGGAAACATCATTGTCAGATATTGAGGGAAAGGCATTGCAAAGCAGACAACAACTTTGTGCATGTTCTTGGTCTCTAACTTCAGGATGGAGGCATTGAGCTCCTCTTATCACATCCTGATTTAGTGGCAGGTGCTTCTGTAGGTACTCTACTACAGTCTGGTAGAAAGATCTCATCTCTAGTAATACCTTCTTTCTACCCCCGTGGTCTAGAGAAGACAGTGTTTTTCTTGTGTCATTGCCATGGTTTCAACATTTACACACAGCTCAATGTTTTTGACATCAATGTCCAACAAGTGCCTGCCTTTACATTTTTTTGACAACATCAAACTTCATAAAGCGTGACATGATTGATTTCAACAGTGTTGCAGCTCCAGAGAAGAGCACATGGACAAGGGGTTCTTGTTTCTGGAACAGTTCTAGGAATTTTTCAAACAATGGTCCTGTATTGGCGTGTGGAGTTTTTCCGTAATGTAGACCATGTATGATTCTCTTTGCTACTTTTGGGGAGATTAGTTAGAAAATACTTGTGTACAGCATCCCAGTTACGCAAAATTCTCTGCAGCGATGGCACAAGCGTTAACCATCTACATTGTACATGGCGCACAAACATTTCATCATCAAGACCGAGGTCAGCTAGTGTCTCCAAAAAGTCTTCCTGTTGGCATGTATGAGACTTAAACCACTGAAACAAGTCCACTGCTAGTTGTTCTGCATCTTCTCCATAAACATGTATGCCTTTCTTGAAGGCATTGTGAACAACATGGAGGGTGCAAGGTATGAATGGAGTCAACTCTACTAGCCCATGTTCTTTCTTATAGTCATTGATTTTTTCCAAATAGCCTTGTTCACATTTGGCCCATCACACCCTATGGCGACTAGCTGATTTACATTTAGTTCAAAACCATTTTCAGTCAAAGTTTCAATGATACCATCAGAAACTATCTGAGCAGGGGCATGGCCAAAAGAGCAAGCTTTTTAAGTACACAGTAGAAATTTCTTGCCTTTTCACATTCAAAAATTTTAAGAGAATGTCACACTGTTTTTTGTTTTGGCATGTCCCAGTTTCATCAAACTGTACTATAAATGGAACCTTGCTTGAATTTATTTGTTCAACTAATGTTTACCTCAAAAATGGCCCAATTCCATCAGATATCAATTATGAAACTTTTGTTCTACTCATGCTGAAGTCATCTGAGACTTGACCAGGAAATATGGCTCTAAAAAGCTCTAGAAGGTCATCACACATGCTGTATGAAAGACCAGAGGATGCCACTTTCAACGCCCAAAGTGTTTCTGCTTTTGTAACCTGATCAATGTGTGACATGAGCTGTAAGTATACTTGTTTTGAGGCATCTCCTCCTCCTTGTGAACTAGTTGAAGGACCAGGAATGGGTTTTGTGAATAGCAACTTCTGTGACTTATCTTTTGCTCCTTTTATGCCCTGTCTGTGTTTTTGGCCTTCAGCATGGTTCAAGATTTGTTGTAATCCACTATTAGAACAGGAAATACTCTTTGAACATACCATACAGAATGCTGCAAATGGAATTGATGCATCTTGATGACACCAATCACTTAAACTGGAACCATTACTGTCCAACTTAACTAGCCAAGCAGAGTTAAACTTAGTTTTACCACCAGGCATTGTTAGTTATGTTAGCCTATCTGAATCTGAAAGTAAAGAATACATTTTATACTCATCCAAATTAGTTGGTTAATCAATATTTTATTCTTTTACTGTCACAAATTAAAACTTAAGCTGATTAAAAAAATGTTTTATATAGATTTTGGCCGTTCAAACATAATATGCAATTATTTATATTGTCACCAGCCACAATAACGTAACATAACAAAGTAGCACAGAAGTTTGAAATTCTTTCAATAAAAAATAATAATGTGACTTTTTTTATTGATAGAATTTCAAATTCCTGGGTTTGTGACAGCAAAAAAATAAAAATGCAAAGCTGCAGCAATATTAATGAACTTTGTTCTTTAGCTGGTCATAGCTTTGCAAATGAGATGGATTACTTTCAAATGATAAAACACACATATAGCATCAATCTTTTGGAAAAACTAATATGGAAATATGAGAAGAAATAAAGACTTATTTCAGCACATTATTTTTAAAAGTTTTAAAAAGGCACATTTGAACCAAATGCCCTCAGCAGCGCATCATTGGGTATATTATCTTTCAAAATGACATGCATGCTTCTGGAGTTCTACCCAATATCTACAAGACTAATCAATACATGTAGATACTGACCTTCAAAATGAAGACTGCCATCAGAGGAGTAGCATGCCACACCTTTCATCAACAGAAACTTGCCAGTTTGACAGCACTTCCATTTTATCTGCAAATATACTTAACACAAAAATTGTTCAGTGATTTATTATTATTTTTATTTTTTATTTTTTTAAATGCAAAAAGTACGAATAGTAGGAGGTTTTAGTAGAAAAATAGGAAATTGTATATATATATATATATATATATATATATATATATATATATATATATATATAAGGAGTTGATATAGCGAAGAAAATCATTTCTATACATTTTTAGTACTCTTAACCTCTTTGTCAAATACGTCAATTTAATTCTCAAGATGACAGCCCCTCAACGGCTTTCCCTGTTTCAGTCGCACTGTAAATCATTAATATGTCCACACATGTCTTATCTTTTTCTTCTACTACTATTTTGGGTAGCCGATAAGAAGTTATCGCACAGGTTCAAGTCAAGTCTGTAATCGGGCTAAGATTATCCACAATCCTTTCCATCAGAGTATTGTTGGAAAATCACCTTATCGCTTAATGTTTCATGAATAAAATCTAATGCAATATAAGATGGCGGTGCCGTGGCACCATTCTGTTTGAATCAAACATTTGGCATATTTTTGATCATTTTTGATGTATTACATATACGTTCACCTCTATTGACTTATTTGTTTATAAACTTGTGGAAGGGGAAGTAAAAAAGGGACACAGAAATGCGGAAGAAGATGAATTATTTCCTCATTTTGAAATGTAAATTTTAGACAAAACTAATCTCTAATGGCATATATCATGGCAAAATGTTATCTATTTTGTCTGCATACGAGTATGTAGATCTCAGTGGGTGTTATAGATGATATAACAATCCGCCTATACAAACAAATCTACTAAGATATATTTACAGATATGCCCACCGCGACACTTTAATGTAGTGTGACAATGCTACAGTCCGTAAACATGATTATGATTTGTTTTGTTTAAAGTAAAATGAGTTGAAAGTAAAGAGAACATATTTGAACTATCACAAAACGTCAGACATATAAACGTAGAATATTACGAGATATTATTCATATATGTAGAACGAACTACTTGATACATTGTGGGAACGACTAGTATCTCATGGCAGCGACTAATCATCCCCTGGAAACTACACGAAATATAATGGGAACGACATATTTTCACATAGAACTGACGCTGTATCTCATGGGACCGACTCGAAATCACGCTGTATCTAATGGAACCGACTCGAAATCACGTTTGAATTACACGGTATCTCAAGTTTTAGGCTAAATATAGTCCACGAGAATGACAAGGTATCCCTAAGGATTGACAGAGAGTATCAGGAAAACGAAATATATTAAGGGGAACATCTTAATTCTAGTGTGAATCTGAAGAGAAGGGCTTTGCTTAATATATGAAGAAAAGGACATCCCTTAGTATCTCGAAATTAATTCTGATTTTAATTTAAATTGATATATCTATCAAATATTATTTATATACACAGTTATAACTGCATGTATTTATTATCACTTTTATTTTTGTGCGTGCATTTACCTTGTTTTCGGAGCTTAAAATGTTATTCAACAAAGGAAGAATAGCAGTTAATGCTCAAGGGTGACCAATTTACCAGCTGCATTGGATATGTATATACTTTTTCACATCTTAAAATCAGACGAAAAAAATGAAAGAAAGTATTAAACAACTAAAACATTATCAAAAGTAAAAGACAACCTCCAAACTTAAAACAACAAATAACCCGCGAAAAAATAAGGATAACAACAAGACGAAGCACTGAAAGTAAAACAATGAGGCAAACCAAACTGTAGCCTTTGCAAATATATGCCTGAAGGATCAACCTTCAACTTTAATGGAAAAATATTTATTATAAATGCCGGCATGACATATAAGAAATGTTATTTATGTAATAAGATGTAAAAGCTGTCTAGAATTATACATAGGCCAAACTGGCGACGAATTAAGAACCGTTAATACAGATTAGACGCCTGTAGTAAAGAAATAATTAAATTCGAAATATTCCCTTTTTGTAAAATGTACTCGAAAAATCATTCATTAAGATAAGAGAAAGAAAAACACTTTATTAAATGCTTCAAACCAGCACTAAATTTAATAAATACTCTTCAATGATGATACCAATGTTGAGCAATGTTTGCCATTTCACACCAATTTTCTCAAAAAATCCTTTCTCTGCAAAACTAAACCTTTAAGATTGTCACGCAATGAGGCCTCCAAAAATCGACATTTTATGACTATTTTAACTGTGTTCTACAGAATTTGATCTTTCATTGCATGTCTTTCAGTCAAAATTTCACCATAATTCAGCTTTAAATAGGGTGCTTGTTTTCGTGTCGGTCTTAACACATCCGGATGCAGAGTAACCAAGAGCAAGTAACTATGGTCTTAGTATACCTAGATAAGTTGCGGATCTCGGTTAGGTTATTAGGTCTTTGTAGTACGCAATTCCGTGTTTGGAAACGTGTTCATTTTAAGTAAAAGCGGGAAAAAACAACAATAACAAGACAGATTTGACCACGTCGACTTTACTCGTATCTATTAAATATTGCCATGATGATCTATAGGGGCCTATGACTTCTTGATATTTCGACGATGACGATTATCATATCAATTTGATTTTGCAACCTTTCAGAAAAGAAATTTAAAATCAAAAGGCAAATATACATAAAGAATCCAGGAGTGTATTCCCAAAATGAGCTAGGGTATCGCACCAGGACTCCATTGTTCCAACCATTGTTTAATTCCGATGCTGTCTTTTCAGCGAAAAACAGAACACCCAATGGTGGGTTTTCCAAGGTCAAAAATATGGCCATTATGCTAGCTATTACTGTTGAAGATAAAAGAAGACTTAATTCTGTCATCTCAAATAACAAAATTAAGTGAATTAACATGTTCACGAAAATATATATATACATATAAGTTATTCATGATTCATGTTTAGAGAGGAGACCAGAAATAAGCGATGTTGTCGTGATATTGTTTAAAATTTCTGGACTTTAATTCCTTACTGATTATAACATCACATGACATGTAAATACATAGCTGGTTAAACACTTATCAATATAAACAAGGCATATATTTCCATGTGCATGAATGTGCTTTATAAACCAAATTCAGCATAATGATACACCATTCCTGATTGTGGTTTTATTAACATGTATATATACATGCAAGCCACTGAAAATAGAGGGTAAATGACCCTTTATTAAACAATCAATATCAATGTATATGTAAATTTCTTCACAAGGACAAATGCACTACTATTGACTACACATACATAACAATATATCTAAATCTACATATTTAAAACTACATTAATATCTTTGCTACTTCAATTATGAATGAATATCA
>CM037791.1:37287045-37337045 GCA_021229015.1 Solen grandis
TTCTATATTATGTCCTTAAATTTCTTTTCGTTACTGATATTATTTAGTTCTTGTGACACAATTAACTTTTGTACATTGTTTTCAGTTGTCCAATTACATTCAATATCTTATATTTTTAGTATTAAAAATATTCCCCGTTTGTTACGTTGCTTTCTCTCAAGAACTAGCATAAGATATACATTGTAGTTTTGCCTCTTATTTCCATCAATATAGTTTCTAAAAAATAATTTATTCATATATAGAAAACTGCAAGGCCATGGTATGATCATTAGATATATAATAATTGTTATTATATATTACTGCTTTTTAACATCTAATATTTCATCAATACAATCTAAAAGGTATTTATCACACAACAATGAATTATTAAACTTCCATTGTCCTTCGCCATGGATAGTTTATTCAAAACAACAACAAACTAATAAGATTATGGAATGATCGGATCGGTAATTTAAATAAATGTCTTATTCTCTACTGAAGGGCAATAAATCATCTGTAACTAGAATATAATCTAACCGCCCATGCTGTATGGGGTTTGAACGACGCCCTGTGTGTTTTTGTTTACATCACCAATTAGAATTCTAGATATTTCTAACGAATTATGATTTTGTATATATTCTAGTACTTTATTTCTTGTTTTACAATCATTAAATAACATGTTGTTTTAATAATTATTGTAAACCATAATCTTACTATATATAAGAAGAGGGTTTACAATTATTTTTGTTGATTTAAAATTATTATTATTATAAGTCAATATTTGGCCCAATGTTATGAATGGAAAAATATCTTTATATAGCATATATATCAATTGAATAAAATCATGCAAAATCAAGTCAAACAAAGAAGCCAGGATTGTATAATGATCACCGAAACGAAGCTATCGGGATGCTACATGCATGTACTTTAGTTAATGCTGTATAACCGAGCCTTATCAAAGTAAGTGTCATTTTTTAAATCGACCCCTATCCCCTATACGATATTTGTTAAAATTGTTTCAATGAAATAACTTTCGCAGCTACTTCAAATGTTCACGAAATGTCAGAAAGGGATGGTGTATTTTTCATTTTTTTTTTTCATTTTGTTTTACTCCAGATAGAACAAATAGCCAGAATATATGCTTATTCAAAGTATATAGATAGAAATTTCTCATGGTTACTTTCTTTTATAAAGCGTGTATTCTCCCTAAAACTAATTTCTTTCTTGATTTTTAGATGGAGACGATCAGTAATGTTTTACTTTTTATATTCCTTGATACTAAACCAAGGTCATATATGTTGATATCGAATGTTAATCATCTATCTATGCATGGGCGTTATCAATAACAAGTCACGATAGTGGGTGGTGACA
The DNA here is from genome assembly GCA_021229015.1 of Solen grandis. Taxonomy (NCBI): domain Eukaryota; kingdom Metazoa; phylum Mollusca; class Bivalvia; order Adapedonta; family Solenidae; genus Solen; species Solen grandis. The sequence goes on from CM037791.1 coordinate 37,288,396, forward strand.
TCTGTCAAATACAATTGTGTTCTTCCTTTTCGGACATATTTCTTAGTGTTTATTGCATCGTATATTATTTACCCTCTTGTAATATATTGAGATATTTGCACAATAGATACTAGTTTTATTCAAAACAACAACTTGGAATTAAGTAAGCTTCATCTAAACTATTCCTCATATAAAAAGTGATCATATCAAAAGGAGAATCCATGACGTAAGGTTATTGTCTGAATTACACTTATTTCATACATATAAAGGGACTTTCTTTCAGTAATGTAAAAAGAATGATAAATGTCATAATAAGGTCATAGGAGAAATGATGTAGATAAATAAGGATAATGATATTTTTAATATATACACATTTTTTCCAAAATAAGTATCTATTCTTCGCAGCAAACACATTTATAATGCATGTATGTAAAACTACATATAGTATAGCAATATGTTGTAAATGATATGTATTATCACAATTATATAGCATTAATTATACTGATGATTAGGGGGACAAGTTTTAATTAAGTGTGTTAGTAAAAGAATAGGTGTTTGTATGTGCTTCAGTATAAAATATTTGTATGCATGCATATACTAACTATGTACAACGACAACGAAATAAACTAGAAGTCGTTTGTTTATTATACAAACGAAGCGGCTTTCTGTTTGCTTACTTAAAAGGTATTGAAAATATAAGTTAATACTAAGAAATGGAATAATGATGCATTATAGTGTAATATTATATACGTAAATCATCATTATCATAAATATATACTTATGCTCAAAAATAAGCTTTAAATCTTTCTTTTTTTTTCATTTTTATCTTCAAGAAGATTATTAACTTCTTATGAAGATATTGAGAAAGTATAAATATGGATCTTATTTCATCAAACAACTGTTTACTATCATGCAGAAAAAAAACAGGAACAATTTAAGATAATACTATCCTCAAAAATTGTTATCATACATTATTTAATCGATTTTAAAAGGTTTTTTTTTCTTTTTTTTTTAATATCTTGTTCTTCGTAAGCATATGACTTAACAAATATTCATTGCAATTTGATCCACAATTGAAATTGAAAAAGAAAAAAAAATACTTTGAAAGCCATGACTTTCAACCTTTAAATTGATGGAGCTTTACATTTGCAAAAATTGATGGAAACAAAGGCAGAGGTGTAAGCAAAATCATGAAAATAATTTCTTATTTCTATGTAATTAACGTTATAAACGTCTTGAAACTTTCAACAATTCATTTGCTTAATATATTGACTAATTTTTACAGATTTAGAAAAAGAAATCGTTAAACATTTAGGAAACATAAAAAATCGAAAGGTAGATATACATGTCTTTGTCATTTTCTTCAGGTTTGCAGAAAGCCGTGATGGCAAATGCAATAAGTTATCCGTATAGGTTTTTTAGCCCTAGTATAATTATAATAATTCTTGTTAAATGCGACCCATTTACTCAAAAACGTATAACAATTCACTATTCAGCACAGGCACTCTATCCTGCAAAAGAACAATCGGATGTTGCTCAACCAACCAAATGACCGCTTTCATGAATTAGCCCTTATACGAAAACATGAATATGTCATGTTTGATGACGTTATCACTTGAAATTTTCAAGACCTTATGAAAGTACTAAGTTTCGACATTTTTTTTAATTTACTTAGTTCATTGGTCTAATTAGCGATTATATAGGCTTTTTTTCTTGTTTAAGTATGCATGACGTCATAACCACGTGACAAAACAAACATTTCTTGAGTATGCATCACTTCAATTATAACTCTATCAATTCTAGAGATTTAATTAAGATCGACTCAAAATTCATGATGCCAGAGGGAGAGAAATCTTTATAGAAATAATTTTGTCTTTTAAATGACGTGACTTGAGAGAAAACAATTAAAAAAATATAATGTAAACCTCCATGTCGATATGCTGTCCAATTTTCATTCTTGTAACGTATTAGGGGGCTTTGTAACATTTAAATTTAATGTTAGGACCAAAGTTCGAGACTCGGTATTACCATGAAATCTTAATCTTTTTGAATTTGGAATTTTTTAATGAAACGGTGCACATCTACATCTTAACGAACATTTTCCGTGAAAATATCAAGATAATCCGACTAGATTGGAAGGTTCAAGCGCGCAAACAAGCTTTTGAAGTTGACGTCAAATCTGACGTCATTTGACGTCATCGAAAATCATGCTTCTAACTTATCAGTAGCCTTTGTAACATTAAACAATAGTTTAAGGAACAAAGTTCGAAACTCTGTTTTTCAAATAAATTCTTATTTTTTTCGAATTTGAAGTCAAGGTGCACATCTTCATCATAACATACATCTTCTGTAAAAATATCAAAATAAAACGACAAAAAAATTAAGGCTCTGGAGCGCGAACAAACTTTTAAAACTTTTAAAGCTTACGTCAAATCTGACGTCATTTGACGTCATTAAAAATTGAAAATGATTGAATTAAAAAAATGGAACTTTTTTGTCGATAAAATTTAATTTTCATGTTGCTCAGCTAACGTTCTATTAATCAAAAAAAAAAATATCTTCGAGAATGCGAACAGGTTTGTTTTCACATTTGCAAGTAGGCATTCCATCAAACATGAATATCTACCATGTTTGATGACGTAATCACTTGAAATTTTCAAGACCTTAAGAACGTACTAAGTTTAGACATTCTTGAAAATTTCAAGTTCATTGGTCTAATTTGCGATTTTATATGATTTTTTAATAATAATTCTTGCTTGAGTATGCATGACGTCATAACCACTTGACAAAACGAATATTTCTTGCAGTATGCATCACTTAAATTTTCACTCTATCAGTTCAGAAGATTTAATTAAGATTGACTCAAAATTCATGATACCAGAGCGAGAAAAATCTTTAAAAAGAAATGCATTTTGTCTTTTTGATGACGCCATAACCACGCGACTTAAGAGAAAATCATTCAGAAAATAGAATGTCAACCTCTATGCCGATATGCTGTCAATTTTCTTGTTTCTAAAGCGTCAGGGGGCTTTGTAACATTTAAATTTATTTTTTGGACCAAAGTTCGAATCTCGGTATTGCGATGAAATCTTTTTTTTTTTCGAATTTGGACATATGAATGCCAAAGTGTACATCTACATCCTAAATTACATCTTCTGTAAAAACATCAAGATAATCGGGCCAAAATTGAAGGATCTAGAGCGCGAACAAACTTTTGAAGCTGACGTCAAATCTGATAAATAAAAATAAAAATTGAAAATGATTGAATGTATAAAAAGATACTTTTTATCGCTGCAATTTTCTATTTCATTATAATTGACTCAAAATGTATGATGCCAGAGCGAGAGAAATCTTTGAAAAAATAGGATTTTGTCCTTTAAATGACGTCATAACCACGTGACGTAAAAGAAAATCTTTCAGAGAAAAGAAAGTAGACCTCTGGGCTGATTAGCTGTCCAACTTTCATGCTTCTAACTCATCAGAAGCCTTTGTAATATTAAGTAATAGTTTTAGGCCCAAAGTTCGAAACTCGGTTTTGCCAAGGTGCACATCTACATCATAACATACATCTTCAGTGAAAATATCAAGATAAAACGACAAAAAAAAAAGGCTCTGGAGCGCAAACAAACTTTTGAAGCTGACATCAAATCTGACGTCATTTGACGTCATTGAAATTTAAAATGATTGATTTTAAAAATTTGAACCTTTTTGTCGATAAAATTTAATTTTCATGCTGCTCAGACACTGACAACATATTGAAATTAACTCTTAGGTTTAGTTGGAAAAAAAAGGAATAATGATAATAATAATAAGAAGAAGAAGAAACATAACAAACGCTATACGGTTTCCGCAGGTTTGCGGAAAGCCGTAATAATAAACATAACAAACCCTATACGTTTTCCTCAGGTTTGCGGAAAGCCGTAATAAAAAGAAGAAGAATAAACATAATAAACCCTATACGTTTTCCGGAAAGTGTAACTATGAAACATGCAAACGGGTAAACATAAATATTTAAATTCTACAAAAAAAACATCCTAAACTATATAGAACTCATTATGACAAACATAACTTAGATTATATAAAAACTCGCCATTTGATGAAATTTGAAAAAAAGTGATTCGACTAAAATTAATTATCTTCCTTAATACTAAGATGGGAACAAGTCTGTTAATATCGCATGTAAATCTGTCCCACCCTGTGCTTGGAGTAGATAGGTTATCTTACGATTTCACGATTATGGATGGAGACATCCGCAAATACAATTCAGTCCGGATACTAATTATTTTCCTTGTAATACAGATTTCTCGGTATCGTTTATAATATATATACATATATAATGCTAAGATGTTTGCAAAATAGATACTTATTCCTTCAAAAACACACATCGAAATTTAAGTAGGATTCTTGAATTCGAGCAGCTCATTATCAACGACTCAAGTCGGTTACCTGGATTTTACTTATATTAACCATGTACTGAGGATACGGGGAAATTTTACCAGTTAAAACATATTTATTAAAGTTACCTGTTGAATTCAGTTGAATCATTTAGATCTTTATTATTTTAAGATATATGAAACTTCTGAAAATGTCTGTGCAATCAAACACAAACATTTTGCATAATAAAATTGCATATAGTATCATTATGTTATATATCAATATATAATGATACCAATTGAGCAAAGCATGTTTTAAATTTTTTTTTTTAATTGTAAAGGAATGCCTTATGATTTACTATATAATATATACTTAAGCCTTATTAGTCAAGTCAATTGCAAAATTGATATCATTCATTTATCAGTGTTAACTGTGTGTTTATAAATACCATAGCAGAAAAGATGACCTTTAATTCTTCAGATTTCTTGAGTATCTAGCTAGCTTGTGACGAAAACTTGGAGCATAGGTTTAAGTCATATAGAAGGTCTGGCAGTAAGCAATGGAAATGAAACAACAAAACGATGTTTGGTTAAGATAACAATGCGTTTATTCTGATTCTAGCGAGTCAGCCATTTTAGTGTCATGTCAATCTGCTCATACACTCATTGATTGCTTTTTTTAAATCAGCTCATTTACATGTGATCGATAGAAAATGAAAATATAGTGTCCGGTTTTCTACTGTCTCTTGTTAATGTATAAAACACACTTTTTTGTAAACGCAACTTAGGCTAAATCGGTTATATATAGAATATGGTATCCCCGAATCAGGTGATAAATGCACCATATAACACGTTCTGCAACATCATGCAACACATGTATTCGAAAATAAAAAATTCTAAATAAAGGTTTATAATTCTAAAATTAGCTTCAATACCGTCTGTGACGCTATTGCCTGTGCTGGAAAAATCATCCATTTTTCTTGCAATAACAGAATATTGTATTGGTTGACCATACGTCTGTCGATGGGAATTGATAGGTATAACACACACTGATAGATAAAAAACCCTTAGTCACTGATCATCTGTGAACAAGCTGGTTTAAATTCTTAACGCCCATTACATATTTTGAGGAATTGTCGTTTCACCTTGAAGCAAAACTAAAAAAAATTGATTACATTTATATTTTATTCCAGATTTCATAAATTTCCGACAATATTTTACAAAACAACAACAACCTCGAAACTTTAAGTCACACAATTCATTATACTCTCAATACCGGTATCCGGTGGGAGTTTATACATTTTGTTCAGTATACATGACTGATTGTCATGTGATTTATTCAGTGTTTGGTTCATTTTAGACACAATCAATCGGAATTACATGCATCGTGGATATAAAGGACTTTTACCTTAAACGATGCAAAAGTTCCTTAGTGCCATTTGTATACGCGTATATGTGAAGAATACAGTATTCCTTATTTAGCTTGGTAGATTTGTGAAGACAAACCACCCTGTTCAGCAGTTTATTCTAAAGTACATTTGGTGAAATACAAAACTTCCTGATTGTGATATAGATGTGACAAAATGTCAGTTTCGTTTTGATGCCATTTACATGTGTGTGCAATACATTCAATCCTTTAATTTCCTTGTACGTATAGTGATAAGTTTCATACGAGTAACGTTATCGAAAGTCATTGTAGTTAATGTCCGTCGCTGTGTATAATGGAATATATTTATTCTAAATTCTGAGACTTGCAGGTTAGTAATTTTTAATGAATTAAGGGTTAGCAATAATAATCGCATGGTCTATCTATCTATCTATCTATCTATCTATCTATCTATCTATCTATCTATCTATCTATCTATCTATCTATCTAATTCTATTCTATTCTATTCTATTCTATTCTATTCTATCTATCTATCTATCTATCTATCTATCTATCTATCTATCTATCTATCTATCTATCTATCTATCTATCTATCTATCTATCTATCTATCTATCTTGGATAAAGATTTGTTGTAAGCTAGCAGATTTATTTATTTAAAATGTACGCATTAATTTTTTTTTTTACTTTTGCTTTGTGTTTGCTTTATTGCATCTGCTAACGTCCCGTCAACTGTATTTTAGTACATTCAGAATTTTGGTCTTCAAGATACAGATATGGTGCTGACGTTTTCACACCATAGTGGCATGATACCACACATAATCACAATATTTGACACTTCTGACCAATCAGTCCTGCAACTACCCTTGTATATTTAACACCAATCACATGTCAGCTATATCAGTACACTCGTATATGACATTGATGTGACGATCTCTCGACCTCCAAGTTAGGGGAGAACGATATCATCACTCGTCTAGGGGAATCGGTAGCATTTATATAAAAATATGTGTTTGTTTGTTGGGTTTAACGTCCCACCGATAGTTTTTCTGACGATGTCTACTTGAGACAGATATAATGCTGCGACACTGCAGTATCACGCCGTAGACATGTGGCATGATACCACACCCAGTCACATTATCCTGACACCGAGCCAACCAGTCATGCAACTACTCTTATATGATATTACAATGTAGTATACATTTTTATCTATTGCAGACATGAGGGGAAATATTATTGCACGTGTTGTCTGGCTGGGTGCCATGGTAGGGTGTGTTGGTAGGTTTGTTGTTAAGTATATTTCACATTTATCATAAAAAATAATGTGTGACATCATATTTGTCAATACTTATCGTTTTGGTCCAGATCGTTATATCTTTGATAGTGCTAATGTTGCGTTTTATGCTGGGAAGCTGTATTTGAATATAACTTGTAGTTTACAACTACGAAAATGCGATAGTGAGTGAAACTCCGTACACTTAATGAGAAACATTCATAACATGTTCTTAAATGAATTCCTTATTCGTAAACCAGCAATATTTTGTTAAAGTATATCAGTACTAAAAATGAAAAGAAATTAGAGAACCTGATAAATGTTTAAATTTGACATTTTCCGGGTGTCTCATAAAATCTGATACCATTTGCGTGTGCATTTTTTTAAATAGTGCACTAGCATTTAACAAACAAGGTTATAGTATACATTATAAAGTTTTATCTGATATATAAGACATACATGTACCTATTTTCTGCCTGATATGATCCTATTTTTAAGGTTACAGAATATGTTCAAGATGACGTCCTTTTTGTGAGATCACGACGTCTAAACGTTCCCTGAAATTTCTGATAACTGATTCGCAAGTTGCTCTGCTGATGTTCATAATCTCTCTGCGGATAACCATTTTTAGGTCATCTATGGTGTTTGGTGGGGGTTTATAAACTCTGTCCTTCAAGTATCCCCAGAGATAAAAATCCAGAGGACTAAGGTCCGGGGAATTGGGCGGCCACTCATTTTTCGTCTTAAATGAAATTAAATTGTCTCGGAATTTCTCTTCAAGCCAATCTAGCAACGAAGTGAAGTGTGTGGGGTTGCACCATCCTGCTGAAACAATATTTTACTAATGTCTATTCCTTTCCTGCGTAAGGCTGGTATAAATTTGCTTCTGATGATATTCAAATAGCGGTCACTGTTGACCGTTTCAACTTCCCCAGTCCCGTTTTCAAAGAAAAATGGTCCAACTATTCCAGTAGCACTCAGTGCAGCCCAGAGTAACTTTCTCACCATGTAATGGTTTCTCAATGTAAATATTCGGTTTTACACTACCCCAATATCGTCATGACGTCAACGTTTTCCCGTAAATTTCAATACCAGCAAAACTTCATAGTGTCATCTTCAGTTTGATGCATCATACGTCTAGAATCGGTTAACAGCAGGATTTTAATAAACATTCGTAATGGTATCAGATATTATGAGACACCCTGTATATTAAGATCAGTTTCTTTTTCTTTTTTTAAATCAAAATTAATGCATTTTCAGAAACCGCCTGTTACAATTGTAACAACTGTGTGACTGATTGGTGCCTTGAATGTTCATACGGATATTACGAGAAAAACGGTTTATGTAACGAGTGCCGTAAAAGTTCCTGTACGTCACAGAAAAAAATACATGTACCACGGACGTCTGGAGTAAGTGTACCAGCTGTGAGGAAGGATATTACGGGAGCTTGTGTAATCGATGTTCTGCTGGATATTACTGGTCTGGTTCCAGTTGTATCAGCTGTTCTTCTTATGTACGTTACTGTTCAAATTGCACTCGTGCATACCAGTGTAAGACATGTGTCAGAGGATACATTGTGCGAAATTCTAATGGAAAAGATAGTTGCAGTGCATGTTCTTCTGATAAATGGGGAGATCAGTGTCAACATGACTGCTCTACAAGTTGTGTCAATACTACTTGTGATTTATCAAACGGTCACTGCCTCTCTTGTCCCTTTGATAAATACGGTGAAACATGTCAGACCCAGTGTAACGAGGGCTGTAAAGACGGTACTGGAAGAAACGTGTGTGGTCGACAATTTGGACAGTGCATAAATGGATGTAAACCGGGATATAATGGGATGTCATGTGAAATAGGTAAGTTGTAGACACTTCTTTTTTTTGTTTTAAACAAGACTCTATATTTTAGCATGATTTGTAAAAACATATATACCGGATCGATGTATATAAATATTTGAAACACGTTTAAACGTTTTGTTTACATGTGAAAGAAATATGTTTAAACATTTTTATTGCGAAACGCTAAAACATATCCCTAATCATTATTATATTGAATTTCTTAATGAAATATGACGGGTCAAAGGCCATTCATGTACTGTTCCTATGTAAAATGGTAATATAGAAATTAAAACAGTACAACTAGTATAAGCACATATAGCAACTTGTATTCACACCAGTTAATTCCAAAATAATAATATTGGTATGTTAATGACACATCCGTTTAGAAATAATTGATTTTATTGTACGTTTTATCATAATGTATCGCGCATCCCTGTATGCCTGGAACTTACAAACTTTGTCATTAGTCAGTATAAATGTATAACCTCGTGTTCACATTTTAAGCCTACGGAATAAAAATATATAACACAATCAATTCAGTCGTTCAATTCCATATATGGACAATTATCTCATGGAAGTCTAAAATTAGAAAGATCTGACCATTTATGTATAATACTGTATATTATAGTATATACCTTTCATCAAGACGTCTATACATATCGAACTTTAGAATGAAAAAATCCTTACATTTTTATTTCCGTGTTGAAAATCTCAATAATCTTTATAATTATAACGTACATAAAAATTAATATCCCAAACGCTACTTCGTTATTTTCCTAGGTGCTTTTGACAGGGTTATTAATATATAAGCTAACTAAAAGATTTTATTTAGTATTTTGAAAATTTTGATTGCTAATATATCATATTAATATGATTACCTCTTATTTATAATAATATCGTTATTACATAATATTTAACCCAGATCTACGAGATAAATATATCGCTATAACGTGATAAAAATATCATATTCTTATCTTTGCACGATTCATTTTTCGTATTCGGCTGATGAATTGTAGGGTGATCATTATTCTCCACTTAACCTGAAAACTATGACGAAAGAAGGGGACAATTTCACGAAGCAACTGAAAAAAAACGCCTTTCTCTACCTTCACCGTGTCAACAGTCAATAGTATAACACTTACATGAGTTGAGTATTAGAATATGTTTAGTTACTTGTTCATGTGCGGGTGTAGTATACATTTTGTATTCAAATAAAGAAGGTAGACAATAATAACAGTTTTTTAAAGTCCTTTCACTATTAAAGGACATTTTAAATGTTGTAATATGATACAAATCGAGTCAAGGATTATCCAAAAGTTATACAGAGTACTAGTTTAAAAAAGACAAGTAAACTCGCGTAACCACATGGTGCTTTGCAGAGAAAATAAAAAGCACACGATATTTGAAGTTGATGAGAATGTATCTGTGACCTTATTGCCTTTAATGACTCAAAACCCCAATATTTTAATGACTAAACCTGCCATTTCCCTGTCCTTGAGAAAAAAAGAAGTTTTGCTGTATCCAAAAGCTTTCTTGAATTAAAGAAGAATAACGAACGCTCTAAATGCTATCCATTTTGAAACATTCTAAAAATCAGTAAGATGTTTAAAATATGTGTCTGCAGAGAAACCAATTCTAAAACCAGACTTTTGCCACAGAGATAAAGTAACTTTAAGAATTGTACTAAGTATACCTAAGTAACTTAGGTGTGACCTTAGGAGTCAAATGCGTGTATTGCCATACGAATTTAAAGTACGGGTCACGTAGATCATGTCACAATTGTTGATGATGAGAGGTTCTCTTATTATATGTATCAGTTTTGCACGAATAATCAGCCGTTTTATTAATATTTCATTAAGATAAATTAAGTTTTAAGGATTTGGAAAGGCTATAAAAGTTTTTTATATTTTTTTTTTAAGAAAGGCCTATGGGGTAATTTCTGAATTCTAAATGATTCACGTTACGTTACGATGCATGGGATTTAATAGGGAAACATGATAAAAGTGGTTCAAAAGCAGTATAAATACAGTACGTTCAAGAGAAATGGTATCAGGTTTGTGTAAGTTAACGTCTGTTAGAATTTGTTTAAAATACCCAGTTTCAAGATTGGTAATTGTTTTTAATAAAAAAATAAGTATACACTTGTAATAGCGTATTTGCTTTTTTTTTTTTTTTTTCAAAAGGATGTAGGCTCAGGAATCTAAGAGCGTAGTTTGAGTGTTATAATGTTGTTACACAGTATTTATTTTGAAGAAGTGGAAACCAGGCTTTGATTTGTTAATTATATAGATTTATAGTATTCCATCGTAAATACGACTCATTTACTCAAAAACGTATCACAATTCACTATTGAACGCTGCAGAAGAACAATCGGATCTTGTTCAACAAACCCAATGACCGCTTTCATTTCTTTCTTCAATTTAATAGAGATTCATGATTTAGCCCTTTTACGAAAATCATGAATAATATTGATAACGTAATCACTTGAAATTTCTGGACTTTTTGCGCATGTAAAGGTAAGACAATTTTACTTATTTAAAGTTAATATATCCAATCTTATGATCTTTTAAATATTTTACAAATAAATGTTGTCATAAACAATTGACAAATCATAAATTCCTTAAGGTATGCTTAAGATTGGCATCAATACTTATGACGCAGGAGCGCGAATACAAATTAAAATGAATGTTTTTTATATTTCAACGACGTCAAAATCAAGTGACTAAAGGAAAAAATATTTTTGCAAGGACATGTTTAGCAAAGGTTAATCCAGAAAAAAATTATCTTTGAGAATGCGAACAGTTTATTTTTCACATTTTCAAGTAGGCATTCCATCAAACATGAATATCTGCCATGTTTGATGACGTAATCACTTTAAATTTTCAAGACCTTATGAGCGAACTAAGTTTCGACATTTTTGAAAAATTTAAATTCATTTGTCTCATTGGCGATTTTATACGATTTTTTTTTTAAATTCTTGCTTTAGTATGCATGACGTCATAACCACGAGACAAAACAAACATTTCTTGCAGTATGTATCACTTCAATTTTAACTCTATCAATTATGAAGATTTAATTAAGATTGAATCAAAATTCATGATGCCAGAGTGAGAGAAATCTTTAAAAAGCAATGCTTTTTGTCTTTTTAATGACGTCATAACCACGTGACGTAAGAGAAATTCATTCGGAAAATAGAATGTAAACCTCTATGCCGATAGGCTGTCCAATTTTCATGGTTCTAACGCATCAGGAGGCTTTGTAACATTTAAATTTAATTTTAGGACCAAAATTCGAAACTCGGTATTGCCATGAAATCGAATTTGGAATTTGAATGCAACGGTGCACATCCACATCCTAACGAAAAACTTCCGTGAAAATAACAAGATAATCCGACCAGAATTTAAGGCTGTAGAGCGCGAACAAGCTTTTGAAGTTGACGTCAAATCTGACGTCATTTGAAAATTTAAGATAATTGAATGCATAATTGTCCCTGCAATTTCAATTTCATTAAGATTGATTCAAAATGTATGATGCCAGAGCGAGAAAAATCTTTGAAAAAATAGGATTTTGTCTTTTAAATGACGTCATAACCACATGACAGGAAAATCTTTCAGAGAAAGGAAAGTAGACCTCTGGGCCGATAAGCTGTCAAACTCATTAGTAGCCTTTGTAACATTAAATGATAGTTTTAGGACCAAATTTCAAAACTCCGATCATTAAAAGCTGAAAGGTCTTTCAAAGCACTACAAATTATATTCATAGTGTCTCGATATAATATTTATTATTTTAGAGATATTTAAGGCCAAGGAAAAAAATCGATAATTAAAAAATGACCTTCACCGTTGCTTTCTCTGAAAACGGAAGTAACATTACGCCATAGCATGTAATGCAGCACCTTCATGAAAATTTCACGCAAATTAAACCATAAATAAGGCCTATAGGCCGTAAAAACCGTTTAATTTCAGTTAAAAAAGTGTTTAGGACTTGTAACGACACATGACGTCATATGACGTTCATCTTCACATAATGTAAAAACAAACGTAGAAACTTATATTCAGTCCAAATATCAGCTTTTTAACACATTTGGATTTTATGCTATTTGAAATTTAACGTCAATGGCTCGAATACTGGATTCGCCATAAAACCTTTGCCTTTATGAATTTGGAAAAACGGACACCTGGATGCATAACTATAACGAAACTTACACATTCTGTGAAAAAGGATGAAAATCGGTCCTAAAATAATGGCTGTAGACCGCAAACAAACTTCTGTAGACAACATCAAGTTTGACATCATATGACTTCATAGTCATAAGAAAATCAATGAAGTGAAATATTCAGTATCCGAAATACACGTATAGGCAATAATTTTTCATTCCCCTGGAACCTTTGCAACATATAGAAATTTACGCGTAGATATAAGAAATTCATTTTGACCTTATGACGTCATATGAAGTCAAATGACATTCTGTCCTACAGAATAAAACGAAGTTGTAAAGACTAGTATTCAGTCCAAATATCAGCTTTCTAACTCATCTTGAAGCGATTTAATACGTATTTGAAATTTGACGTCAATGGTTCGATTCTTGAATTCGCCATAGAACCATTGCCTTTTCGAATTTGGAAAACCGGACACCAGGATACACAACTACAGTGTTACGTATACATTCTGTGATATTTTGAAGAAAATCGGTCCAGAAATAAAGGATGAAGACCGCGTAAAACCTTCCATGAACAAAAGTTATGGAACATATATATGGAATTATATAACACATAAACAAGCAATTATACAATGCATATTTGAAATTATGCCATAAACATATGCAACTATATGCAATATATATATCTGATTATACCATATATATATGCATTTATACAATATATATATACAGTTATACAACACATATATAGTTATTGAATATTGCAACGTCTGACATGCCATAGACGTCGTATGAATATGAAATAATTCATTGCATCCAAAAGCACATGGTTTGAAATATATGCCATACAATTTTCATTGTTCTGGGCCAACGGCAACACATCGAAATTAACACAAATATAAGAGTAAGAAAAAAAACAATAACTAGATTTCTTTGGTTGATACGAATGATAGGACTTTCTGCTAACATTGTCAAATGTAAAGATTAATACCGTTATTAAATTCCCTACCTTTTACTTTTTTTCTTTTCTTTTTTCGTATGCATGAATTTTGTGAAATAAGCCATATGGCAAAAATAAATAAATAAATCTTTATTTTAATATCGCTTTCTTTAACTGACCAATTTTAGTATTCTAGATACCAAAATAAATGTCCTGAAAATCCTTACAATTCAATTGCAGCATATTTGGGTCTAGTCTTATAGGTTTTAAAAATATAAGCAGTTAAACTTAAATCTCTTAATTCTGCATATCAAAATTATTTTTCTTATTTTAGTGTACAGCCGCGGGAATAAAATCGTAAATGCCTCCATGCAATAGAATCGTCGACGCGTGTAGCCTCGTGAGTTAAATTTCAATAACGCTCGTACATACGGTCGAGAAGACTGTATTACACACAGTTCCTCTATTTGGCTCTTTTAGCTAACAGACAAATAAGCTTTCAGCGTCTTGAACGGATGACATGTGATGATCATTGTGACAAAATGACCAAAGGCTGACAACTCTCTAAGGTAGAATAGATACCAAATAACTATTAAAATTATATTTAATATAAAAATATATACAAGGAGAATATTAGCAAAAAATTAAAGAATATGAAGAAAAAAAACGCCGGCTAACTGTCTCTATCTGTTGGTACAATAATAGCTGCACTGAATGTTCTGTTTTCACTCTAAGCCCGCATATTAATCTACACATTGGCTTACTGATATGAACGCACTTCAATGTGCCACACCCACAAAATGATTCCTAAATGCACAGTACACATAAACTATATCACGTGCTCTTATCGATGAACACTGGACCGACTTTCTGTCGTCGCTGTCCCTTCAGTAAATGTGATCTACTTAGTCCTCCGTAGACACCCTGTCGTCCATATGACGCATACGTAGATTCTCCCGTCCTTGTGACGTAGTCTACCAACGGGGTCCCGTATCGACTGTAACCATCCAGCTTACATAGGCTCCATGCCCAACTAATACGGCTACAAACAATAAATAGCTCTAATTTACTTATCACACCAAATATAAAGTGCAGACACTGTATTACTTCATGATACTACTTTCATACCAAATAACAAATCTTTGGTATTACATACGTGCATTTTATACCATACAACAATATTATGGTTTTACGTAAGTGCATTAACGCCTTGTTTGCAATTATATATCAAACAGATAGTCCATACCTCCCCACATTTTTTAATTACATCAGTGCATTAAAAACAGAGAACCGTCCTCGTTAGCAATTATATACCAGACAGATATTCCATACAACTCCACATTTCTTAATTACAAAACAAATACTGTTGGACAAATGCTTCCATGTATATTCAGGTAATATAAAAAATTAAGGACATACCTATAAACTAACATAATTATTCTCAAAATTACATCAAATGTACATAATAATGCATAATTATGTATTTAGATTCCTCGGCCTATAGAACCAAACTTCGAAAACTACCGAAAATTAAATACGATTGTACACTTGTTTCCCTGAGAAGAAACAATACAACAATCTACAAAATAAATGTTAAGTTTCATATCTACCTGAAGAAATGAAATACAAAATATTTTTTTTACTCACACAAGCTCCGTAGTGTAATTTGGTCAAAATATTCTAGACTGGACTAGGTATCTTCCGTAGCTGCCATCGATATCTGACACCGAGGCTCCATACAAATCAACTTATATACTAAAAAACCCACGATTTACTCTTAAAAAACAAATATCACGTGAATCGTGCAATAAATTGTAAATCGCTGAATCTCGTGCATCCCGAGAAACACTGACAACATTGAGGTATACTGATAAAAAGGGATTATGTAAAGAAACTATAGGTTTAAACTTTTAAGCCTTAAACATCTCTCTTAATACACTTAAAACTTAGCAAAACAGTTGATATAACCATTTCAAACCCTAATCATATCTCATTCTGAACAAAAGGTAATAAAAGAAACATGTGATAAATCTTATATAACCAAAATCGGTTAACATAGTTCCACTCTGGCCTACGTGACAGATACAACCTACTCTAAATCTACGCTTATTTTCAGGCCACGTCAAAATTATTTTGTGACACACGTCCCCCCTTGGGAAAAAAGTAGATATACTTTTTACAACTACACAAAATAATACACAAAAAATACCTCAACAACAACAACAACTAGTCGATTTGTCTTTCAAACTAGCCTTAGCTACCAATATACATCTATATACAACTACACAGCTACAAAACCTCACATTATCCTCTAGGTTAACATTGTACTTAGTTTACTAACAACTTACACACCTATCTACTTAAATAATCTGCTCCCACATTGTCTCTACCTCTGATTGCTTTGATTCGCATGCGATATGGCTGAAGTGCCAAAGCCCATCTCATAAGTCTGGAATTCGCCATCTTTGACTTGTTTAAATAAGTCAGAGGCTGGTGATCTGTCTCAAGAATGAATTCCTTACCAAACAAATACCGATGGAACTTTGATACACCCCAAACTACTGCGAGACACTCTTTCTCTATTACTGAATAGTTTTTCTCTCTATCCAGCAGTTTCTTACTTGCATATGCAACTGGCAACTCCTCTCCATCTTATTCCTGCAACAAAACAGCTCCAAGACCCACATCTGAAGCATCAGTTATGAGAATGAACTGCTTGTCAAACCGTGGCAACCTAAGAATAGGTGGGCCAACTAGACATTTCTTTAATGCCTGAAATGCACTTTCCTTACATTCACCCCAAATGACCTTATTTGGTTGTCCTTTCTTTGTCAAATCTGTCAAAGGCACTGCAATGGCAAAAAAATTGGGTACAAATTTCCTGTAGAACCCGACAAGACCCAAGAGAGATCTGACTTGCTTTTTAGTCATTGGTCTTTCCGCCTTCAGAATTGACTCAACCTTTTCAGCTACGGGCAACCAAGTTTGCAACTTCCCTATAACATGTCCTAGCAACTCTAACTGGCAAAACCCTAGACTACATTCGCTGTGTCTAGCAGTTAACCTTGCTACACGCAACCTATCCAAAACTTCCCACAAAGCAGTGATATGCTGTTCCCACGTAGTTGTGTAATTCAGAATGTCATCTATAAGAC
The DNA here is from genome assembly GCA_021229015.1 of Solen grandis. Classification (NCBI taxonomy): domain Eukaryota; kingdom Metazoa; phylum Mollusca; class Bivalvia; order Adapedonta; family Solenidae; genus Solen; species Solen grandis. The sequence continues at coordinate 37,305,498 of CM037791.1, forward strand.
TATCTGCACAATCTAAACCAATCAAAACCTTTCTCATTAACCTATTGAATGTACTTGAAGCACACACCAAACCAAATGGCATCTTTTTGAACCGAAATAAGCCTTTCGGTGTCTCGAACGAGTCAAATCCTTTGCCTGTTCAGTCAAAGGAACTTGCAAGTAACCTTTACTAAGATCTATCTTAGAAAAATACTTTGCTGCTGACAATTTTGAAAATATCTCCTCTGCATTTGGCATCGGATCTGCATCGAAAACAGTTACCCTATTTAATTGCCTGAAATCTATACAGAATCTTATACTACCATCCTTTTCCCTTAGCATAACTACAGGACTTGAAAACGGTGACTTAGACGGCTCAATAACCCCCAAATCTAACATCTTCTTGACTTCCCACTCTACAGTAGATATTGACTGAAAAGGAATAGGGTATCCTTTGCACCTAATAGGCTCACTAGTATTCAACTGTATGTCATGTTCTATAAATGACGTAGTTCCTGGTATGTCAGTCAAGACATCAGCAAAATCTTTCAAAGTGCAATCTACGTCTCTTCTCTGATCTACATTTAAATCACTACATATGACTACATCTGCAACACCTTCCTGTCCGATCCTAGTAGGACATTCTAATGGGATATATCTGTATCAATCAACTTTTCCTCTGACTCTTGATCTCCCTCTGCAACTGCTGCACTGACTACCGCTAAAATACCTCTATCCTGATCTTTACCATTCAACTCTCTCTCATTGTACCTTTTAAGCATATTAGCATGGAAAGTCCGCTGCTTACCATCCATGTCAATCCGACAATCCATACCGTTCATGACCTTCTTGATAGTGTATGGCCCTTTCCACTGCAACAGAAGCTTGTTGTTACTTACCGGTAGCAAAACCAACAATTTTGAACCCTCTGCAAAAGATCTTGACCTTGCCTTCTTGTTGTAGTATTTTCTCTGTCTTACCTTAGATTTACCTAGATGTTCTTGTGCCAGCTTACATGTATCCTCCGGATGCTCTCGTAAATCCACTTCATACTGGTAAGTTGTCTTGATCTCCCCATCGTTCACCTCACCTGACCACAGTTCCTTCAGAATACTAACCGGTCCCCTAACTGTTCTACCATAGAGTAACTCAAATGGTGAAAAACCCAAACTCTCTTGCGGTACCTCCCTATAAGCAAATAATGCTGCATTGAGATATTTGTGCCAATCCTTGGGCCGCTCACTACACATACGTCTAAGCATTTGTTTCAAAGTGCCGTTGAATTTTTCAACAAGTCCATTACACTTGGGATGATATGGTGTTGTAGTTAACTGCTGCAACGACAGTTACCTACTGACCTCTGACATAAGCTGTGAACTGTGAACCCATATCCGTGAGCATCTCTTCTGGTATACCAAGTCTACAAAACATATCTACCAAAGCCTCCGCTACTCGTTCTGTTTTTATACTGGGTAAAGCAACTGCCTCTGGCATAATCTACCATGACTAAGATATACCTGTTCTTCCGATCAGTCATTGGCTCAATCGGCCCTACTAAATCTATTGCTACACGCTTAAACGGAGTCTCAATCAACGGCATGTGCCCTAACGATACTCTCGGCACTTTCCCTTTCGGCAACGTACGTTGGCAAATATCACATGACCTACAAAACCTACTAATCTCTGAGTTTACACCTGGCCAATAGAACTCTGCTAATACCCTGTCACTAGTCTTCCGAATTCCTAAATGACCCGCCATCAACGACTCATGTGCTATCTTCATCACCGTCTCACAACACTTCTTGGGAACTATCAACTGATAAGATCTCCTATGGTCTGCAGCTTCATACAGTCGGTACAAAAGCTTATCTCTAAACACAAAACTGACCTGACCTCCACCTTTACATGACCTAACTTGACCTTCTTTTGCCCTCTCTCTAGTCTTTTCCAGAGTCTCATCCGTCATTTGTAAATCCCTGAACTCAGACTTGCTAATATTCAAGACTTTACCAGGAACATTTAATTTCTTATATGGCTTATCCTGCTGTAAAACCTGAGCTCGTGTCTGAACAGCGTTCAACACATCACTTCGGATCAGGGAACTTAGCACCCTCTACATTGCCTAACACCAAGTCATACAATGGAGACTCCATACACAAAGCATCTACCTCCCTACATAATATGGCGTATTCACATCTATCTTGCCACAGGATAACTCTGCTCAGAACCGTCCACAAACCTACAACGCCTTTCAGATCCTAAAAACTGATGTTCCAGAACCAACCTCTTATCTACCACTACACATGTAGCCCCTGTATCTCTCATAACCTGAATTTTCTTCCCATTGACTTCACCTTCTTTAGTTGGACACTGTATATTCATACAGGCTCCTAACTGTACAGAACTATCAACATCCAGGACACAACTAGAACTATCTGTCCTTTTCAAACCACCTCGTGCGACACCACGGGTCTTTCCTCTACCCCTTGACCTCTGATTTGGACTACCCTGGTTGAAACTATTTCTTGATGAATTCCAATAATCTGTCTTATTAAATTCCACATTTTCTGTACTATCTACTGCGGCTACCCTATACTGACTGCCTCGTTTCCTATAATCTAAAGACTTATGGTTACCTTTGCAAAAGTTACATCTTACCTGAGCAAAGTAAGAACTACCTTCCCTTAGTGTACCCCCAAACTGTTTATGTACCGGCTCTGACCTTTGCTCCTTGACAAACCTATCTTTTTCTTTGCCTTCACTCAACAGTACATTCCTACAACCACCCCTGGCTTTTGCAAATAAATCTGCTTGTTCCGACATAGCTAAGCAATCAGTGAAACGCTTTTCTTTCAGGAATAGGAACATCTCTTTGTTACTGATAGCTAACAACTGATCTCTTAGCAAATAATCCAAAACACCCTCGTATGTCTTAGCTACACTACCTAACCTAAACCAACGCTCTAAATAATTCCTTGACCTGCTAAGATACTGTACAAACGTCTCACCTCTCTCCGGCCTAGCTGTCCTGAACCTTTTCTTAAAACCTTCCTCTGTCAGTTCGAACCATTTCAACAAAGCTGCTCTGCCTTACCTTTAACAAAGCGCTGAGATGTAATGACCACTGTTCCTTTTTCCAACCTTGCACCCCTGCATACCTCTCGAACCTTGATAAATAACTATCCATATTATCTTTACTCTCATCAAACAATCGCAATTTCGGCCCCTTAACTTTCTCTGTTACAAATGGCTTACCTTTTTTTCTATGTGGGCCAACTCCAATGCATGCCGGTGCTGCAGCTCTGGTAACCTCATAGCTTCTGCCACTTTTTCCTTCCCCCCTCCTTCGTCTGCTATCCTTCTGTCACTTTTTCCTTCTCTCTTTCTGCTCTTTCTTTCTCACCCGCTTTGACGCTCTCGCTCCTCTAATCTCTGCTTTCTCTCCTAGCCTGTTCCTCCCGTACAAATTCTTCCAACTCTTTACCTGAGTACCCAAACCTCTCACCATACTCTAAGAGTTCTTTCATACTAGACATGTTTGCATATGTGATATGTTACACAAAACTAAAATAAGAACTATCCGGGCAACAATGTTGACAATACACATAACATGACTATCTCTCTCTACAATCTGCCATATACTCATATACATGTACTGTCAATAGCTAAACAAAACGGCATCCCAGTCCTATTACTTTGACAGGTCATATGCGGTAACCCCACTTACAGTATTATCCACACTACACACTTCAGATCAACGACTATACATTACACTAACCTTCCAAACAAATCTAACTTTGATACCTTATGCATGAGACCAATATTGTAAAGTCAAACAACCCTCAAGTCTAAAGTGTAAACAGATCAACTTAAAATTTAACTTAAGATAAATTCAAAACAGAATTTGATATGTCATAGGCCACTCCTATCCCCGGTTAACCTTAACTGTACACCCAGTTGCCGTTACCCTCAGCTTCCGTGCTTAACTACGGAATCGCTAGTGATGGTACAGCGACGCTGTGCCTCATCATTGGGTAATAGCAACAGACTTACCCCCCTAATGATGGAGCCTGAGTGTCAGCCACCGGTGATGCTCCACGGAGTCCGCCCAGACTGTCTATTACACTAAAATATAAACAAATTTAATCACTATAAAATTCCTGAGAGTTAAAAGGAAACAAATTAAAACAAAGTTTCAAAGTCAGAAATAATACAACACTAAAGAGGAATCTTTACAATATGTACACAGTCTTTTATTCTACCCTAGATCGTTGTCACCTTAGCATTATCCCACTTCTGACACCATTGTGACAAAATGACCAAGGGCTGACAACTCTCTAAGGTAGCTTATCATTTATCATAAATTTGGAATATAGCTTGTACAACATTTATCGATTGATGCAACAATAAAGTCGGGAAATTGCAATGTTTCAACAACGGTCTAAATGACATATGTCAAAACGCTCAAAGGATTATGGGTAACGCAATGCTGCAACTGATATGTATAGGTAACGTAAATATAGTGTTTTGACATAACATTAAATTATTGTCAACACTCGTTTACTAGTAATATCAATATGATTAAAGTAAAATGTTTATTTAGCAATTCATATGACTAATACATATCTGTAAACTTACATTTTCCGAAAAGGTGAAAGCGAAAGTAGGATATTTTTTCGAAAATTCTTACAATTGGGTTTAAATTCGTATTTTTGATGTAATTTCCTTATACTTTGATCAATTTCAAAACTCTAGGTACCGAAATACTCGTCTCCAAATTTTCTACATCTCACTTGCTTAATGTGTGGACTTATTTCCAATGGTTTTAAGATATAAGCCCTTAAACCTTTACATAACAGCAAAATCGCTGAAATACTACATGTTTAAATTCGTATTTTTGACGTAGCTTCCTTATACTTTGATCTATTGAAAGGTACCTAAATAATCGTCTTAAAATTCTCTACATTTCACACCCTTTATATTTAGTTATATCTTTAATATTTTTTGAGATACAATCTCTTAAACCTCGAGAAAACTGCAAGAATCACCAAAGCTCTATGCACGAATTTCTTTTTTTTCCTTTACTCCATGAATCTTAGGTCAATCGTTAATCTTTAATCATTATAGGGGCGGCTTAACATTGCTCTACAAATAATATTCATATTCATATTTTCAAAAATCAAAGGTTTTCGAGATATAAACTGTTAAACACACTGAGGGTTGATATGTTTTTGTTTTTCCGCCATAATTCAACCGATTCAATCCCGATCATCAAAAACTAAATATCATCTGAAAGATCTTTTTAAGCACTACAAATTATATGCATAGTGTCTCGATAGAATATTTACCGTTTTTGAGATATTTAAGGATAAAGAAAACACGATAATCGATATATGACCTTGACCTTTGGGATTTTCCGGAAGAAAGGAAGTAACATGGCTCTATAGAATCTAATACTGCATTTTCAGTCAAAATTTCAAGCAAAGCATAAAAAATAAAGCCTACAGAGCTTAAAAACCATTTAGATTTAATATGAAAATTTTATTAGCATTAAAACGTCATGTAACGTCATATGACATTCAACTTCTCAAAATGTAAAGAAGACCTTAAGACGTATAATCTGTCTACAAATCAGCTTTCTAGCTCATCTGGAAGCGATTTTATACGCATTTGAAATTTGACATCAATAGTTCGAATTTTAGATTCGCCATAGAACTATTGCCTTTTCGAATTTTGAAAAACGGACACCGGAATGCACAACTAGAGCATAACATACACCATTTGTGAAATTTTGATGAAAATCTATCCAGAAATAATGGCTGTAGACCGCGTACAATCTTTTTCACAAGACGTCAAACTTGACATTATATGACATCATATGAATATGAAAATCATTGCATCCGACAGCTTATGGTTTTAAATATATGCCAAAAAAAGTTTCATTGTCCTGGGCCAATGACAACACATCGAAATTAACGCAAATATAAGAGGAAGAAAAAAAAGGGATAGTAATAAGAAATAAACATAACAAACCCAATATGACTTTCTGCCTGTAGGCAGAATGTCTTAATAAGAAGAATAAGAATAATAAAAAACAGAACAAACCCAATAGGACTTTCTGCCGAAATAACAAACCCTATACGTTTTCCGCAGGTTTGCGGAAAGCCGTAATAAACATAACAAACCCTATACGTTTTCTGCAGGTTTACGGAAAGCCGTAATAATTCCCAGTCTGCGTTTTATTGTTGTCGATGTTCACAGAAATACCTCTAGACAATTCTAAATTATCAGGAACAGCGCCATGAACAAGATATAAATTTATAACAGGAATAAGTAGAAAGAAATTACAGATGCTCACTCCCAACCAAAACCAGAAGGATGCTGTCTTATCATATGTCTTTTTTGTTATCGATGAATACTATCATTAATAATAATAGTAATATTGTACAGCTACGTTCTGCCTATCGAAAAATATACAACAATTGATTAAATAGCAATATTAAAAAATGAAGCCATACGTTTGAATCATATTGATCATATTCGTGAACATGAAATGTTTTTTTCACGTGGTTAATACATTGAGGAATGTCATCACTAATAATTTGTTATTAGCGGAACATCAATTTTTTAAAATGGAACTACTTTACTTTCATTTCAATGTATAATGTCTGCCTTCATAGTTGACGGACAATGGGGTCAATGGTCAGAATTCGGATTGTGTTCTGTCACATGTGGTTTGGGATTAAAGTCACGATCCAGAACATGTGATTCCCCAGCACCACAAAATGGTGGTCTACCGTGTATAGGGAGAAACGTGTCGAAGGAAATATGTAACCTGATCAGCTGTCCAGGTAAGCTATAGTCTCTGTTGACCACACTTCAGATATGTAAAGTGCAGACATGGCCTGTGTGTACGTTTTCGATTCCTAATTTACAGTAACTAAATAAGTATATCATGAAGTTGATAAACAATGCGGACTGTATGTTAATTTATTCCCCAAAGAAAATCATTTTATTTAGTTAGCCTTAACAATATGATGCATTGTGTGTTTCCACATAACCATCTAAGCTTGATTTTGATCCCACGCCTTATCCAGTAAACACTCAATTTAACGACACTACTTCTTCCTAGAATAAAAAATATCGTTATAATGAACTTGTCAGAGTAATGAATTTCATGAAATGAAGTGACAATTATATTTCTTTATGTGAAACAGTACAGCTGTTTTTAAATGTTTATGGAATGTCATTCATTTTGTCCACAGGATGTTTTTATGTATTAAAATGGAAGTAATGAATGTCTGTGTTGTGTTTACGTTTTTATGGTCGATAGTTTTATACAATTGCCAAATTTATTTCTCGACCCTATTTCAATGTTCTGGCCTGAATGCGTTTCGATGGATCACCTAGAAATAACAGTGGACATCTTGATAATTTAACAGTTTTCAACAATGAAATTATCAGGACGTTGAACCCGACATTACGTTATAAGCTAATCGGAGCGTCAATTGTGCTGAGTTTGATGCAAGAAATGACGTAATAAATAACATCACAAACGCAACGTAATCCCGCAAATTTGACTTTTTTGTGAATAACACACCCAATTTCTGGCCTTTAAAGCATTAAATAAAAAAAAATGTTTGTTTGGTTGAAAGATCGATGCATAATTTCATTCGTGAACATAAAAAGCTGCATTTTCACTCGTGTTCACTCAGTGAAATTATTAACCGATCTTACACTAAAAGAAACAAATATCCTCTATATATCTTGTCCATGTACACAGAAATACCTCTTAATTAATCATAACTTTTAGGAACAGCGCCATGAAACAAGAGTTAAATAGTCAAAATTATAATACGAATAGGTGGTTAGCAATTACAGATGTACTTAATACATTTAGGAATGTCATCACTAATAATTTGTTATTAGCGGAACATCAATTATTTAAAATGGAACTACTTTACTTTCATTTCAATGTATAATGTCTGCCTTCATAGTTGACGGACAATGGGGTCAATGGTCAGAATTCGGATTGTGTTCTGTCACATGTGGTTTGGGATTAAAGTCACGATCCAGAACATGTGATTACCCAGCACTACAAAATGGTGGTCTACCGTGTATTGGGAGTAAATTGTCGAAGGAAATATGCAACCTGGCCAGCTGTCCAGGTAAGCTATAGTCTCTGTTGACCACACTTAAGATATTTAAATTGCAGACATGGTGTGTGTGTGTACGTTTTCGATTCCTACTATACAGTAACTAAATAAGTATATCATGAAGTTGATAAAAAATGCGGACTGTATGTTAATTTATTCCCCAAAGAAAATCATTTTATTTAGTTAGCCTTAACAATATGATGCATTGTGTGTTTCCACGTAACCATCTAAGCTTGATTTTGATCCCACACCTTATATTGTGAACTCTCAATTTAACGACACTATTTCTTCCTAAAATAAAAATATCGTTATTATGAACTTGTCAGAGTAATGAATTTCATGAAATGAAGTGACAATTATATTACTTTATGATGAAACAGTAGAGCTGGTTTTAAATGTTTATAGAATGTCATTCATTTTGTCCAGGGATGTTTTTATGTATTGTCTGTGTTGTGTTAACGTTTTCATGGTCGATAGTTTTATACAATTGCCAAATTTAACTCTCGACCTTGTTTTATGCTCTTGTTCTGATGCTTTTCGATGGAATACTTAGAAATAACAGTTGATATCCTGATCATTTCACTGTTTAAAACAGTGAAGTTATCAGGAAAACCGTGAAATTATCAAATTCTTACCTTGAACTCGACTCGACGTTATAAACTAATCGGAGCGTCAATTGTGCTGAGTTTGACGCAAGAAATGACGTAATAAATAACGACACGCATGCGACGTAATCCCACCAATGTTGATGGCTTTTGTGAATTGAATAGCACAGCATATTTCTGGCCATTAAAGCATTAATAAAAAAATGTTTGTTTTGGTGAAAGATCGATGTATAATTTCATTCGTGAACATAAAAAGCTGCATTTTTATTCGTGGCTTCACTCGTGAAAATATCATTTTTTATGTTCACTCAGTGAACAAACAATTATCTTCTATATATCTTGTTCATGCACACAGAGATACCTCTTGTAAATTCTTAATTATCAGGAACAGCGCCATGAAATCGTCAAATTATTAACATGAATATGTTGTAGCAATTACAGATGTACTAACCCAAACAAAGCAAGAATGATTTTGTCTTTGTATCACTTTATTTGTTATTATAGAATAGTTTTATTATTATTTTAATTATTATTATTAGTAGTAGTAACGTTCTGTTTATTAAAACAGATACAAGAATTGATTTAAATACCAATACATTTGAATTACTTCGATCATATTTGTGAACATGAAATGTTTTTCCACGTGGTTAATACATTGAGGAATATCATTACTAATAATTTGTTATTAGCGGAACATCAATTATTTAAAATGGAACTATTTTACTTTAATTTCATTGTATAATTTCTGCCTTCATAGTTAACGGACAATGGGGTCAGTGGTCAGAATTCGGATTGTGTTCTGTCACATGTGGTTTGGGATCAAAGTCACGGTCCAGATCATGTAATAACCCAGCACCACAAAATGGAGGACAACCTTGTGTTGGGAGTAACGTGTTTAAGGAAATATGTAACCTGACAAGCTGTCCGGGTAAACTATAGTCTCTATTGACCACACTTAAGATATTTAAATTGCATCTCTTTTCTATTTGTACTTTTTCGATTCCTACTTCACAATAAGTAGATTAGACATATCTACATGGCCTTATAAAATAAAAAAAAATAAAAAACATTCAAGCAACGAAGGCATTATCTTTATGTTGATAAAATACGTCCGTATTTGTAGTTTGCATAAAATAGGTTAAATTGTTCAAAATTTACAATAACAAATACAGATTGACTTAAAATATCCAATTCGTTTACATGTAAAAGGAGGACATTTTCTCTGAATCCAATGGACAGTTAGACAGGTGCTAAAATAAACTAGAACTCTTGTTGTTTTGGAACAATTTTAAGTGTATTAAAATGAAAATTCTCTTCTGTTCATTAATAAGTACAATTTCCTATAAAAAGATATAATAAAATGTAGAATGGAATAAGTGTCGACTATGTAGGCAAATTGATAACACCTCCCTCGAAAATCAAAAAGGAATACGTGGAATATATATGTAGCAGCGTGCTAAATCGTTACCAACATGTATATCATAACTTGATTTACAAATGCGGACAACATGATAATAATCCACTCGAGAAAACATTTTTTTTCATTCCTTAAGAATATGATACATGTTACTTGTTATTGACGATACATTTTATTTGTTACAGTTGCCAAACTTAGCTCGACCATGTTTTAACCATGCTCTGGCATTGATGATCAAAGCACTTAAATACAGTCTACTGCTTTGACTTTTATTCAACGTGAATACAGGCATGGTAATCTCGTTTGATGAAAATGCATATATTCTTATTACAATAAATATAATTTACGGATGTTCCCTGGAAAACATTATCGCAATTAAATAATAGAAAATGTATTTCAATTAAAAAAAAAAAATATACTGCAGTGTTGCAGCACTATATCTGTCTTTAATAGATATAGTCTCCAAATGACTGAAATTATGTCGATAGGACGAACAAACATTGTCTAAACAGATTCCCATCTATTGATAAGAAGTGACAAAATTTTAGGGCGAGTTGTGTTGAATGCCGGGGCCACGATTACCAGTAATAAGTAACAGTTGGTCACCGATTTATAATGTCTGAGGCGGAAAGCGTAATTGTTAGTGTAACGGATTAAAATAGCATTGATTACCGTTTGTCCCCAGATAAATAAGGGTGTTGTACGACAATGTCAGTGTATCGAGAGTTCAATGTATGCAAATATAAGAATACATTATGGCGGAATCGAGTGCGTTGGTGAACAAAATGACACCATAATTTGTTAACAGCTTAATTGCCCAAGTAAGAACTGTTTTTAAACATCAGATGGAGAGTAAGGTAGTAAAAGATTCAAACTTTCTCTTTGAGCATGTGTTTCATTATTCAGTCTTCCAATCTCACATATCCCAAATAGGCAGAAACACTTATTGGACATGTTATGGACATATTATGATAGTGTAAATTTCATGCAAAAATGCACATATTGCTCGTGTAAGCTATATAGATGAGTCTTTGTTTTCCATAGTGTCTCTTGCCTAATTTGCCAATATTGATTATTTTAACCCAATATTTGTTTTTTGCGCCTTTGTGCAGACAGCAATGGTGATGATAGCGGTATCAGCGGGCTAGTGGTTGGTGGGGTAGTTGTGAGTGTCGCGCTAGCCGTCCTTTTCATATATCGAAGGTAAATTTATATGGTGTATTTGCTTCGATAAGATCATATTATCGTATGTAATGTCTTTGCCAAACATAATTTAGATATAGACAAAAAGCTGTTTGTTGTTGTTGTTGTTGTTTTGTGAAATCATTTTTGTGTCAAGCTCAAAATTCAGAAAGGACATTTCATAATTTTACACATTTTAAATTGAAAATGTACCCTATATTTTACTATAAATTATTAAAATTTTAAAAAGTGATTGCAAATACATGTACTTTAAAAAAATATGAATAATTTCATTTGTCATTTTTTTTAAATCTGTGTTTGTATTTGAAATTTTGTGATTTTTTTGTATTAAATCAAAGGAATGTAATGGTATTCCAAGCCTTTTTGACATGTTAAATAGTAGGTAGGGTCATTTCAATTTTGAGACACATAGAAAGAAACATTATAAAGGAAGAACATTGTTTTGGTTCAGTATATATTCCAATAGATGTGTGTTTTCGATAAATAGGTTGGTTATGATCATCGATCATGATTACAAGCATAAAACACTAATAGATACAAACGATACCCATACACATTTTATTGCAATTTTAGTTGTTATTCGGAAGGCAAAGAACATTTAGCTTTCGTTCCTTAAGAATATGTAGACCATCTTTTCGTTCGTCCATTCGATGAGAAGATTTACCACAGTTAAAGCTTGATCAAAGATATTTAATTAACCATCCCACTGAACACATTTAAAACTTGATCAATCGTTTAAGGATTATAAGATGGAAGAATGAATCATTCATTTGTTTCTATATTTAACCTTTAATTAATTGTTGAAATTCATTTTCAATCAGCATTTGTGTGTGTGTTTTAATTTTCAAAATATATTGAAATTCTTAACCAATGATGGATTTGATTAAATAATGACGATACTTCTCTTCAGACGAAAACGAAGACAGAGAGGCAACGATTTTGAGCAAGTTGTCTACGCGAATAATTCATCAGCAACCGCAACAGTACATGGATTCGAAAACAACAGTAGGTGGACTTCTTCTGTAGTAAAACAGAAATCGAAAAAAATAGATAATATCAATTCCATCAAACAGTTTATGTGTTTAATGGTAGCATGGATGTTTTATATTTTGAATGCACTGTAGTTCTATGTTTTCTTAATTTTATCAATGAGATATCTACTAGAACTTTCAGTAGTATAGACAAGACCTGTATTTGATAACGATCCCGAAAATCCTCGATATATTTGTGATCCATTGATAATTTTCACGCTCATAAAATCAGGTTAATTAAGTGCAGCCATTGGTCTGATAAGTATCATTTGAGATAAAGGACTGCAATCATTATAAGTATGAAATCCTCAAGTTTGGAAGGCGAATGAGTATGATGATGGTAGGACGCTTACACCGGTAAAACAATGTTGAAAAGAAAAAAATATAAAGCTTATCAGCAGATGTAGTGCAAGTTCATGAGGAACTAGTGACGTAATTTGACCTTTGAACTGGACTGTCAGAACACTGACTGAACTGGTGTTTACTGGTTCCCTGATTTTACATGCTGCGAAAAGTGAGGAGGTTAAAAGCTATTATACATATTACTAAGGTAAAGTCTGTGATTGGTTGATTTGTGACAGGTGGGAGTAAGCCTTAATCATGTCATAGCCAATCCTTCCCTAGAGCTTCCATGTGACCTCGCTCAGATATATCATTTTTATGTAAATAATGCCAAACAAAGTCGAATATAAAATCACATGCTTTTTAAGTTTGCACCTACCATCATTTAAGATCTTATATACCAACACATGCATCTTTAGCTTGTTTATATCACATGCAACTTTATCTCGTATGTATCAAATTTACCCTCTCTTGTTTGTATATACCATCACATGCGTCTTTAGTTTGTATATGCCAACATATTTGTCTTTAGTTTGTATATACCATCACATGTGTCTAAAGTTCAAATATACAATCACCTGTGACTTAAGTTCGTATATAACATCACATGTTTGTATGCTGGTCTCTAAGTAGCTGTCTAAATTGTCATTATATTTCTAAGTCTAAGACACTGTTTTAAAATAGCTTATGAGAGTATATTATTTATATAATGATTTATTTGCTTATCCCAATTTAATTACTGATATAGTAAATTGTATGTATAGTTTGTAAACTCTGTTAATCTCTCAGGTAACAATGCAGTTTTAAACCAGGATGGATACAGAGAAGACACTGATGGACATAAGAAAGGTAATACTGATAGTTTATAATTTATTTGGTGAACGTTGATAAACACATCGATCGTGCAACTGCTAATGCTTATTGAGATACATGTATTCAATTTAGCAAATACTTTTGAATAATCTGCATGCAAATGGTCGGAATATATCATTGAGTATTACAATAATTTAAAGAGATCGATAAAACTTTTCATATGTATCCATAAAATAAACATTAAATTAAATATCTTACATTTACATGTACATTTTTATATTTCGATGATTAAAAAATAACATATATATACTAAGAATAATTCATAGTACAAAACGATGTTTTCCAAAATTTTGTATTCCATCCCTCAAAAAGATAAGACCAAGAATAGTCAATGTTGGATGGCAAGGGACGTTAAAGGAAAAGAAGAGTTAAATATTCCTCTTGTGCCTCGTCAATTGCCTCTCAACATGGACGACGGCGACCTGGAGGAGATCAATGAGAAAAACATATCAGAGAGAGACACCGATGATTGTAAGTCCAGATGAAATATGCCTGCATTGAATTATACTGTAATTGATGTCTCTTTTTGTCATGTTTATAATTTCAAAGTTTCCTGTTCCAGTAATTCCTAATATTCTTTTAAAAATATGCTAGATAAGCTAAATAAGCTTTTATTTTATACAGTTTTGTTGTTAAGCTATTAATTGATATGAATACTTTTCCCTTCTTCAGGGAAAATACCAGTGCAGAGTGACACGTATTACAACACGGACGGTCTGATCAGGCGTAGGATCCCTGTCGAGAAACTGGCCGAAACAGTAGCAGAGAAGTCTGCGGATGAATTTCTTAAGGAATTCGAGGTATTGTATTCTTATTTGACGATGAACGTATTTTAATAATATTATTTCTGTTGATTTTTCAATAGATACCTTTGTAATTCATTTGAAATTAGTTTATGTTCATGTTTCTTTGGAAGAGTAGCTACATGTTTTATCTTAAAGGAAAACTCCTATCTAGAAGTCGATATCACATATATACTTTTATATTTCTATAATTAAGTTTTAGAGAAGAAGGACACGTTAAACAATGTACTTCTCTTTCAATATGAAGAGATAGAACAATAGCTAACTTGCGCGTGAATGTGAATATCAATAGAGTTGATTTATTTCAGAGACTAACAGACGGGCTGTCACGTGACTACACAGCGGCAGTGAAGCCAGAAAATAAATACAGAAATAGATACAAACAAATTTTCCCATGTACGTCCTTAATAACTGTTGAAAATTGTCTAAGATACTAAAAAATATATCTGCATGTTCTTCTCATTAATCCAGTTTTCTTCTACATTTTTAACATAAGAGTGCTATAAAGTTTAAAGGTATAATAATGGTAATATCATGGATATCAAGGTCATAGACATAATTTGTAGGACAAATATTAGTTTAAAATATGATATAATTTGATATGCATTCATAAAAAATAAAAGTATTATTGTTCAAAGATGATTTTGGAGGCATCATTGTTTATCTATTTACTTAAATATTTTGTTGTATTGAGTCCTGTTTTTTAAAAAGAATTTTCAAACGAAAAGTTAAGTGATATTTTATGATCAAGTCTCATTCAAACAGAATAATGTTTTTGAACTTATCGTTGAACCAATTTGCAAAATACAATAAATCATTCGAAAGTATTTTAAGTCATGAAAATTTTTATTGCTTCAGACGATGTAAACCGTGTAAAGCTCAGTGGAGAATGGTCGGATTACATCAATGCAAGTCATGTTGATGTAAGTATATAAACGTAATTAATTTATTGAATCTGTTGTGTTATTATTACATTCATATAATCATATAATCGTGTAGTGTTATTAAACCGATCTGAAGCAGTTTTCGTTCGGAAATGAAACACGTAAATAAACGAAAGTACAGTATAATGACAAACATAAGATTTTGTATACATTCAATACCTTGAATTCATTTCCTCTCTATATAAGAGCTGCTTTAACAGCATTGACATTTATAATGAAATATGTGTATATTACTAACCGGTACATGGTTGGAACCGAACTGATATTTTTAATCCACTCATTTTTTATTGTATAGGGCTATCAAAAATCGCAGAACTACATTGCTTGTCTAGGTATGTACATTTAAATTATAAGAACTTTTATTCAATATCTTATACGAGACAAATTATCAAATATTATTTAACATTAAATGAATCAAATGAGCTAAAACACAGTTCATTTTTCGATGATACCAAAGCATCAAATATCTGAGTGTGTGTATGTGTGTGTTTGTGTTATTTTTATTGTTGTTGTTGTTGTTTGATATTTTTGTTGTTGTTTTATTGTTTTGCTTTTGTCCATTTACATGCACCTTCCTCGTTCTGGAGCCAGTGTTCATTTTAATATATGATGGATTTCTTATAAAACTGTTTGCGCTTCCTTAGTTAACATTGAATTTCATATTTTGCGTTTAATCATAATATTCATATAAACACCGCTTTTTATGCAATTAATTCAGTAAATGAATTCTATTTTAAAGGACCCACAGAGGCCGCAATGGACAAGTTTGTCCTGTTCTGGACAATGGTTTGGCAACAAAGGGTGGAAAAAATTGTAATGTTGACAAGACTTATGGAGGGCGAAGTGAGTCAAAAATTTACGATCACAAGGATTTAACTTGTAGGTTATAATTTATCTAAAGTATCTTTTTATATTATGCAAATTGAGTACAAAACAATGAAAAAATATTAAACATTTTTTCTTGATAGATATTTTATTTTCTGATTTAATGGTAAAGCAGAATTTCACTTGCAACTTATCAGTACGATTCTTATTTGAGTAGAGCAGCTACATATAGCAAATTATCTGAAGTAATGAACAATTATCTTATTCAAGATAATTTATTTCAATTTCCGTTAATGCTTTTTTATTATATGGTTTTGTAAGGGTGTAATGTGAGATCTTCTGATATTTACAATGTAGCAGTAAATTAGTAATTACATCTTAAGACAAGTAATTGCGTTTCAAAACACATTCCTCCATTCAACATGTTTTTGATATATTCAAGAACACTTATAACAGCATCGTTGGTATTTTGCTTTAGAAAATGAAATGTGAACAGTATTGGCCTGAAGCAGAAAGTGAAACTTATGGCGATATCACTGTATATCGAATATCGGAGGTAAAATACGCTGAATTCTCCATTAGAAACCTCGACGTCGTGAAGGTATCGCTTTTATCACTTATATTCATACGTTTGTAATCCTTACTAGACAAGTCAATTTCTCTGTTGTTACATAATTATGTTATAATTATGTAAAAAAGATTTTCGTCAGAAACAATCGATACATTTTCAAAAACAATTATCTTAGATAATTGATATGCGCATACTTCACAATTTTATTGTACCAATATTCATTACAATACATTAATCACATGAACTTTACAGTTTATAAAATAGCAAACGTTCCGTGTTTCTTGAAATTATTTTAACGTATTTTGAACTATATGTCCTTTTAAATGGTACTCTTTGTTTTAAATATTGAAAATATTAATAATATAAGTATTGTACACGAAGGGTTCCAAGGGACGACGTGTTTACCAGGTACACTATTTGGTGTGGCCTGATAGGGGTGTGCCACATGACGTTACAAGTTTGCTGGAGTTCCGTCACAAGGTTGTTGGAATACCCACATGCTTGAATGGACCAATAATCGTCCACTGTAGGTTCGTGGTGACAAGAAAATGATTAAAAAGCGTTTCGTTAGACGCTTATATCAGAATTGGTTTTAATTATTCAATTATGAAAGAAACACAACCTGACAATAGTGGAGAAACCAAAAATCACACAAATCAGCCATTTAATATTTTTTTATTGACATTATTACTATATATACAATTCCTTTGCTTTAGACATGGCTAATTGATATGATAATTGTGAAAACATTTTAATCAGTCTTTTAAAAGAACATAAAAATGTTTCTTATATGAACTGAATTGATAAATTTCAGCGCCGGAATCGGACGGACGGGGACGTATATTGCACTTGATATGTTGATACAAGAGGGATCAGAGAAACAGTACGTGGACGTCTTTGGCTGTGTAAATGGGATCAGAGGTCAAAGAATAAATATGGTTCAAAATGTAGTATGTATTACATGTTGCATATACCCTTTTATTTTGCGTATCTCATTATTTTTCGTAGAATGCCTGGCATCGCAAAATAAAATACGTTTTCTTTAAGATTAATGTATTGGTATAATATACAACAATCTATGTTCATTTTCTTTAAAACAAAATGAGATATTGACGTGATTCTACATTAATTCAAAATCATTTTTGTATTCTATATACGAATGACTTGCACAAAGTTTTGTCACGTATGGGTTTCCGTACCCAAGGTATCCTTCACACTGCAATGCACATGAATGACGTGTGCAATAGTTAATGATACCCGTTTAATTTATGAAAAATTCGTTTCAAATGACTGAAATTCTTAGCTAATCATAACCTCATTAGATTCATAGCAAATATTTGAGGAAAGTTCTGGTTTATATGAATCTCAGTCCATTTAAATGCGCACAGTTTTTACATAAAGCTGGGAAAAGATAAAAAGTTTTACATATAGTATATGTATATAGCCATTTGAAATGACATATCTGAACGCAGTGTGCAAACAATCTGAAAAAAAAAAGTGCAGGACCTAAGAAAGGTTTGCACTAGGCGGGTGATTCATTGTCTCTCACTGAAAGCAAGAAACAACGCTTTAATTACTCCCTAGAATATTTGAAAACATATAAAGGCTGTGACAGTCGGGTAACATAGCTAACAGGTAACGAAGCCTGGGTGTACATGTTAGAGCCAAGAAATGGCTGATAATTAACATTGGAAGAGAAAAGATAAAAAAAGCTCTATTATTGCCAATAAAACCATAAGTTTGAAAAAAGATGTTCAAATTGAGTAAGCTAATTATTCAAGTTCCCAGTCAAACTGGTCATCATTCACTGGACAATTTTACAAGAACTTAATAAAAAATAAATTGTTTTCAATAAGAAACCTGCAGGTGAAGGATTACATTTGTATATGACAGGACCAGTACATGTTTCTTCACCACGCTCTGGTTCACGAGCTGACGTTGCCCAGTCAGATGTTGTCACCTGAACACCTGGCATGGTTCGTCACAGAAGAGGGGCGCAATGAACTTCGGCACCAGTTTAATGTGAGATCACAGAATAATATTATATATAACAACTTGATTAACTATGAAGAACAACATTAAACCAAATCCTAAGTAAACATAATCTATGTGTGACAGTTACGTTGTTTTAAACGAGTTAGGTAATAAGATTTGTAAGAGCGAAGTAATTCGAGCTTTTAGATATGTTCATTAAACCAAAAATGCATGCTGTTCAAAACCATGCCAATGTGCGTTGGTGATTTTGTTGATGTTGTGTTATAAAATACACGTTCTCATCAGCTTTATTCTTAAATGAACAATTATGTATTGTGGTATACAATTTATATGCACTTAAGATTAAAAAAAAAAATATACCAAATATAAATCTATAGCAAAAAGAGCTCATAGAATGACATATACATACATGTATTACAGGGTCGAAACCTATTTTCATACATACATTTCCAAATTAATTATGTTTAAATGATCAATACCTAAATACATTGCATATATATTTCCTCGATATTTATAAAGCATGGAATGAATTGACTGTAGTATCTACATCTGTTAAGCAAAAGTAGTTATGAAAACAGACATTTTTGATTATATATGTACAATTACTCCCACGTTGATGTTTATAAACTTTATTTTTATATTCTTTGCTCGTGTTAACATGATCATGATGAGTTTAAATGACTTATTCTCATATCAACAATTTCCAAATCCATATATCAATTATTCCCTTTCAGCTACTGCAGACTGTGATCGAGGGATCACCAGATATGGAAACTAACAGGGGTTTCAAAAAAATGAACCACAAAGAAACTGATGTTCCTGGTATAAATATGGTTCATGATTATGTTAAACCTTTATTTCATAGCGTCTCCGACAATGAGCTTATATGACTTGAGAAAACCGACCAAACATATAAATTTGTATTTCTTTTAAACAAACATTCTGTCATATTTACACCCTTTAAGTAAACAGATATCAACTGCATTTTTAGTTATCGTTGATTGATTCTTAAAATGTACTTAGAATTGATATTATCTGACGCACCTAGTTTACACTTTTATCGATGTTTATCTATGATAGAGTAGCAATATGTAAGTAACCCCATCCAGGAAAAGGTGGGAACCTAATCGAATATGTATGAATTATGCAATAATATGCATGCTACTAATACTCATCGTATCTATTAAGCAAGAATACATGTATGTAGAAATTAGCAATGAACATATAAAAGAAAACAAACAAAAAAAAAAACAGAAATATTCCGAATTTTGTTTTATTTTATAAAATGAAGTTTGATAAAACAATCATTTCAGATTGGGATTTTGTTAATGGTTTTTGGTATTCATTTATTTTTTAAATAATTTGGATGACAATATAAACAGTATGGAAAAAATGCATAATTAAAAAATGTATAAGTAATCACATACCAAATAGCTTACATTTTCTTTTTCACAATGCCTTTCATTACTTAATCATTTTAAGTAAGGATATGTTTTGCTGAATACATCCACATTGTTTTAGGTGATCGAGTAAAACTTGAGTCCAAAAACCTTGGAAATAGTGACCACATCAACGCCACCTTCGTAAATGTAAGTTCTATATCAAAGTTTCTTAGATTCCCTCAATATCCCTAAATTTCAGAGATATCTTTCACATGATGTAAATGTTTGAAAGATTGCTTGTGCATAAATGTACGTGATCAGTACATTACGAAAACTAAGATCCTGGATTCTACTTTAGAGTTTGGCGTATATTTATTGTCGAATATGTTTCTATAATGTCTTCGTTGACGGGTTTTCTGTTGTCAATCCTCATATTTCATTAAAACCATATCAATGATGTTAAACATTATTTGTTTTAGGGTTATATAAAAAGAAAGCAATTTATTGTTGCTCAAACACCTTTGCCGGAAACTCTTGTGGATTTTGTAAGACTTATTATGCAGGAAAACATCTCTTGTGTTGTGTCAATGGATCCAAACATACCACATGAACAAGTAAAAAAAATGTTTTTTATTAATGTCCTTATCTTTTTCTGAAATGCAATACCTTTACACGTTAATGATATTAGAGTTTCACATTACGATTGATCTTCTTTGTTCCGTAATAACATTTTAAATTTCTTATTGAATGCCATTACTACTTCCTACAAAACGTATTTAGTTCTCCTGCCGTATTATTGTTTAAGAAAAATATCTCTTGTGTATCTCCATTGATCGTCAAATGAATGCATAAAAACACTTGGTCCTGCAATTTCAATCGTGATATTGCATTATGTTCAACCTACCCATCCATATTTCAGTTCAATTGTATGTAAAAAAAATCACCAGGAAATATGTGATTCTTAAAATGCGTAAATTGTTTCTACAACAAAGTAAAAATGCGATGTAATGAAGTTACATTATGTATCAATCGGTCTATATCCGCTTGACTAGTCGATGGGTCGTAAGGTTGAATATCAGATATATTTACGATTGTTTTTATCATTTAATATTAAATTGGCTTAAATATATCTTTAGTTGTATTTTAAACTATTCTACAACAATCACGTCACTTTATTTCAGACCGCAGGAATTTACTTACCACCAGCTAACCAGACATTGGAGGTCGGCATCTACACACTTAGTTGTACACATAGTGAATCCTTTGCTAATTATGTAGTGAGCACATTACAGTTGTCGAAACTAAACGGGGTAAGTAATCTTTATCAAACTAAATAATCTTGGTATATACATTGCTTAAAAGTCAATCTTTGCAATGTGCTCATATTCTTTATTTATTATTTTGCTTTCATAGGTAGTAATGTTTGAATTTTAGGTTTCACACTGTATGTCTTTTGAGTTATTTTGTGAACTGTTGGTATATTTTTGATATATTTAAGACAAACTGCTTAAGGGACAGCGAGAGTATATAGGTACATGTATTTAGAAATGAACTTTTACATTCAAATGACACAAGTCACATGATTATTTCAGAGATGATACCTTTTTCAGGATTCGACGTTATACTGTCATAAAAATGAGACATTGACAGTCTATATCATATTTGATAATATTCAGCAGCGCTCGCCAGTATTAAATACTTCGCCAAAAGTTTAATTTGTGTTTTGCATATCTTCGCATCACAGCGTGGCGTTGAGAGAAGGACGGTGTACCATTTCCAGCCGTCATTGTGGGATAACAGTGACCCAGTACCAATTGATGCTACAAACTTTGTTCATATGGTCTCTGAAGTAGAACAAACTGCCGAAAAGATTGAAGAGAATGACGGAAGAACACTTATACATTGCCTGTATGTAAATCTAGAATTCCATTATATTTTTGTAGAAATACCTATATTTTACTGTTTCACAGATGATTGGTGGTCAAAAGCCTTAAATAAACACAAATATATCTTCATTCGTATTCTTTTTATTTATCATTATATTATTTATACAAATATTAAATTACACAATAACTAATAAAAGTTTCCAATCTTTCATTATAACCTTATAATATTACGGAAGATCTCAGAATTTTAAACATTAAGCAGATCAAATCAATAATTGAAAAATTAATGTCTTAGTTATAACATTATATGTATAACTCGTTTTCCTCTTCAAAATAAAAAAAATTAATTGTTTTTAAAAGGAAATTATATCATTTTTACAGTAATGGTGCAGAAAGGAGCGGATTATTTTGTGTCGTTGCGTTACTTATCCAGAAGTTAAACTATGAACAAAACATAAGCGTGATCAACACTGTCAGACAATTCAGGTCAATAAGGCATCTGGCGATACCAAGCGAGGTAATGTTGAAAATTTAGTATATGTTGTTATTTTAAGATAAAGAAAACTACTTTTTATTGCAACAGGAATAAAATGTTTAATGTAAAGCGTTACTCATGCTTTTATTAGACATGTGTTTTTTTTCTTCATTTTTGTCGTTTTTACACGGACTCCATTTTAATTCTTAATAGTTTGTTTATAAGATGGATAATACAACAATATTACGCCAATTTCTTTCTAAAGTAAGAATACATTGATTTTTTTTTTCATGAAAAACTATATCTAGGTTTGTATAATCTACCAGGAGCAGTTCATCTTCTGTCATGATTGCGTGGTTACCTACCAAGCGACTATCGACAACACCTACATGAACGTGAATTGGAGGATATAGCTTAATATCTGATAACATTACTATGCGTCGAGTTTCTAGGTCAATTGAATTGGTAGTAATAACAATATGGTTTAATATTAGGTCATGTATGAAAAATGTCGTTTTTTTTTTGTTTTTTTTTGTTTTTTTTAATATTAATAAATATCAATGTAAACAGCATAACGGGATTGATAACGGGAGGAAAATAAGAAGTTTAACAGTAATTTGTGCATAGTATTAGAATAATAAATATAAAACACAGTTATAGCTGGATAGAAAAGTTATACAACAATGAAGATTAATTTGAAACGGTCTGCAACATTCAGTTTTAAATTCTAAATGGAAAATCAAATACACTCAACATATTTCTTCTTTTTTCAAAAACATGTTTATCTTTTAATTGTTCATTGCATTTACTTCAATTAGATATATTTTTATTATTTATTTAAATTAATTTCCCAACGTGATTTTCAACTATTTTTTTTTTTTTTATATGATTGTTTCCATTGTTTTATAATTAGAGGGAAATTAAAATCGGGCTTCAATGATAATCAGTTCACTATTCATTTAATGAAAATATGTTTTGTGAAATGAAAGAGAAATATCTAATTTTCAAATTAACAGCTCTAGCCTGAAATACTATTTGGGAAAAGAAAAGTTTGGATTCGGTCGACACGTGTTTTGACAAGCGATAAAAGCAAGACTACATTTCAATGTACTTTAAACTTCTTACATATATTACTGCATTCTTATCCATTCATATTTGATTAGAATTCCACGTACTGTTACACATTTTCTGTGACAGTTATAATTTAAAAGAAATCCATTTGCACATATTTTCTGTCTTATAGCATATTTGTGTAATATAATCTGATTTGGTCTCTTACACGTTTCTAGAGATATGTGTAAAACAACCAATCAAATCATCCCTTTACGCCAAAAAAAAATTAATTGGTTACATGTGGTTCAATATGCGGAACAACCCGTGTAGTTTGTATTAGGCTTCTGTAGGCTTCGTTTATCAACCTCACTTTCAATTTCACTCATTTTATTATTAACCTCACTTTCAATTTCACTCATTTTATTATTAACCTCACTTTCAATTTCACTCATTTTATTATTAACCTCACTTTCAATTTCACTCATTTTATTATTAACCTCACTTTCAATTTCACTCATTTTATTATTAACCTCACTTTCAATTTCACTCATTTTATTATAATTGTACTTTGCCGATTTAAACGGTTCTCAAAATAGACAAAAATATAATTTGCCAAAAGAATCACATTATATAGGAGCGAAGTAAGGTGACATATATTAAGAAATCATGTAATTAACTAAACGTATTGATTATTTAATCATTCAAAAAAAAATCACAAACCATTGCAAGGGCATTACCGTATGTTCTTCCTTTAATGTTGGATACGGATATATTATGTAGCGATAAATCACGGACATGTTTTATGAATGGGACAGTAATAACACTTTATTAATAAGTTTATACTTTGCTTTGCAAGATATATTATATATTGCTTTATAAAATTAAAAATCATAATATGATAATGACCGGTGATATCTTATTATATTTAACAAGATACGTTTGTTAAGTACCCAGCCAAACAAGGCATATGTACCACATACCAAATACCACATCTCTTACAAAAAAATGAGACGGCAATGTAAAATACTGTATCAAGTGCTTCAATTATTGGCAAGCGATGTTTTAAGCCCCTATAGGTCATATCTTAAATTCATATAAGCAAACATATATAGTAAATGTATAAATGTTTTAAATTTGTATCACTTTTCTAATAAACATTTCGTGTCTACTATTTCATCAATTGTGAAATATGTATTTATGTTATGAGTAACTCATAGAAATCACTCTACTCGATTCCTTTGTTGGACCAGTAATTAGAACCGGGTGAGAGTTGAAAGTCAAAGATGTTGCAAATTCTTAAAATTTGTCGTGCAGCGTGGTGCCCAGTGGTATTATATCTCTGTATTATATCTATTATAACTATAACTTTTTGTAACAGGCGCATGGAAGAGAGCATGTGATGATTTTAGTAAAAGCATTTTCATGTATATATTCTAAATTAAAAAATAAAGTTATTAGTTTAAAGATTTAACTTTATACATGAATACAATTTGCAAAATGTATGCTTCGAATATGTATGAAAACAGTTATTTTAATGAAAAGAAAAGAAAGTACACGGAAATATAATTTGCAAATGACTATCGACGTTATATACATTAAAATTTGGTTTTTTATATTTAATACATGTAATGCATATCAAATAATCAAATATATCTACAGAAAAAGCATCGAATAGCAAGTTGCATAAACAGGCATTTAAGTTTATGCACATGTCGGAAAATGTGTAAGTGTGATCCCCAAGTGTTGCTTTTAAAATATATTGTTATAACATATGCTACAGTAAACTGTAGGAGTGCCGTTTTAACAATAGTGATAGCATTTTTTCTTTGACAAGTTTCAAAATAATAATAATATCAACACACGTTGTTTAGACCAGCACTTTGTGTCATATAAGGTTTTGAAAATTACCTGCCCAAAATTGGGATCAAACACGCACAATTCGAATCCGTAGTCAGTTACCCAACGATTTAACAACATCAATATTTAGACTATTGTAAACTAGTTTTCATCATGCTGCTTTCTGATGATCGAGTTATTATGAACAATGATACTTGATCCCGAAAACTAAAACGGTCTAAATATTAAAGATCTATGGTTCTATCAGATGAATATCTGCAGTCAACAAACATGCATAGGGCTACAGCTAACTTTAATTTGCAGTCAAGGGAGTGAGGTGCACACTAGGAAATATCGAATACGTTTTAAAATACATGTACTTCATTGAACAAGGAAAGGAAAAACACTGAATTGCGTTTATATATATTTTTTGATCGTTAAACAATTTACAGTAAGAAGAATTTACAAAATGTCCATAGCCTACCTTGACTACAAACGTGGAATGTAACACCAAAGAATATAAATCCGTCAACACAAAAATACCACTAGATTTCAGGATCTCATATGGAAACTCAAAGTACTGAATACGTTAATGTATAAAAAAACCGATCTTAAAATCGGACAAGTACACACTTGTGTGAATTATGCTAGGATACTTACCGGTTTATACTATTTATTTTTCATGTTTTATAAACAATCAATAACGTCTGCTTGTGCATTCACTCATTTAACCTCACAGGCTAGTGGGGTTTCTCTTTTCATTTTAGTTATTTGACAGTCTTTTCGGAACAGCGTGCAAGTTTTCTGCTTGATATAAATGTTCAATACAGCTGTTCCATTAGTTTAACGTTATTCAATTAATGTATAGATTCAGTATACTGTAAAATCATTAATTTTCGTTGACATTTAATTTCGTTGATTATGTACCTACGAGAATTTAATGAGTACATTTATTCATGGATCTATTTTCTAGAAAACGTGAGGTTAATATAAGAGACAAGTTTAATGGGGATTAGTATTAATGGATATAGCCCTCTACGAAATAGACGAAAGTTGCTGTCCCACGAAAATTAATTATTTTGCAGTATTCAAAATGCATGATACATTATCGTATAGTCAACTAGCACATGTATCTACTGTAACCAAATAAATTGATCTTGAATGTGGTTTTATTGATATGCAGCATTGTTGCATAAAAGGCGTTTATTTCCTTTTGTAATTGACAGCTGGAGACAATACTGCTGATTGTTATCTGCCCAGGTCATTGTTTCGAGAAGATCCTTTCATGATTATAAGTGGAAACATCCGCTACATGTAATTCAACCCAGACATTGATTTGATTTCCTTCCGATAAAGGTCAGTATCAACTGCGTCGTTTAAAATGAATACACCAGTGAGTGCTATCACAATAGATACGAATGACTTAAGTCGGTCAGCTGGATAACGAAATAAATTTGGAACATACATAACCACAAATCACATACAAAGTTGATTCTCATCTTAATTCGTAGTCACGTCAAAAGTTACAATATTCACAATATTCCTTCAACTGAATCATTTAGAAAATCATGTAATATATACATATATCTTCCTTGATACTCGCCATGAAGAAATACTTTACATCACATAAATATCTGTCCTGCCACAGCCGGATACTATTTCTTCCTTTCGAAATAGATTGATCAGCATTAACTGCGTCGGTTATAATATATGTATATTACAGGGATCGATCGGTACATATGGCACTTTATAAGAAAATAATTTCTGACCTTTTCTACAAACATAATACAATACACAGTGGATACTTATTTTTATTCTTAGTCATGTTTAAATGAAAATTTTTTTTTTGAAGTCTTTTACTAAAGATTCTACAAATTATTGATGATTTTACAGATAAAATACATACATGTTCATATGTATTCATAAGTTATATATAGCAATAGTTTGTTGTTAACATAGCAACTCAATCAAATATTATATTGCAATGTAATACGGTAAGTCGTGGACAAAGATATGTTCATTGTTATGTTGAAGTTTCCTGTTCTCTAAATAAATAATAATTTATTGACGTTGCATATATAAATTCATTCATACATACATACATACATAAAAAATTCCATGATCTATATTAATATTTAAGTAATTAACAAAAAGAAATCGGTATAACATAAACATATTCCATCAATTTGGAAAATAATGATTTAATCAGGTACTGCTAGTAGTAACATATTATGCTAATTAACGAGTCTCTCGCTAAAGTATGGAAGTAAGCTGTTGCAACAAGAAGACTAGACGACTTACCTCCCTTTTTTACTATGATGTCCGCATGAACAGCGTTTGTCTTTCTGGCCTACATTATCGTTTATTTTATCTATTCATGCGAACCTACCTAGATCATAGTCGAAGGAATATAAATTGGTTGTTATAAGTTAACAAGGCCTAGAAATATATGATATATGCACCTTACACAACGCGTCTAATATTAGATATATTTACAATATTGTAATGCCCTGGCATTACTTACCGTGATTCCTACTATTTTATCAAGTCTTATTCAGCATGTGTTTATTCATTGCATTTTGCAGCAAACACTGGTTACCCACACACAATCTGACAGTTGTATCGCTTGTTTTATCGGTACAACATGTCATAGTTATGCGTGTACCAGAGAATTCTCCCTACCTTACGGTTCCACACAAGCGCTCCATATTTCATTTAAATTAGACCTTTTACCATGCTTGAGCTGGTAATAGTGACTTATGTCCGGTTGGGGATAGTTCTAAGCTTTGATTCCTGTATTTCTGTCAGCTGACATTGTTTAATTCCATGTAAAAATCTAAATTTGTTGTTTAAGTGTGGCCCTCCCTGTTGTATTATTGGAGGCGGCTATATTGGATTATGCTATTTCCGGTGGTTGCTATGGACAACCAGTTATTTATAAATGACTGTCATCTTTAAAGTTGGTTTTAAGACACCTTTTCTTTAACATGGCAAATTTTATGAACTGCAGAAAACGCTCCTATCAGGTGTATATCATGAAAATTTAGACATATGCTATTATATTTATGTAAATTTATAAGATACTACTGTTTAACAGTATTTGTGCATTTGCCCACAATTCTTGTGGTTAAACCACAATTGTGGAGCGTCTTGTGGGTCCACATTTATTGTGTGCTGAGTGTGGTTTTTGTGGTGTCCACATCTGTGGCACTGCATTTAGTATAAATACCCGTGCACTCGTGGTGTCGGGGACTTCAGCATTTCCTTTCACCGGTTAGGTTCATTTCACGTATTTTTCTCATTTTTTTAAAGGCTAACTTAAAAGTAAAGATTAATTCCTTAAATAGTTAAGCGCCTAGACAGTGTAGATATCTTTTTAAGATTCAAGACTATAGGAACTGTATATTATATTTTAAGTTAAAGGCTTGTATTTAAACATTGGGGATTTTAAATACACATATTGATTCATCTGCGGTTTACACTTGCATTCAAGGCTTGTGACAGGGTTACTTTCTACTATTGTTGTTGTTGTTGTTAAATGGAATAGTAACATTCCTCATTAATTAAATTTATTAACTTTAAAAGGCTTTATTGTTTTGTTTTGTCTTACATCGTCGTCCTTAGTCAAATTTAATAGTCCTTAGTTAGTCTGAAGCTCTACCCTGCTATCCTGAAGTGATACGGAGGCTGCATTAACCTGGAGGAGAACCTCTCTATGCATTAGATCCACAAGGGACCAGCTGACTGGAGCTTATAGGAAGCTGGCGAGGAGAGACGTAGGCCTGACTGACAAAACCCTTAACATCGGATTGCGAAATACTGTCACACATTTACACGCGCACACGTCTACGCCCCTCACCCCCGGCGCGTAACAATATTTCCTTTACTTTACCGTTATTCTGAATCCATATAACGTCACAATATCATACATTTTTTGTTTTACAAACTGCCAAAATCTAAGTTTAACTCAATGAACTTTAGATGCATTTATTGCCACAGACGTACAAAATGATACCACCAAATTTGGGATACTGTCATATTAAAAACATATTATAAATAAACATTTGCATGAATGATAATTATTTTTTAAGAATTTACGCTCAACAACTTTAAAAACCTTTAACGACACTTACAAGCACGGTGTAAACAGTGACTTAACAAAAGTCAATATCGTGTGTATGACCCAGCAGCTGCAAGACATGTTATGCACCGACGCCTCATAGACAACACAATTACATCAAAGCGATATTGTGGGATATTTTGCCATTCTTGAGTGAACACGATGAAGTTAAACTCCCAATGCTGATATTCGAACAACTCGGAAGTTGCGTGCACAACCCGCCAGAACAAAGCATTGTTCATAATCGATGGCACTCATATTTCGAGATATATTTTGAGGAGTCTCGGGTGTTTGGCTTTGTTCTATTGCGTCCACAAAGAGAACTTCAGCCGTTCAGTTTTTTTATACTAGCTGAAATTTAGAGTTTAAAGTTTAAACGTTATTTATTTTACATAGATTACGAAACAAGTTATCACTAATATTAATCAGTCTAGATGGCTCTGATCATTGTTGTTAAAAAAAACAAAACGGACGGGCGACCACTGAATCCTCTCACGTATGTTACCAGGAATCGAACCCGGGACGCATTTGTGAGACGCGAGGCGCGTTACCACTACGCTATCCAGGCACCAAAGTTTAGACGTTTTTTTATTCATGTAATACACGGCAATATCAACAAATGCAAACACATTGTGATCAGGTTGAAAACCTATTCTAGGCTTTGGTAAAACTGGCCATATTATTTGCATATTGATTCAAAGTTGAAAAGCTTTTAAAACAACGTCAATACTCACGGTATGCAATCTGATTAACAAGCGGATAGAGACTCCGCCGTATTACGGGTGTGTTGTGAGTTCGACATTGTAAAGAGGTAAGTGGTATATCTTCTTTGTGCTCGGCAATCAGTGTTAGAAAATAGGTGTGGTATCATGTCACTTGCCTACGGCATGATAAGTCAGTGAGGCAATGTTGTGTTTCATGTAGACTGCAGTATCATAATGGTTGAAATACTGTCTGCGGGACTTAGAACCTAAACAAATATACTTTATAATAATGAACTAAGGTAAAGAGAGTATCCGAAGATGGGTCTATAAGAGAAGACTCGGTGAATAAAGTAACTATCATGATGAGGTTATGCTTATTAATTGTGAATGTAATTGGTTAATTCTTTATCGCACTTATAACTTCTACTGCAGTGTTATTAATTACAGGTATCCGGCCGGGACTCCTGATGTTACCTGATATGGATGTGGTCCCGAGACCTATTCAACCATACCCGGTTCATCAAGGTCACATGGGGGTAAGAACCCCGAATGCTTCACATGCATTTGATTGTATGTGTGTGGAATGTGTTCATGTGATTGATAGGCGTTGGCGTGTTACTGTAAAAAGATGGATGCGTTTGCGTCTTAATGTGAATATTTTCTGTAGATACATTTGTTAATTTGCATTACTTGTATACATAGTTACACGCTGTTTGTTCTATAACGGACGCTTGGCAGTAAGAGAGAGGGAAAGATGGGGCAG
Organism: Solen grandis; assembly: GCA_021229015.1. Lineage (NCBI taxonomy): Eukaryota > Metazoa > Mollusca > Bivalvia > Adapedonta > Solenidae > Solen > Solen grandis. The sequence continues at coordinate 37,336,461 of CM037791.1, forward strand.
AAAGGAAAGTGGAGAGAAGTGGGGCAGTAAGTAAGGGAAATTGAGAGAAAGGTGGACAACAAGTAAGGGAAGTTGAGAAAGAAAGGTGGTTTATATAAAAAAGAATTATAATTAATAAGATAATATAAACTCTTCGCACCTTTTATGATCCAAATCAACTTGTGCTGAATCTCATACTGCACGTGAGAATGGGTTGGATCGCCGCACGTGCACTACCTGGGGTTCTTATTCCACGTGACCATGATGAACCTAGAAGTGGCTGGGAAAGGTCTCGGGACCATATCCATATCAAGTATCTTCGGGAGGCCCGGCCGAATACCTGTAATTATAAGCATTATGTATATACATACTGCACAAATTACATAACCTAAAAGAGTTAAAAGAAAAATATTTTCTTCATTTAGTTGCCGGATTCGAATTGGACTTTAAAACTTTTTTCATTATTATCATTATTATTATTTTCTTTTTTTCTTTTCTTTTTTTTCCTTTTTTTTGTGGGGAAAGTTCTGGGGAACAGGAATTGACACATCGATATCACGCCGTAGAAAAGTGTCATGATACAACACCTAACCAATTAGATACATT
>CM037791.1:37337145-37387145 GCA_021229015.1 Solen grandis
ATGAACAAATTCCAAGGCAGCCAAACTAGTTTAAATCTTATGTCAAGGTTATTAAAATAATGACCCTCTTAATTAATATTTACTTAATTTCTGATGATATCTTTATTTTAAAATAAATTTGCTTTTTAGATATTTAGCCCTATACTGCAATAAAATGAACAGATTTTAGTAAATAAATTTTTGTAAATGTAATATGTTTGCATAAGACTGCACATTAAATACCAGTGTGATGTTTGAATTTAAAACATATTTTATTGTTGAAAAAAAAATCGTAGTTCTTATTCAGTCAAATTGTGCTTTTTTCTAACCAAAAATGCCCCTTTCCATCCCCAGTTTGTTTGGAAAATGGGGCCTTTTTTTTCAGATGCCTTGTTAATTCCCCTTTGAGCATGTCTTTTCTTCGTGAAGAATGGTCAAATTTGATAATTCATTCCATGATTTCTTGTCTTCCTGTTAATTGGAGAACTAATATTTTAAAGAAAATATTTGTTTCAGGCCAAAGTCAAGGTTTTTTATGACAAAACCATGTGTAATTTGCCACTGCAGTGTCATTTTTAGGGCGAGTTAAAAATGAAAAGAAAAAATGCATTGGTCAAGAAAAAAAAATTTTTTTGCATAGAATGCTTGCCTCTAAAAAGAATTTAGTTAGATAAACATTGTTTATGATAAAAATTCCATAAACAAAGTTCATCAAAGGATGTTCTTTTTAAAGGCATGCAAATGTATACTTTTTACTAAACAAAAGACATTAAGAAAAAAATGAGGTGATCTTTAAAAAAAAAGTCACAAGGTAATATAAACAAATTGGGAAAAATAATGTTTTTTCATGTAAACTGAAAATATTTTCAAGAAACATAACATTCATTACCTGTATACTGTTAAGATTTCTTTGTATTGGAAAGAAAAAAAAAGATCATTCAAATCAAATCATATTTCAAATCAGCACCATTAAAACCACCTTTCATTTACAGTGACAGATGTGATGAAAACTTGAAACTAGTCATTGAATGATAATTGTGGAGAATAATATTTTAGAATATTACAAATATTATGAAGTTATTTAACCTTATAGTGTTGAATTTGGAATTATGGTACATGTATTCTGCTTGGTTTTGAGTTAATATTTCTGTCAAAAATTCATTTGATGATTTGATCATGTTATGCATTCATTAAATGAACATTGTTACTTTTCTCAGATTGCAGTTAGCAGACCTAGAATTGGAATAAAGTTTTAAATTTTGGGGTTGGTTTTTTAATTTTAAAAAAAAAAATGTGATATAAATTATATATAAAATTTCTAAAATAAAATAAAATTAAAGTTAACATTTTAATATACTTAAAAGTAATTTGTCTGGCAATCACTCATCTACTCTATCATGATTTCTTGTGTATAGAAATCTACACAATATAAAAAAAAAAAAGATAAAGATATACTTTTTAGGTTTATTTTAATCTTATTTACTTTACATCAATTTAGAAACAAATTCTTACAACATATACTAAACCATATCTACGGTTCATGGTTTGTGGCCGGGAAGTTGCATAGTTTTAGTATATGCCTCTTATGAAAATGATTATCAAGGACATCACTGCGGTTTGCTGTAGTGCAGAGAGAGAATTTTTTCATGTCTTTGATAAAACAAATGCATTGATGACCTAATTAAAAAACAACAACAACAAAAAAAAAAATTTTTTAATGCCAATTTAAAAAATTATTTACAATTATCTTTGCTGCTATTCACTGCTATTGGTCTTTTAAACTTACAATGACAATAATCATCATCATCAGCATTATCATCATCTTAAAATGACATTCTCATCATCTCAAAATGACATCATCATCGGTTCATCATCATCATCATCATCATCATCATCATATCTCTCTCTCCTTGAATAAGGAAATGTGTATTTGAATGTTTACATGTTATTCACTGATTGCAGTGCTTTTAAAGGTCTCTACATAAATACATTCAGTATTAAGAGACCCTGATTTATTTTAAGATTCGTTACCATAACACTTCTATTTAATAATTCGAAATTGTATCCCATATTTGTCTTCATTAAAGTGTAATGTAGCTCCAGGTATTTGTATATAGAATCCCTGGTAGGCTGGTAGCTCTTATCAAATTGCAACATACAATTTCTCTTTCTTAAACTTTTATAAGGCCCCTCACTAAATACACTTTCTACCGATTCGAATTTTGTAACCGTGTTAATTTCATAAGGACGCGATGACATTGGCTAAAAATAGACAAGAGTGTGTCAAGCACCCTGGTTGAACTAGTAAATTTATTTTATAATTGTGTATTGTTCGGCGTAGCTGTATAATTTCGATTTCAACTCGCATCTTAAACCAATCAAATGTACGCTAACAGCGGTAAATAATTCTAAGCTGAATAAAAGGACTCCTGTTATTGGTTAACGCATCGTTATGGACTATAAAATTACTGTAAATAAGGGGTGCAGCTTGTATATATCATTCAGCTTGGTGTTATTACTTTTCTTTTTGTTGTAAACATGAAAGTGATTTCAGTAAGTTAAATACAATCCTTTTCCATCAATTGAGGAATGCTACTTTGTGAAAATGATTTAAAACAACAAAAAAGAATCCTCCGTGTTATGACATGAAACCCCTTAATTACTATGTATATTGAATTCTTCCAGCCTGCCGAGATGTTCTCAATGAAAATTAATTCGCCAAAACCAAAACAACTAATAACGCTTTTATATCATAATTGTCATATGCAATAATGATATGAACAAATATCAAACAAGCCTATTTACAGATATAATTTTTTGTATTACCGTCTATAAATAAGTATATTTCATAGAAAAAACACTGAACTATTTCTAGAGCGTACTAAATTTGTTGTGCGTCGGTCTTTCGCGCGCTTTTCCTCGGAATGTTCTAGAAGTCCTTTATCAATGAATCTATGCTTTAAGGTGCTGATCATTAATGTATATGCCTGTATAAACTATTTTGATACAGTTTACAACTGATAAAATCAGACCTGAACAAGCTTTTGTCAGTAGGAAATAAAATAAAGGTGAAGAAAAAATTGTATGTCCTAACTACAACGAGCAGATAACTGCTCATTACATGAAATTACATAAATTAGGTTTTATGCAGTGGATTATCATAGATTTTTTTATAGTTCATAGGATAATTTATAACATTAAACTGCTTTTAAATAAGAACATTTGGAGGTACTCTGAAATATTTGTTATATCAAATCATTTCATATTCTGATTTTAATCATTTTACAATTTTTTATGGTGCAGGTAAGCCTGTTTACGATAATGGTCAGTCGTGTCTTTTGTATAATAGTCTAGTCATTCTTTACTGTACATTTTGTTTTGAATATATATAGACATTATTTTAAAATTGTACTTTTTTTTTTGCTACATTCCTGTTGTTGTACACATCTCGTGGACTATTTTCTTATTTGCAAAATAAACCTTGTTAAAACCCCGAAAAACATTGCCATTCATCATTGTTCACTACCAAAATTAGACATGTTTTTTACAATTATTTACAACAATGCTTTTATAACCTATCATAACATTAGAGTCTTTGAAATGTGTTTTGCATATATTTCCATTTATAAGTTTCTTAATTAAAGTATATTTATGCATGAATGAAAATCTCGTTTTTCTTTCATCCTACGCCGAATATCCCTTTTAAAGATATTTCTTGTTTATTCTGACGTCAAGTCAGGAAAATATCTTTCATAACAAAACAAAATGGCCGCCTATCTTTTCTTTTCAATGTCGACGTTGACGGATTCTATAGACGTCGCTAAGGTGACGTTAACATTCCTGCTGAAATGACTGTGCTAAATATAGATACTGAACATTTACAAAATTCTGCAAGCTACGATCTGATTGGCTGAGACAGAAATATCCAGAACACGAACGTCAACGGGTCGTCCTCAGATCCTAATGTAGCGTGGCGTATATATAGGAGATGTCTTAAGTCAGATTGTAAATAGGTCCTGCTTAGGGGTCACCTGATTTTATAGCTGTGACCATCAAAATGTTGAACACTGGTGCAGTTTTTGTGTGCAGTTACCATTATTTTGCTGTATTTCTGCACGGATTTTGTATTCAGTATGACACTTTTATAAAAGACAATGAAGGCAATATTAATCAGGTGCGCGATTCAGGGCCAACATGTCCCTCTTGATAAGCGTATGAATCGTGACCTTTTCTTAATGGTAAAATCAATCGAAACCGTCGTATTTTTCGCGTGATTTGACCAGAAGAAAATAAAACCACATGGTCAATGCAGAGAGTGTTGTGAAAAATTCGGGACTCGTGTACGAAAGCCTGTGTTTTCAAAAAGTGTTTTTTTATATATATTTGTTTCCTTTTTTATTAGAAGTAGTAATTGTTGTTGTTGATTTCTTTTGTAGTAATATTGATATTAATGCGTTTGTATTAATCGGAAAAAATTGTATTTTGTAGTTTTAAAAGGTAGTAATATTTGTTGTTGCAGTAGCAGTTGTAATGTTACGTACTAGGGGCAAAATAATCTTGCACATACTTACGCTCACCACGCATGAAATCGCGAAGAATGTCGTTTATAGATAATGAACGAGTATATATATATATATATATATATATATATATATATATATATATATATATATATATATATATATTGAAATGTTGATATCACTTGTCCTAGTAGGAAACGTAAGACACCCACTTGTGACGCTTCTAACCGTACAACTCAGTCGAACCCATCTATGTTTTTTTTTGTCTCTTATTACTTGTCATCAATCGTTCTTACGTACTTTCATCAGATTCTTCGATCACCATTTTTGCATATTTGTAAATCTGCTCCTCAACTTCCGGTTTGTATATTCAGCAATTCCCACTGGATGACGTAATACATCTACTCAAACAATTTCCAACCATCTGACGATGTAGATTTCACATCGTTAAAATGTATCGCACAATTCAAAATCGACCGAACCAAAACGAAAGCTGATAGTGGAGCAGACTTATAGAAATAAACATACTTTTGACATTTCACGATATGACTTCACTAAGGTTTCCATTTGACAATGATTCTTTATACCATGTTTAGATAAATATCAGACAGAGCAACTGTGCATAGAATATGATGATAGCGTACATTTGTACAAATTAACGACATTTGTAATCAAGCAATACCAGATTCCGTCCATTACCATGTTTCATATACGTGTATGGTAATTCAGTGGTTGTAGCGCCAGTGGCCTATAGATAATGATCTGATTTTCGTAACATTTCCCTAAGCCAATCCGTTCAAAACAGATTCCAATGCGTTATGAAAACAATTATATACCTTTACTAGGTAAGGTCACGGTTTTTATTGCGTTTTTGGAGTTTTTGAATTTTCGACTTTTTAAATCAATTGTATGTAAATGCGTAAACCTTGGCATGCCCATGGCTTTCCGTGCAATGATGGTTTTGAAGAAATATGTCTCTTTGCATTCGCAACGGCGTCAAATATAATCATACACGATGTGGTATATGTATATGGCGTTATTTTATGCTGTCTATTACGAGCAGCATGGTATTTTTTTTGCCAATATTAAAGGGATACAGCTCAACTGAAGCGAAACGAAAAGTTGCTCTACACATAGGCCCTAGTGAGTTTTTGTCAGATGTACATGATTTCCATATAATCGGACATCTTTTAGTCTTCGTGAGTATTTGTTTTCACGAAAAACACATCCCCGAGTGTTAAGAAATACTGTACATCTGACAAAAGTATTGTTAGCTATCTGTGTTGAGCACACTTTTCCGTTTTGCATGCGCTACATGCCTTTAAAATTAACGTCATATACCATGATGTATGGCCACACTGCTGGAACAGCTACTTTGTTATTTTAACGTAATTGGTTAGTGTTTGAAATGTTATATTATTATAATCAGGTAATTTTGTGTGCCAATCATAACCCGGACCGGATTCCACCAACAACCCTTAGCGCTAAGAAAACTTAAATGCTTAAGGGCGAATTTCATTAGTCTTGTTTATCTAATAAAATTACCCAAATATTTCATTTTTTAACAATTATTGTTAATTATTAAGATGATAATTCATTTTAACTTAGCCGTGAACTTGAATATTTCATAAAATAGTAATGGCTGAATGTGTATCTGCCTAGTTTAAGAATTTAAGTATTTCTTAGCGCTAAGTAGTGTTAGTAGAAATCGAGCCCGGAGAGTAAAATCGGCATGGGTAATGATAAGATCGTGACGGACGTTTCAAACTTGACCATTAATGATTGTCTGTAAATATGAACTACTATTCAATTGAAATGAGGCTGATTAGACTATTTGGTTTGGTGATCGTATGAACTGGCATAAATATAGATGTTTAAATGTGTTTTGTGTTCTCGACAGATGAACACAAGGGTAATCGCAACAGCGTCTCAGGCCGACAATTTTAGCCAAATGAATACTCGATCTGATACGATGGACCGAGGTGATAATGGTATCATAGACTCATATGAACTTATGAACGATAGTGACGCAACTGTCAGAAAATTACAGGAAAGACCTGGAAAAGATGAATTGAAATCAGGTACTATTGAAATTGATCAGTCTGACCCTATAGAAAGTGATGAAACCAATGCATTCCACCCGGCACTTTCTCGTTTGACCTTGATAGGAACATATGCGCACTTACTAGTTGTGTCTTCTGCAATAGTATTGCTGTTTTCCGCCTATCTATCGTTCGAAGGTCTCCAAAGCAGTTTAAAAGAGCAAGAAGGTTTGGGCACTACGGGCTTATCGCTGTTATATTTCTCTATGATCGTCACGGGGCTGCTGCTGCCGCACATGGTGCTGTCGTACGTCAGTCACAAGTGGGTGATGGTAACTGTCATGACGTCCTATGTGCTGTATCTGATGACCGGCTTCTATGGCACATGGGCCACAATTGTTCCTGCGTCTCTTCTTGTCGGCGCAGGTAAGTTTTTTTTTAATTACACTTGGTTAACGTAATGCACCTATCGCTGTTTTGCTCCAGAGTTGGGGCGGCGGACATTCACGTGGCATTTGACAGATTACCGTTCCAGACAGACGGGAAATTGAAAGAGAAGAATGGTAACGGGTCTTAGGAAATAGACTTTAGCATGCATATAAATGTTGAGTTTTTGAGAAATTGCCAATGCCCCAGGGTCAGGATTTAGAATGAAAAAATAAAATGTGAATTTCCCATGAACGCCCAACCGCCTCCCCCCCCCCTCCCCCCCAAAAAAAAACAATAAACGAAAAATAAAAAAACTAAAAAAAAAAAAAAAAAAATTTCAAATTTTCTTTGCCACAAATTTTCTGGCTGAACTGATACAAAATACATGTAATTATAAAATCCGTTAACGAATTTATGCAGCAAATTACCTATCTGAATTGTATAAAAAACGGAATCAGTGTCCTCATAGCAATTGTCTGTTTTATTGTAGCAATCATTTTATTTTAATCATCGCATTGGTTTTGCTAAACATTTTATCAGTGATAATGCATTCTATTCAGGTGCCGCTCACCTGTGGTTGTCTGTACAAGAATACGTCAAAGAACTGGCTCGCAGATACGCTGCACTGTCCGGCAAAACACCGAAAGATGCAATCGGAATATTTTTCGGTATACTCTATGGATCATTGTTTGTCAGTAAGTGGTATTCAATGGGCTCTTTGAACGTACTAGGATGACTTTTGACATAATGAACATATATCACTTAGGCAACTGTGTATGCAGTTGCAGCTGAAAGTCAAATGGTGTAACATGTGGTTTAAAAAAGTACATGGAATCATACCACAACTCAATATATAAACCTTATCTTCATGTAACTGCATCTAAATGTATACTGAGCCTAACAAAAAGGTTTTCTTTTTGTCATTTCTGAAATTAATTTTTATAGTTCACAGATATCACCTGATCGAGAAATATGTGCGTATTGCGTCTATCAATACCCATCTACAGACACAGGGCCATCCAATGCAATAATCCGTGATTGTAAAAATGGGTTGTTTCTCCATCTCATGCCATAGTATTATGAACGGTAAAAAATAGAATTTCTGTTTCCTTGTGCTGTCAAACTGATTTCACTCCATCTTCGCGTATGCGCATTCTTCTTAAAATCCTAATAACTCATACGAATTAGTGAAGACGCCATGTTGCTGAATGCGTTACGTAGTACAGCAAGCACTTACTCCGGGATACTGTATTCTACAGTTTACCGGAATTCCCAAATGAGCATTTACTAAAAGTATCGTTTACCCATACAATGTAACCTACTCGAGCCGTTTGTCAGAAAATAACGTGCTCACCAACATTAACAAGGGGAAGGAGAAAAAATGACTTGTTTTTATTTCTGCCTATAACCTATGAACGACCTGCTTTAAAATTTAAATCAGCACCGTTTTCATAGGTAACATTTTTGGAAACCTTGCATCATCAGTCATCTTCAAACAAAACGGTTCAAATATCAGCAACACCAATGTCAGTGACATCATACACACGTGCGGTGCAGAGTTCTGTCCTGTTGGTAAGACGGAGGGCCAGTCAACGTTAATCGTACCCCCACAGCAGCAGGTTGGTCTACCTTTATATACATAAACAGTGTTAGGGAATTTATTTTTTGAAAATATAAGAAGACCGGAAATGTAGAATTACTTTATCACAGTTTTGATAAGTACTAGAAACTGATAATTACTGTTTTAAATAAAATTCAAAGTGCAAATAATGAAATCTGAAGTGTATTTTTTTAACCGTAAATTTTCGGTATAGCAACCGCAAAAATATGTCGAAGACCTGAAAAGGTCATTTATGTTTCCTTTGACTAATTTGTGGAGATACACTTGACAGTAGTAGATAAGAGGCCCTGCTTGCTGACAATAAACATGTAAATGATTGCTTTTTACGGTTAGTTACCGCAAATTCTCGGTATCCTTTGTATTTAATTGTTTTGGTTACCTATGATAGTAAAGTGTAAATGATTGCTTATTACGGAAAGTTACCGCAAATCTCGGTATCCGTTGTGATTTATTGTTTTGGTTACCTATGATTCAGTATAACCTCAAATTTTATGGTATTTAGCTTTAATGGTTAACCCTAAACATTATGGTAATTTTATGTAAGTAAGATTTCAGTAAACAATATAAAGCAATTTTTATTTTTGAGAGAAGAAGAGGGGTTAAAATGAAGAACAGAGAGGGAAGATAGAAAGAACTTGAGTTGTGACAAAAAGAAAAATGAAAATAAAAGAAATAGAAAAAAAACGCGTGTTCTGTTGTTGTGACAATTTGGTGGCAGAGTCTGGATATTTGGAATTAAACACGTGTCTATGGATTAATTTAAGACAGGTGCTTGTGAAAGAATGGATGTATACAAATATTCATGCTTTAGAAAGTGAAATAATACTATTTTGTAATGAATATGGCTGAGAAAGTAGACATAAATGTTTTAGAACAATCAATTTATGACAATATAAAGAAAACAGAAAATTTGGCGACTCTGTTTGTCAAACATGTAGAAGGATTATCAAAAGTGTTTTCTTCTTATAAAACAGGTTTAAAGGAAAATAGACAAAATTGAAACTGAATGTGCTAGGTTAAAACTTATGATGACTGCGAAGACGACACTTATAACAAGCAACGAAGGTAGTGACTCAGATGAGGAACTTCTAAAGGTGAACTAAATTGTTATTATGATTATTTTTTTTTAAATAAGATCAAGTTGTTTTGATATTGTGCTTGAACAATGGCTCCTAAAAGACAACCAGTGTCAGACAATAATACTAAAACACGAGGAGAAAAAATCAGATGATGATATTTTTTATTGTACAAAGTGAAATTTAAGAACTTAGAAAACGTTAATAATTGCTGATTCTCAGTATGTGGAATCACAAGAACAGATCATGCAGGTAGTCTAATGAGATAAAATGTTTCGTTCACTGAGCAGTTTAAGAGGGGATGCAGCAGGGTATGCTTTTACACAATTATCATATCAAACCCTTAAAGCATATGATTTTTGAAGTATGCTCTGGAAGTACGATTCAGAGAAAGAAGAACAGCATCATAATACTATAGCTTGAAAATATTAACCAAAGGAGAAACTTTCTGAATATGCAGCCAATATCAAAAGATAAGTGATTAAGGGGTATCCTACGGCAGATGAGCAAACAAGAGAAACTATCAGCGTGCGACATTTTCTAAAGGGCTTCTATGACCAGAAAATGGCTGTTGCTGTTGGAATGAGAGAACCAAAATCCGTAGATGAGGCAAGATAGATGGTGGAGGCATACAATACTCTGAAAGATTATGTAAGCAAATTTCATAAAGTCAGAGCCGTGCAACAAGAAAAGGCAAGTAAAGAATGGCCTGTCAAACAAAAGGGAAGTACCGGCAGAAAGCGTGAGGACAGATGATCCTTGACAGAAGATAAAATTCTAAAGTTGATTTCAGAACATGTAAATCCAGCTCTTAAGCATCAAGAGAAAACAGCAGACGAAACCGAAAATTCGAAGACCGGTGTCACAAGATCGGACATTATGCAAATGAATGCAACTCAAGAGTAACAGAAAAACCTAGAGTTGAGAAAGAGAGGGAAAACTGGGATGGACCGGATTCTAACGGCCCAGGATCGGTCCAACAACCACAAACACCACCACAGCAACAATATGAGGGACAACAGAAACTAAATTGTGCTAAAGTAAGTTGTGAATTTACATTGTTTCTACCAATAAAAATATGTGACATTGACTGCAAATTTATCATTGACATTGGCAGTGACTATCATTTCAACAGACGTGTATCATAAAATATCTTTGTATTGTGACGGCATTTGTCACAAGTGAGTGATTCAGTGAAACTAGAAGTAGCAGACATGGTTCGTTATCAGTGGAAGATTAGCCACAGTTACATTTTCAGTGCAAAATGTGGAATTTCAATGGCAGATGTATGTTGCTGATGTTGTGTAAGATGGAGTATCAGGTCTGGATTTCTTGTTTCATAATTATTGTGTGCTCAGTGCCAGAAGTGGATTAAAACTTAATGGGAAAAAATGCTTGTGCTACTGATAAGATTATGCTGACAGCTAGAGTTTGTTATTAAGTAATCATCCAAGAAATTCCGGAAGTGATTATAAATTTATGTGGAGGAAAATGGTAACTTATTCAGAGATGGATTAATTTTCAGTGATGTATACACACCAGATAGTGTAATAATGGCAAAGATTTTAGTTCAAGTTCAAATGTATAACTATCAAAATCATGTGCCTGTTAGACGTTTTAATGTGTCAGACGGTGATTTTAAATAAGAGAGGTAATTATCTAGGGAAAATTGAATGTGTTGGAGAAGTGTTATCAGAGAAAGAGCAGAAAAGTTCAATAAATGATGAAAGAAAACCTAGTAAAATGTAGAGAGTATCGTTAGGATCAGGTTTACTAGAACATTTGCAAAACCTGTTTGAAAGATCAAGTGTAAGTCTAATTGGAGAAGAAAGTGGTAAATTGGGTGACTTACTGAATCCTATGAGGCAGTATTTGCAAAATCATCAAATGATCTAGGAAAAGTGTCTTTTATTGAACACCAAATAGAAACTGGATATGCACGACCAATAAAGCAAGGCGCTAGAAGACTGCCGAAATCATTTTTGGTAAAAGAAGAAGAAATTATGTCTCAACAATTTAAAGCCGGGGTGATCCGTGAATCACCTGGCTTCGCCTGTATTGTATGTTATTAAAAGAGATGATACAATTAGACCTTGTGTGGATTATAGACAATTGAATGCAGTTACGTTAATAGATGCATAACCATTACCAATAGTTAATAACTGTTTAGATGCTTTGTGATATATAAAGTATCTGTCTACTCTTTACATGCAAAGTGGATATTGGCAAATCAGTGTAAAAGAGACCGATAAAATAAAAGCAACATTTGTGACAAGTCGATCTGGACTGTACGAATATAATAATATACCTTTTGGAATTTGTAATGCACCTGAGACGTTTCAAAGAACTATGGAACTTGTTTTCAAAGGCCTACAGTGGAGGTATATTTGTGTTAGATCTTGATGCGAGTGGTAAGGGGATAGGTGGTGTGTTATCCCAAATGCAGTTTTGTGAAAGAATTGGCAAAGAAGTAGAGAAACCAATCATGTTTACAAGTAAAACAATGACTAAGTGTCAGAGGCACTATTATATAACGAAGAAAGAGATGCTTGCTGTCGTAACATTCGTGCAACATTTCAAACAATACTTGTTGGGTAATGTCCTAATGTCCTTTATAGAACCCGAGAATCAGAGAGCTAGGTGGTTGGAAAAAAAAGCTCAGTGTGATTCTCCATAATTCATCGCCAAGGGAAGAAACATTCAAATGCGGACAGTTTGAGCCGACTGTAATGTGACATATCCTGTAACTGTTATATGGACAAATCATTTTGTCAGAGTTACCTTGTGGTGGATTCAAGGATTACTTAAAGTTCATGAACTATGGTCAGACTTTATGGAAACAGAATATATTTTACCACAAAGAATTAACCGTGTTCGACTAGTCCATTTGGGCAGGAAGGCCTATTGAGTTTGTTAAAATAGCATTTCTAGCATGTGTTTAGCTAATCAGAGTATTTTTGTTTGGTTGTGTTAGAAACCATTAGATTTCATGGAACAGTTTTTATGCAGTGATAAGCCTTATAGACGATATGTTTCCTATGTACTATGAAGTTATTACATTCAAGGGTTAAGCATGTCCGGCTAAGCAATAAGCCAAAAGGAATTACCGGGAAAACTCTAGATGAGGTAGAGGAAAGTGTATTACAATTACGTGCTTGGTTATAGACCAACAGACATGGCCAAACTTCAGAGGAATGATCCAGAAGTGGGATTTGTTATAAAGTGGTTAAATTCTGGGAAAGGAAGACCTGGCCGAGACGAAATCGAATCATACAGTCCTGCTGTTATACACTTTTGGTTGTTATGGATCAACTAGTAATTGTCAATGGAGTTTTGTATAAAAAATGGTACACACAGTTAAAGGGACAAGTTTTCTATCCATTAATAACTGAAAGAGTCCCTAAGAAAACAGTTAATTTGGTGGACATTTAGGCGTGAAAAAGGTAGTTCATAAATTAAGACTGCATTTTTATTGGTTTCATATGAAAGAATCAGTGAGTCTTTGGATACAAAAATGTGCTGTTTGTGGAGCTCGTAAGCGACCAAGGAAGAAACCAAAAGCAAGGTTAGGAACATATGTAGTCGGAGTACCAATGGATAGGATACAGATAGGCATAGATGGACCTTAACCAGACACCAAAAATAACAATCGTGTCATGTTAGTTGTGCAAGATCAATTTTCTAAATGGTTGAAGCATATATTAATGGAAAATCAAATAAATTCTACAAAAGCTGATGCGTTTATCAATAAATTCTTTGCAGCATGGGATTGTCCGTTGGAATTACATTCAGACCAAGGATCAAATTTTAATTCAGCTTTGTTCAAGGACATTTGATGTTCATAAAACAAAAACAACACCTTATAGACCAATCAGCAATGGTTTAGTGGAACGTTTCAATCAAACATTGATAAACATGATTGCATCATATGTGGATAAGAATCAGAGACATTGGGATATGAATATAAATTTACTTTCTTCAGCATATCGAGCAAATGTACATGAAAGTACAGGATTTACTCCTAATATGCTTATGTTAGGGAGACAAGTTAATCACCAAGAATCTTTAAAGTATGGAATTTTAAGACCTAAGGAATATTTTTTCAGTGAAAGTGATTATGATTCAAGTTCAATCAATTTTTCGGGAAAACATATTTAAGTCTATAGAAAGACAAGAAAAGGATTATGACACAAGGATAGCATACAAGTCAGATAGTTTGGGTGATCTAGTGTACATATAAGATAGTATATTTGAGATATGTGGTGATTCGGAAAAATAAAGTAAGAGTGGTACACCATGATAAATTTAAACCTTATATGTTGGATACCGTACCCTTCTGGGCTACGGCACTCAGGAAGATCCTGTCACAAGCACCTGCTGTTAAAGAGACAGATCAGAGATTGAGCGGGAATTCTGTTCTTGAATCATCCAAGACAATAATGCAACCAAAGCCTAAAATTGTTGCTCCAGATAGACTGCAGTAGGAATAGTTATACTCTGCATTTAGTGGTACAATTAGCAATTATCTTCCTAGTGTAAAAGAAACATGCAGAAATCTTGGCGTTAAAAGACATTTTTGCTGATAAGCCTTTCTAATTGGGCTTCAGTGGGCTATTAACAATGTACAGATAACATTTACCTTTACAGGGTTAATTAGGCAAGTTCAAATGACACATGTATATGCTAGGACAAAAAATTAGAAACATCAGTTTGGATTTAGTCAGCTCTGTATGACTGTGTCTCACTCAAATTAAAGTAATTAATATTTTTGAAGCATTGTCAACATTGTTATAAATATTTTTGGGACTATGGAGACATTATTTGTCACATTCACTCTATTATTTTGGATCATTTTTGTGTTTAAACTTCGAAGTGTACTTTAATTCAGAGCTTAAATTCATTCAACATGCCTTTACGAGGAAACATAAATCGAAAGTGTCAAATAAATATTTAAATATTGTTGATAAACCCTATAGTTTATTTTCTAAAAGTTCAAGTGTTTATTTTGGGAACTCTTTGGTAAAATTAAGTAAAACAGACATAGACAATTTAATTAATTAACATCACAAAAATCAAAATGGCTATAATAGAAGCGACAGATGCAATGGATAATATTGTTAGAGAAGCATTGATTGAAGATTCAAATTCAAATTTTAGCCCAGTGTCGTCAGTTGAACATCAACTTATTAATACAAATTTGGAAGGACTTGATCAGCAAGCCATATTTACAGCCAGTAGACTAACAACAATTGCTAAGCCTATGGCAACAACAGAAATAATTTCAAATGCAGCAGAACTATGCAACATAACAGTGCCTTCTCCTCAAGATATGAAACCAAACACACCAACACAGAATGAAGGATTGGGTTTTCAGCCATGTTGATGTTTGAGACTTCAGAACATGGAGAGAAATATGCAAGAACAAGATGAAAACATTAAACAGAACAATTTTGGATGCAATTCAACAAAGCATACAAATTTCATTAAAAGGAGGAAGAAGAAAAGACAGGTGCTGCAAATACCGTAAGCCGTCATTGTTTATGACGCAAATAGTGTTGTAAGCCGCCTGTATCAAATAATAATGTATCCTTTGAAGATGAAAGGTGCCCCGAATACCATAAGCCGTCATTACGTATGACGCAGACGGTGTTGTAAACCGCCTGTACAAACCAAATTTATGTAACCAGGACTGATTGGAGTGCGAAGTTTGAACTCTAAATCATATAATAAACCAATTTAAAATGACATTATTATTTTTTATGAAAATATCATTGTAGTGAACTTCTTTTACAATACGTTATACTTTGGGACCAATTTAATTCTGGATACTTATAAGTGGATTGTGCATAGTATTTTTCTTTATCTTCTAAATATTGAAAAGTATGATTAGATAGTTTAGAGTTATTTAGGGTTTCATTATTTTCATTTGAATTTACGTTAGTTTATTTCTATGATGAGTATAATATTTTGAGTGTACATTTAGTTTATAATAATCATATTTTGGTTTATTTTAGTTTATTGTAGCAATTTCTAAATGTTCAAAATTTTATTTGTATACAATAAATATGTTGTAACCACATATAGATAATTATAACCTTGTAGTTTATTAAGTTGTCACCAGAGGTACCAAACTAAGGCGGGGGTAGTGTAAGGGAATTTTTTATGAAATATAAGATCAGAAATGAAGAATTATTTATCATAGTTTTAATAAGTACTAGCAACTGATAAATACTGTTTTAAATAAATCTTAAAAGTGCAAAATATATATATATATATATTGTAGTGGAAATACACTTGACAGTGTAGATAATAGGTCTGCTTGTTGACATTAAGCATGATAGTGTAAATGATTGCTTTTTACGGTTAGTTACCGCGAATTCTCGGTGTCCTTAGTGATTTGTTAGTTTTTAAGGTTACCTGTGATTCATTATTACCAAATTTTACGGTAAAGTCTACCTCTGTGAACTAAATAAACCATATATATATATTTATATTTTTTTGAGAGAAGATGAGGAGGGAGTGTAGAAGGAGAGTAAGGATAGAAAGAACTTGAGGTGTGACAAAAGGGAAAATGAAAATAAAGGAAGAAATAAAAATAATCGCATTTCTTTCGTTCTTCCTCCCCCTCCGTTACAATATGCAACTGTGTTGAAATTGAAATTAAAGGATTTTTTTTCATACTTATTCATTTGTGTATAGTCCATAAATATTTTGTCCTCTGACCAATTTCTTTATTCAAATTTCTATTTAAATTTTATTAATTTGAATAAATTCGATGTTCTGTCGGGCTCATTTATTAAAGATGTAGTAAAATCTCATACCAATCGATCTTACCATTACAGATCTTCACGTATGTGGGCGTGTGCGTTGGGCTCGCGTGGTATAACCATGTTAATGTCAGCTCTGCTTCTGATCAAGATGTCGCCACCTAAACAAAATCAGCCTCAGAGGTTCTACATAGTCATACAGAACGTCACGAAGCATCTTATTCATTCACGTGACCAGAAACTTCTATCCATTCCGTGCATCATGAGAGGCTTTCAAGTAGGGTTCTCGAGGGCCGATTTTACAATAGCAAGTACCTTTTTGTCTTTGATTCATCCTGAAATCAGCCTTCAGGTGATAAAATATATCATGTAAATTTTACCATTTATGTTTAGACGGTGTCCAATATTCAATGTATCATCTTAAAACATTAGAACATTTATCAGATGGTTGTAGCACCTACTGTAGATCTAGGGTCTTGCTCATCTTGTCACAGTTTACCGTCACATACTATAGTCAATAGAAGGCCGAAGCAGACATGGGCAGCGTTGGCTTCTATTGTCTGGAGAAATGTCTTCATAGATATTATCCGATTTAGAAGTCACCTTATATCTATGGAAACACTCGAGTTTGTCAAAAAGAACACTCTGTTGTACAGAGCTTCTGATTGGCAACAGACTTAGGTTGATTTCTAATGTCAAATAAACAATATTCAGTATATGAAATGTTTTATATAGTTTAATTCTATATTTCATATCTATAAACCTTTAATATATATAACCACAAACAGTGAAGTCCTATCAATTAATAAGTGATATAGTAAAAAAAAACACGCATCGTTTATAACAAAAAAAATATAACAACAGGTGACTTGATAAATCGCGATATTCTACAGGAATAATTCAACAATTTATGCTCATTTTCCTGAGCAGTCATTTTGTCGTCGAAGCCATTCACTAACGTCATGATAACGTGTATTGTTTGTCGGAAAGGCATCGCATTCCTTGTTGTTTATATTATAAACGGGGCTTATACTTTTACTATATCACTTATTGGTAGAACTTCAAACTCCTGTGGTATTACGCAGCTCATTCAGACATTAGCAAATAAAATTATCCGCTAGTGTTTATGGTATATGTAAAATGTTTTGAATGAGTTTTTGTGTGTATTTTAGGCGTTTGTCAGCTGTCCCCACGGGGTTGAGAACGTGGGATATGTAATGATAACCTACGGTGTTGCCTCCGCGGCCTTTTCCATTCTTTTCGGCAGATTGTGGCGAAAGACTGGGTCACTTCCGTTGTTCTCTTTAGGTACCATATCCAAACCTCATTATATCCGATATTAAACGGACATTTTCATTTTGATTACCAAATTGCCTCGTCCTTGATTCAGGTGACTACATGTAGTTATGTTTTTTTCCCATGACGTGTAACATGTTTTTTTTTCCTGAATACGCTCGCATTTCTTCCGAAGATGAACATTTCTGGTAAACGACTAAAAACAAAAATCTAGTACGTACCGTTTTATTTATTTCAGCTTTTTGTTTCCACTCAGCCATGATTATAACAATGTTACTATGGCAACCCCAGGGCTCCTCCATCGGTTATGTGTACGCAATTGCTGTTGGAAAGAGTATGTTGGAGACCGTTCTGACACCCTATTGTCTAGTAAGTATAAACAACTTCATGACCAAATATAGAGGCACATGGTAATAAAAAGATTGAGAATCAATTGAACAATGATTAATTACAGTAGCAGCATTTTTAACATGCTTAACAATTTAAAAAAGTAACCTCTCATTAGATGAAAATTATGGACCACATTTTGATATCATAACGAATACTCACGAATACTCTCTGCACCGATTTATGAAAATAGATTGTGACGTCACTTTTCGTTCTGGTGTTGACACATTCAGTAGGAGTTCCACGGAATCATTAAACGTGCATACACCTCATCACCTTTGCACGAATCTACCTCCGATTTTCAGGAATTAATTAGGAAAAGTTGTGGGTTTTTTTTGGTTTTTTTTTTGTTTTTTAAAAATACAGCAAACATTTTTTTTTCGTCTGATATCCATTTATTTAAAAGAAATCATACTTTTTTTGCAGAAAATCTGTTGTTTTTTGTTTTTTTTTGAAAGCTGAAAATCTGTAATACAAATTTCCTTTATATTTTGATTATTAGTACGATATTTCCTTAAGTTCTTAACTTAATATTTGTATTACAGCTTTTTTTAGAAAATTGTATTTAAATTAACTCGTATTTTGTAGGTCAAACCGAAAGTTGATTTCTTATATTTTTTCATTTGATAACCCAAAATAAAATAACTGTCATTTGTTGTTCATTGCGTAAAATAAACACAATATGTGCAGAAATCAATCTAGTATGTGTGTTTGCTTGTTACTAAATGCATTTCCTGAAATTCAGTCCCTTTTCGGTAATTACGGTACGTTTTACTCTTACGTGTAACAACTCGGAAGCGGTGCTACAGTACAGGCTTTCCAACTATGATGAAAAGCTGCGATCATTTTTGGCTAAAAAAATTCTGCTACATTATAAACGAAATCATCAAATGATTTGAAAATAAAGGTAAAGTACGATTTCATGACTAAGTTCGTTACAATAAATTGTATTATATTGTGAATTAAAGTATATCTTTTTTATGGTTCTGCGCACTAGATTTTTATCGCACATGATATTCTTGTAACATGTAAAAACTAGGAGGTTGTAATGGTTTATTTGATAGATACCCGTTTTTAAAATATAATTCTTCATCTAAAGAGAAATTTACTTTTTTATTAAGACGCCTTCCAAACGATTAAATCGCCATCATTAATATATTCAGACGACTGTATAAAGATTTGTAAGTAGGAGGATTATGAGATGTTTTAAACTTTTTTAAGGTAAAATAACTGAAATAATTTTGATTTTTCACTAGCAAAATCAAAACACAATCCAGTCCGTTCATCTGCATCTTGTGTCAAATTTGTTTTCAACATGAATTTCTAACTAAGGGATGTTTCAAAAGCGTTATTAACATTTAATATGAACAAATTCCACAGAAAATACTTTAGGCATCCTTTCATGTCTTCAGTCTCTTTTCATTATTATAACAAGTATTAGCTTCTTTACATCCCATGTATATTAATTTCTAACTAATAAAATTGGATATTTATAATAAAATCAATTTTAAAATAAACTATTTAGCTCTCTCTTATAAAACTATGTCAGAAAAAATTTTAAAAATATACGAAAAATTTACCTTATTAGTTGCTATTTGAATCATATTTTAGTATAGAATGTGCACAAAATATGTTGCAAAATCCTTAATGAAAATTCTTCTGAGTTCCAAATTAAGTCAAATTGTTGAATTTTCGTGGTAACAAGGGCCCTGTTCCCCTCCCCAGTTTGTCTGACAACATGTTTAATGTTGTTTTTTTTCCACAAATCAAATTGCATGTAAATATACTGTATTAAGTGTATTTTACTTATTATGTGATATTGAAGTCCTTGCCTCACAGAAATAGTAATTCAGATCAACACACAACACACATAGAACAAGCACATACAGTGACAGTTGTGGTAAAAAGGAAAAGGAAAAATTATCAGTCAACGATAATGTTTGAAAAGGAATAAATGAGAATATCAAAATATTTTGATGGTATTTCAACTCATGTAGCATTGGAATTTGGAATTAAGCTGTTTGGGTTTGAGTTTATATTTACTTTATATAGTAAATAAAGCTTGTTGCATGGATAAGTATAAGAAATGGCATTCGAAGGCAATGTTAATTTACATTTAACACTGACTTAAATTTCAGAAATGATACCTTCAATGTCTGTATAACACACACACGCGCGCGAGCGCGCGCACGCACCGTCTGCTTATTTCAAAGATATTGAATATATAAGTTTATACAAATTAAATGGAATAATGATACATAAAAATGTAAGATTTAATACGTAAATCATCATTATCATAAATATATACTTTGTTAAAAAATAAGCTTTAATTTTTTCATTTTCATTTTCATCTTCTTAAGAAGATATTGAGAAAGCATTAATATGGATCTTATTAAATTACGCAACCGTTAATATCATGCAGAAAGAAAAATCAGAAACATAAAATTTTAAGATGATAATTCTTTCCTTAAGAATTTTTTTCTTACGTTATTCAATCGATTTTAAAAGTTGTTTACTCTTTATTTAATATATATTTCTTCGTAAGCATATGACTTTATAAATCTTCATTGCAAAGTTCTTGAAGCTACAGCGTTTCAATTTCGTTAAAAGTACACTTTTCGTCTTCCTGCCATAACTCAACTAATTCAACCCCGATCTACAAAAACTAAGCATCACTTGAAAGGTCTTTCAAAGTACTACAGATTTTACTCAAAGTCCAGGTAGATTATTTTTTCGTTTTTGAGATAAACCTTGTTAAATAAAAACACAGATAACTGACATTTGACAAAATGTATATAATCCTGCAAAACTAAATCGCAATCCATACATTCTGTGAAAAAAAAAATCAAGTCAATTGGTCAAGACGGCTGTAGAGCGCGTACAAGCTTTGGTAGCTTTTTTCACCCTGACGTCACGTGACATCACATGAAGAAAAAAAATGCTGCAATCAAAAGCGCCAAAGTCTCTGTGCATACTGTTAAATTTATGCCGCTGCCTTATCGGTTACCTGTTTTAATTTGAACCTCAAAAGGAAGAAAACAGTAGAATAATAATAATAAGAAGAAAAAACATATCAAACCCATTAGGTCTTTCTGCGTGAGGCAGAAAACCCTAATAAACATAACAAACCCTATACGTCTTCCGCAGGTTTGCGGAAAGCCGTAATAATAAGAATAAACAAAACAAACCCTATACGTCTTCCGCATGTTCGCGGAAAGCCATAATAATAAGAATAAACAAAACAAACCCTATACGTCTTCCGCAGGTTTGCGGAAAGCCGTAATAATAAGAATAAACAAAACAAACCCTATACGTTTCCGCAGGTTTGCGGAAACCTAATAATAAGTAAAAAAAAACAAACCCTATACTCCGCAGTTTAGCGGAAAGCCGTAATAATAAGAATAAACAAAACAAACCCTATACGTCTTCCGCAGGTTTGCGGAAAGCCGTAATAATAAGAATAAACAAAACAAACCCTATACGTCTTCCGCAGGTTTGCGGAAAGCCGTAATAATAAGAATAAACAAAACAAACCCTATACGTCTTCCGCAGGTTTGCGGAAAGCCGTAATAATAAGAATAAACAAAACAAACCCTATACGTCTTCCGCAGGTTTGCGGAAAGCCATAAGAATAAGAATAAACAAAACAAACCCTATACGTCTTCCGCAGGTTTGCGGAAAGCCGTAATAATAAGAATAAACAAAACAAACCCTATACGTCTTCCGCAGGTTTGCGGAAAGCCGTAATAATAAGAATAAACAAAACAAACCCTATACGTCTTCCGCAGGTTTGCGGAAAGCCGTAATAATAAGAATAAACAAAACAAACCCTATACGTCTTCCGCAGGATTGCGGAAAGCCAGAATAATAAGAATAAACAAAACAAACCCTATACGTCTTCCGCAGGTTTGCGGAAAGCCGTAAATAATAAACAAAACAAACCCTATACGTTTTCCGCAGGTTTTCGGAAAGCCTTAATAATGAATTGAAAAGATAAAAGAAGGCATATCCATGACATTTTTAAGAGAAATTCGGAATTTTATTCTATGAAACTTGAAAATTGCAAATTTGATTAAACCCCTATTTCTACATATAAAATACATATTCAATGGCGTTGTACAATGAAAATGATAAAAGCTGATAAGATATACACACATACATAAAATAATAAGGAACAGTCAGCGATGCCGTTAGCATCACTTAAAACAGTGCAAAATAGTCCTTGAAGTAAAATGACTTCAGTTGCGTTTTGAAGATTTCTTCAGATTCACATTGTCTCAGACTATGAGGTAATTCATTCCACAGTTTTGGACCAATCGTACTAAAACTTCTTTCTTTTTCCTATTAAAAGGAACAACAGAACAACCGCCAGAGAATTCAGATGATATTAAGGTTCGCTTTGACACTTGAGGAGACAAAAGTTCTGTTAAATACGATGGTGCGTTTCCTACCGAACAGTTACACATGTATGTTAATATCTTGAAACTTATTTGTGCTTTAATCAGAAGCCAGTGAAGATCAAATAATGCCTGTTTTGAACTGTCGTACTTGGAACGGTTTAACACGAGTATAGCACACATATTTTGAAAACGTTGAAGTTTGGATAATTTATTTTGAGATATCCCATAAAACAAGTGTCATTTGCGACTTCATTTGACAGATGGGTACTTTCGGATGCTTTTAAATACTTTCTATTTTATTGAAATGCAGATCGCAACGAAAATGAAGTATAAAAAACCTCTCTCTCTCTCTGGTAAACTATTATATCGCCCCTCATTGAATACACATTCTGCCGATTCGAATTTTGTAACCGTGTAAATTTAATAATGACGCAATGACAGCGGCAAAAAATAGACAAAAGTGTCAAGCACCCTGGTTTAAGTAGTCATTTTATTTTCTTAATTGTTTATCGTCTATTATGACGTCAAGTCAGGAAAAATCTTTCATGAACAAACAAAATGACCGCCGATGGAAACAATGTCGACGTTGACGGACTAAATTGACGTTGTAAAGTGTCATCAAGGTGCAGGAATGTGATGCGGTGGAATTCCTACAAATTGCATTGCATCTGTTACGTCACTCAACCATACATTACTGTACTTTCCGCTATTCTACATTGTCTAAGGTTCATATGTATAGGTTAGTTCATAGTTGCCTTTAATTACACAACATACTTACGAGAGCGGAGTATATCGTGTTGTTGAAGATAACTATAAACTAAGCTGTTTAGCACATGACATTTTGCTTCCACATCTGACAAAACTTCACTTTATTGTTAGTAATGTGGTTACATAGTCCACATTTATTGCTTTTTTACCAAAGTATTGAACTATGCCTTATATAGTCCACGGTGATTTTAAACAAATGTACTAGCACCTTATTGGACGAGAGGTAAATGTCATTTGCTAGATCAAATTCTTTTGCTCCAATATGTCGTTTAAAAGTCCTCTAAATACTTGAAATATCTGAACGGATTGCCATGAATATCATTCTTAGAAGATTGCATTTTCCGCCCTCGTGAATCTATCGTGTAGTTAAAGGCAACTATAAACTAACCTGTACAAGGCATTCAGAACAAACGAAGTGGATACGAAATCTGTGCAGAACATGTACATGTTTTATCAAAATTTTCAAAAATTGTTCAACTTCCGCGAACCTAAAATGATAGTCATGCATCACTTCTAAACAATTATTTCAAAGAACAACATGGATTGTTTTGACAAACTAATATATATTGAGACATGATTTATTTTCGAAGGACATATATTTTCGTAAATTTCGTGGAAGATTTATTCAGAATGTTATGCAATTAAAACGTTCTTTAATATAGACCTAACGTTTCTTAACTAGAACATGAAAAAAAAAACACACACACACAAATAAAGGTACCCACGAAATTACCTAAAGTAGACTACATACTCTACGAAATTTAATGTCAGTGAAAATTAATGAATTTACAGTGTATTATCATTATACACTTAGAATATTCTTTTAAAGGACATGTCAGGTAAGAAATACCCTCGCAGTTCTGTCTTGACTCATCAATACGAAAATGATATTAATTTTGAAAAGGTGATTTTGTATGCACGTACAATGGTTTCCTGGATCTCCTATACGGTTTAGTAAATTTGACGGTACAGCACGCGACTGACGTGATTCTAATGCAGCCTTCTGCGAAGCGGTGGTATTATAATGTGATTCTTGTATTGTTACAGGCATACATAGTTCACATTTCCAGGATACAGGCACATCTACTTCGTGTTTTCACCTTCTGACAGCTCTAGGGGCAGGAGTTTCGTTTTTTATCAGCAGCTTCCTGTGCATGAGATTGAAGCTATACATACTCATGGCAGTTTCTACTGTCTCCTTGGTGTGTTTGATAGTTTTCTTTACACTGAAGCGAAGGGAGAAAAGAGCGTCAAAGGACACCACTTCCTCATGAATTTGTAACCTCTATTGTATCCTATATATGTAAATATATTAAGTAGTTTTCAAAAATGTTCTGGCCAAACTTCTAGGGTTTTCCTTTTTAGTGAATTGAATTATGTGTATAACAGAAATGTTAATTTACTTCCTATTAAAGAATGCACATTGTAACTCGTTTATGCTATTGGAGCACGCAAATGATATGCTAGTTTTTAATTAAATTCTCAGGATTATGTTAATGGTTAGAATAAATACAAGAATGAATTTTGCTCATATAGTATGTAAATTTTACAAAAAATGCTGACTGGCGCATAACAATCAAGATGACGATATAAATGTTAGCCAGTTATAAAAACATTCCAGATGACACAATAAATGACAGCCAGTAATCATAACAATCCAGATGACACAATAAATGACAGCCAGTAATCATAACAATCTAGATGACACAATAAATGACAACCAGTAATCATAACAATCTAGATGACACAATAAATGGCAGCCTGGAATCATAACAATCCAGATGACACAATAAATGACAGCCAGTAATCATAACAATCTAGATGACACAATTAATGGCAGCCAGTAATCATAACAATCTAGATGACACAATAAATGACAGCCAGTAATCATAACAATCCAGATGACACAATAAATGACAGCCAGTAATCATAACAATCTAGATGACACAATAAATGACAGCCAGTAATCATAACAATCTAGATGACACAATAAATGACAGCAAGTAATCATAACAATCTAGATGACACAATAAATGACAACCAGTAATCATAACAATCTAGATGACACAATAAATGACAGCCTGGAATCATAACAATCCAGATGACACAATAAATGACAGCCAGTAATCATAACAATCTAGATGACACAATAAATGGCAGCAAGTAATCATAACAATCCAGATGACACAATAAATGACAGCCAGTAATCATAACAATCCAGATGACACAATAAATGACAGCCAGTAATCATAACAATCTAGATGACACAATAAATGACAGCCAGTAATCATAACAATCTAGATGACACAATAAATGACAGCCAGTAATCATAACAATCCAGATGACACAATAAATGACAGCCAGGAATCATAACAATCTAGATGACACAATAAATGACAGCCAGTAATCATAACAATCCAGATGACACAATAAATGACAGCCAGTAATCATAACAATCTAGATGACACAATAAATGACAGCCAGGAATCATAACAATCTAGATGACACAATAAATGACAGCCAGTAATCATAACAATCTAGATGACACAATAAATGACAACCAGTAATCATAACAATCTAGATGACACAATAAATGACAGCCAGTAATCATAACAATCTAGATGACACAATAAATGACAGCCAGTAATCATAACAATCTAGATGACACAATAAATGACAGCCAGTAATCATAACAATCTAGATGACACAATAAATGACAGCCAGTAATCATAACAATCCAGGTGACACAATAAATGACAACCAGTAATCATAACAATCTAGATGACACAATAAATGACAGCCAGTAATCATAACAATCTAGATGACACAATAAATGACAGCCAGTAATCATAACAATCTAGATGACACAATAAATGACAACCAGTAATCATAACAATCTAGATGACACAATAAATGACAGCCAGTAATCATAACAATCTAGATGACACAATAAATGGCAGCCAGTAATCATAACAATCTAGATGACACAATAAATGACAGCTAGTAATCATAACAATCCAGATGACACAATAAATGACAACCAGTAATCATAACAATCCAGATGATACAATAAATGACAGCCAGTAATCATAACAATCCAGATGATACAATAAATGACAGCCATTTATCATAACAATCTAGATGACACAATAAATGACAACCAGTAATCATAACAATCTAGATGATACAATAAATGACAGCCATTTATCATAACAATCTAGATGACACAATAAATGACAGCCATTTATCATAACAATCTAGATGACACAATAAATGACAGCCAGTAATCATAACAATCTAGATGACACAATAAATGGCAGCCATTAATCATAACAATCTAGATGACACAATAAATGACAGCCAGTAATCATAACAATCCAGATGACACAATAAATGACAGCCATTTATCATAACAATCTAGATGACACAATAAATGACAGCCAGTAATCATAACAATCCAGATGACACAATAAATGACAGCCAGTAATCATAACAATCTAGATGACACAATAAATGGCAGCAAGTAATCATAACAATCTAGATGACACAATAAATGACAGCCAGTAATCATAACAATCTAGATGACACAATAAATGACAGCCAGTAATCATAACAATCCAGATGACACAATAAATGACAGCCAGTAATCATAACAATCCAGATGACACAATAAATGACAACCAGTAATCATAACAATCTAGATGACACAATAAATGACAGCCAGTAATCATAACAATCTAGATGACACAATAAATGACAGCCAGTAATCATAACAATCTAGATGACACAATAAATGACAGCCAGTAATCATAACAATCTAGATGACACAATAAATGGCAGCCATTTATCATAACAATCTAGATGACACAATAAATGGCAGCCAGTAATCATAACAATCTAGATGACACAATAAATGCAGCCAGTAATCATAACAATCTAGATGACACAATAAATGGCAGCCATAATCATAACAATCTAGATGACCAATAAATGACAGCCAGTAATCATAACAATCTAGATGACAATAAATGCAGCCATAATCATAACAATCTAGATGCACAATAAATGACAGCCGTATATAACAATCTAATGAACAATAAATGACAGCCAGTAATCATAACAATCTAGATGACCAATAAATGGCAGCCAGTAATCATAACAATCTAATGACACAATAAATGCACCAGTAACATAACAATCTAGATGACACAATAAATTGACGCCATTAATCATAACAATCAGATGACACAATAAATGCAGCCAGTAATCATAACAATCTAGATGACACAATAAAACACCATAATATAACAATCTAGATGACCAATAAATGACAGCATGTATCATAACAATTGATGACACAATAAATGACAGCCAGTTAATATAACAATCGTGACACAATAAATGAAGCAGTAATCATAACAATCTAGATGACACAATAAAGGCAGCAGTAATCATACAATTAGATGACACAAAAATGACAGCCAGTAATCATAACAATCTAGATGACACAATAAATGGAGCCATAATCATAACAATCTAGATGACACAATAAATGACAGCCAGAATCATAACAATCTAGATGACACAATAAATGCAGCCAGTAATCATAACAATCTAGATGACCAATAAATGCAGCCAGTAATCATAACAATCTAGATGACACAATAAATGACAGCCATAATCATAACAATCTAGATGACACAATAAATGCAGCCATAATCAACAATCTAGATGACACAATAAATGGCAGCCAGTAATCAAACAATCTAGATGACACAATAAATGGCAGCCAGTAATCATAACAATCTAGATGACACAATAAATGGCAGCCATTTATCATAACAATCTAGATGACACAATAAATGGCAGCAAGTAATCATAACAATCTAGATGACACAATAAATGCAGCAGTAATCATAACAATCTAATGACACAATAAATGACAGCCAGTAATCATAACAATCTAGATGACACAATAAATGGCAGCAGTAATCATAACAATCTAGATGACAATAAATGCAGCATTAATCATAACAATCTAGATGACACAATAAATGGCAGCCATAATCATAACAATCTAATGACACAATAAATGACAGCCAGTAATCATAACAATCTAGATGACACAATAAATGGCAGCAGTAATCATAACAATCTAGAGACACAATAAATGCAGCAGTATCATAACAATCTAGATGACACAATAAATGCAGCAGTAATCATAACAATCTAGATGACACAATAAATGACAGCCAGTATCATAACAATCTAGATGACACAATAAATGACAGCATAATCATAACAATCTAGATGAACAATAAATGACAGCAGTAATCATAAATCTAGATGACACAATAAATGCAGAAGTATCATAACAATCTAGATGACACAATAAATGCAGCCAGTAATCATAACAATCAGATGACACAATAAATGGCAACCATATCATAACAATCTAGATGAAAATAAATGCAGCCAGTAATCATAACAATCTAGATGAAAAAAAAAAAAAAAAAAAAAAAAAAAAAAAAAAAAAAAAAAAAAAAAAAAAAAAAAAAAAAAAAAAAAAAAAAAAAAAAAAAAAAAAAAAAAAAAAAAAAAAAAAAAAAAAAAAAAAAAAAAAAAAAAAAAAAAAAAAAAAAAAAAAAAAAAAAAAAAAAAAAAAAAAAAAAAAAAAAAAAAAAAAAAAAAAAAAAAAAAAAAAAAAAAAAAAAAAAAAAAAAAAAAAAAAAAAAAAAAAAAAAAAAAAAAAAAAAAAAAAAAAAAAAAAAAAAAAAAAAAAAAAAAAAAAAAAAAAAAAAAAAAAAAAAAAAAAAAAAAAAAAAAAAAAAAAAAAAAAAAAAAAAAAAAAAAAAAAAAAAAAAAAAAAAAAAAAAAAAAAAAAAAAAAAAAAAAAAAAAAAAAAAAAAAAAAAAAAAAAAAAAAAAAAAAAAAAAAAAAAAAAAAAAAAAAAAAAAAAAAAAAAAAAAAAAAAAAAAAAAAAAAATAAAACAAAAAAAAAAAATATTATAAAAAACAAAAAAAAAAAATAAAAAAAAAAAAAAAAAAAAAAAAAAAAATATAACAATCAGATGACACAATAAATGACAGCCAGTAATCATAACAATCTAGATGACACAATAAATGACAGCCAGTAATCATAACAATCTAGATGACACAATAATTGACAGCCATTTATCATTACAATCTAGATGACACAATAAATGGCAGCAAGTAATCATAACAATCTAGATGACACAATAAATGGCAGCCAGTAATCATAACAATCCAAATGACACAATAATTGACAGCCATTTATCATTTCAATCTAGATGACACAATAAATGGCAGCCAGTAATCATAACAATCAAGATGACCCAATAAATGGCAGCCATTTATCATAACAATCTAGATGTCACAATGCTGGCATCGTGAGATACCCACGCCTTTTTTTTTGTCGTAGGATTTTTTAAACCAGTTTTGTCGTTTTATTTTGTGTCCAATGGTTGTTACATCGTATACCAGGATATGTAGCCGTTTTATAATTTTTTTTTTTTACAAACAGTAAAGGTTAAACGCTGTAGAGTATTTTATTCATACACGGCTTCTTCTCATTGGTAGATATTTAGTTAATGACACCTAAAAACATCATTTTGCTAGAGTTAAAAAGAGGAAAATTTTCTGTAAGCTTTTTTGAAAAAGCAACCTAGTATGTATGCAATACCTTAAGGTTATAAATGTACTGAACCATTTTCTTCGACCACAGATTTAAAAAAAAAATGAAGGTCAAAGTTCAAGGTTGGTTTGATTGTACGATTGAGCAACTGCTCAAAAGATATTTGAACAGAAATAGATTTACATCACATCAAAGTATACAGTGTAGTTAAAACGGCCGTTACTCAATCAAGATTCATTAGATTGTAGTATTTTAATCCCCTTTTAGGATAAACTTACAAGCCGAATATGAATTAATATGAATTAAAAGACCCTTAAAAATAAAGTGTGTGCGAAATTTGACTCTAAAATATTTCAAGAAAAAGACGTTACTCTGCAAATAGTTAGGGGATAGTCAGAAATATATATATATTTTACTCGATCTTTTTTATTATTTTTTTTTGTCGTTTATTGTATTATTTTTTGTCATTTATTGTATTTTTTAGTCATTATATTCCCCGCTTGTGACATCATATTAATCCATTGATTATTGTCTTTGTTTCAAGCATGTACATCGAAATAAATAAGCAGTTCCTTAAATATGTGTTTGTAGTAATTCACACATTATATATCTGATTCTAATGCCATTCCGACGATTTTTAAAGTGTATGTATTTTTAGCTTTTCCTATTTCTTGACAATAATAATTTCATTGTTTTTGGCAATTATTATATTTTTGACTAATAATATTCATAGATATTTTTACATTCTAGAAATTAAGAAAATATAAATAATAAAATCTGTATTTGCAATAAAAAATTTCTGTAGAAATATTTTTTTTTTACATTTGCGCAGGTGAAACGTTCATTATATTGCAAATGGATAGTTGTATAGGTGTTGTTTATCAATTAATGATATGACTAAAAGGTGGTGCAGTGGTAGCAACTCTGTCTTCCATACCATACTGTATGACTTCATATGCATGCATGCCACCACCTACCCATCCTCTCGAATATATATATATATATATATCACGAAAAGGCTTTCTAATGAAATTTACTGCTAAAGAAATACATATAGTTATGATCATAACCACTTGTAACGATGTCAGAGATCCAAATTGAAGACTAATTACAAAATTGGATGGTATCACTCTTCAAAGTGGTCAATAAATATACAGTACGAGTATAAGAAAAAGCACGACCTTAACAATATTATGTTTTTCATTGTTTCTCTATTACTTTATATGGATAATGCATAGATTGTTACATATTCTTTGTTTTGCAAGTAAACGATTAACATTTGCAATAATATTGCCTAACGTATAGCCCGAAAAGTTCGGTATATATTCATTTAATCGATTATTGAATCCACGAAGAAAAATAGAGAAAAAAAGGCGCCATTGTGCCTTTCATTTCCGTGCTATAAATCTCATTTACATATGTCTGCTATTAAGATGATCGTTTTAAATAAACACACACACACACTATCAGAATTGAGGTTGTTTTGCCCTTTATATGAAAACAATAGCACGCTACATTTTGTTTAAGTCTCCATTTTTATGATTAATTGTAACATCTATTTATGCATTATCGTTCTTATATGCTGAAATATCAAATATATGAAAGTTTATTTTTTCCCGACATTTTATTACCTATATATACGTATATAAAGATGGAAATAAAATTGTTGTTTTTAACCTCCTTTAATTATTAGCAAAGAAATAGCACATATAAAACTGATATAATGATTGAGTAATATTTTTATATTTCTTTTTTCTACCAGAGAGATTTTACGAAAAGTATTGCATATAAATGCTTTAGACTATAACTAAGAGATATTTGTATTTAAAATAGTCAGGTTCGATTTAGAGATTTAGTTTATAGTAAACGTAACTATTTGCTTAAATATAATTTTAATCATGTTATATAATAATAATCATGGGATTATTAGGACAAGGGGGAAGATAAAGCTGTACGGCGTACTTGACAAGCTGTAAATATGTTGTCGTTTATATTATAAACTTTATGGACTTATCGCAGCGATCTCTTCGCGTCCCTTGCGATAAATTTCATAAAATCTAAAAACTTGTATCAATGATAATAAAACGTTTTTTTCTTAAAATAATTTCGATAAGAGACGATATTTTAATTTTGCAACAAAAATTAGTAAACTGTGCTAAGAGAATGTTTACAAATATGTCTAAGTCATATTAAGTAGAAAGTGTTTATTTAATGCTTAAATGTTTATCTTGAGCTACTTTATTCTTTTTTGCAGAGGCTATATATTTGCATACGTCCCAATTGTTTATGTGTAAGAGAATTGTTCATATAGCATACATTCAAACATTAGATATTACAACACTTGTACGAGTTTCAGTTGTTCGATATATCTTAAGGTAAAAGGCGTTTCATAATACCTGGCCTTTTTATACACTTTAATGTAATAGATATATTGGAAATATTGAAATTGTTTACACAGCACTACAAAGTAGATAAATAGCATTTTAGCATGTTAAAATAAGGGAAGTTATGACGTCACTTCCTGCCGATTGGTTTTTTGCCGCCGTGACGACATAAATTACGTCACTTCCTGTATGTTGGTTTCCAGATGGTACCTTCAAAAGAACAGTGTTTCGTTGTGGTTAATTTGTATTACAAAAGCAAATCACTGAAAATAGTGATCAAAACAATGAAAAAGAACCATCCTGAGGTAAGACAGTTTATGCAAAATTAATTTAGAGAAGTGTTTATAAGTTTGGATTTTCAGGATATCTGTATATATTATATAATCGTTATGACGTAAACTGAAATATGACGTAATTGAATTTAAAAAATGTATGATTAAAATAAGCAATTCTTAAACTAGATTTACAAATTAAAAATGTATATCATTTTCGAAATACCGTCCTTTGTAAACTAATTTAAGAATATAATTGAATAAAACAAAAAGTCAGTAGAAAGTTTTTCAGTTTAAGATAAGTATGTTAAAGACTGTGCAAAAAATAAATGAACATTTCCGGAAAAAATACAGTAATTTCGATGACGTTAGCACTTTTTTTGTGCAAAAAATGGCTCCTGATATTCTAGTAAGCTAAATCTTTGGAGATCAAATTATCGTGTTTTTTTCCTTTTTTTTTATGATAATTGTTTTTACTTAGTATTTCTCTTGAGTCTTACACTATTATAACTTGTTTTTATAATATTTCGTTTTTGTAAGCACAATAATAACCAATATGCTAGGATTTCTGAAATTGTCGATTGAGACTGCGCAAACATAACTGACACGTTACGGCAAGACATCTGTTTTTATTTGTTTAGAAAACGGCATTCAGAATTAAAAATTAAGAAAGTAATTATCCGCCATATTTGATGACATAATCACAAAGTTTTTAATATTTTTGAATAATATGCTGTCAAGCTCAGTTGCAAATTTAAAATCCATAACTAAAAATGACGATTGGTAGCTTCAGAAAAACACGAAAATATGAAAGTCACTTTTTGGCTCACACTTTAACATTTGATCCAATTATTCTTTAATTTTATTTCATTTTTTTTAACTATTTCCTTAAAATTCATGAAGTTAAAAACACGTGACTAACGAAAATTATTGACGTATCCATCATCGGATAGTTTCTTATTGCTGAAAAGGCATTTAAGATATCCTCGATAAAAAATAAGATGTTTTTATTGCTTTCAAAACATTAAGAGTGATTTTCTATCAATCTAAAAATTGATTGACTCTGCTAGAAAAATCTGGGCCCACGAACATTTTTTTTTATTTTTATTCAAACCGTACATTCCGATAGATAACGTTGGGATACATATTTTGTGAGGATTTGACAGACAGATAGATGGATGGAACAGGTGGATGAATGAACCCTTTCTCGCGAACATATAAATTATTTCAATCGTGTATCGCCACTCGTGAAAACATTATTTTCAGACTCACCCGGAGAAACAAAATGCGACCAAAATCAACAAATATCCTCTTTATTAGATAGATAGATAGATAGATAGATAGATAGATAGATAGATAGATAGATAGAGAGAGAGAGAGAGAGAGAGATGGATGGATGGATTGATAATATGGGGTGTTGGTACAAAACCTAAGTAAGTGGTGCAAATATCAAACCAATATATATGGTGGTATATATATATATATATATATATATATATACTAAATATATGACACATAAATAGGTTCTAATCCTAAATTCATGCCAAAACTTAAGAATATACAATATATACGATTTCATTTTCTTTAATATTGCTTAAAAAAATGATGATGCAAGCTCAATATTGTACTCAACAAATGCTTATTTCAAAATGTTGGACATATATACTTTTTTCTTCGAATATATATATTTCGCCCCGCAAATCGATTAATGCAGTGTATAGTTTCTGGTTCAATTTATAGGTTATGTTTGATTATGATCAGAAATATAGTTTAAATCCAAGGTCAGATACACAGTATACTCCACAGAATTTTAACAAATGACATTTATGCAACAGTATTTATTTCATGCTCTCTCATATTGTGGCTATGAACGCCTTTTTTTGTTACACGCCGATAGACTATTGTTCTTTCGTAAACGACGCAAATTGATACTCAATTAAATGAATATCAGGAGACAGATGCAAGGTTTAGCAGATGACAACGCTTCACTAGAAGCAATCATAGCTGACAAAGTTAATGCCCAAAATTTCGAGAAACTTATAAACAGCAGTTGACAATACCATTAAAAAGTACTTATATATGAGCTCAAATGCGTTTATTCAAATTTAATTCAACTTTAACACAAACAATAACAGCACACACAAAGCAATAAAATGTGTACCATTTGATTCTTTTCTAGGATCATATTAAGAACGATGTAATTCTGTCTTGCAAGATCGCAAAAAAAAAAAAAAAAACTAATTAAGGGGTGCGGTTATATCAAACCAACACATGTGATGGTATTTATGTAATAAATATACGCCACATAAATAGGTCCGCAAATTCGAAAAGGCAACGGTTCTATGGCGAATCCACGATTCGAACCATTGACGTCAAATTTCAAATACGTACGAGTATAACACCACTTCCAGATGAGTTAGGAAGCTGATAATTGGATTGATTATTAGTCTTCAGTGGTTCTGTTCAGTCGGTGAGGACTAATGTCGTAAGGTCAAAAAGAATGTTTTATATATACGCCTTAATTTCTATATGTTACAAAGGTCCGGGACCATGACAATTTTATGGCATGTACTTAAGATATTGGAATTTCCAATTTTAATGATAATGTTAAGCCTATAGTTTGTTCGGAACGAACGAAATCTAGTTACTATAAACATTTGGCACAATATGTTGGACCAAATGCAAAAGGACTGTTCAGAAATTCTTATTTCCCATGTAACTTTCTTAAATGACCTATTTCAAAGAAAGGTATCATTAGAAAGGTTTTACAATTTTTTACACTACTTCTGCTTTATGTTTGGACCTATCTTTAACGACTTTTGGGGTATAGGAGGCCAAACCTCAACAAAACGGCAAAATTCGGAGAAATGGTGTTTATGTCAGTTCTTTTCGACCGACATCTTTAGAATTAAAGGGGCGATCATCAAACTATGCATACAATTAGGAAATCAATGCATCGAGTTATAAAATATATAGATAATGATAACTAATTCTTATCTATATAAAGGTCGATAAACGATTATAGGTGCGTGGAAAAAATGGTCTTAATTGATTCTTATTTGTGATGCGATGTTCAATTTAAGTAGCATTAAAAAGGTATTCGAATTCCAACATGTCACACGCTTTATCTATGGGACTATCCTTTAACTAACGGCATTAGTGATATATAGACAGTTAAACCCCGAGAAAACAGCAAAAATTGAAGAAAAAAAATGTGTTCATGTCGTTTGAAAGCTGGAATGGGATATACATCATTTTCTAAATGTTATTTACAAAGAGCAATAGTTTTCGAGATGTAAGCAGCTTACTGCACTATGTATAAGGCCATTTTTTTCCAGCCGTAACTCATCTGGTTCAACCCCGATCTTCAAAACTGAGAGCTCTTTGAAAGGACTATAAATTTTACCGGTATTGTCTCGAAAGAAAATTTTTAGTTTTTGAAATATTTATGGCCGAATGAAAAAAAAGAAAAAGAACATAACTGACATATGACCTTGAGCTTTGCGATTATCCGAATACGGGAGTCAACTTATAGAGCTAATTTGCACCTTCAGTGAAAATGTCAATACGTAAGGCTAGTAGAGCGTTTGATTTTGTTAAAAAAATGTTTTTAATATTATGACGTCAAATGACTTCACATTACGCCAGCTTTCAAAAAAATAAAACAAACTTCAGTTCGTATAAGCTCGCAAATTTTCAGCACGCCTGGAAGTATCAAAACACTTTTAAACATATTTTGTGTCCTTGGTTCGAAACTTTTCTTTTCGAATCTGGAAATAAGTATATAGAGATGCACATGTTTTGATTTACACCATCTGTGAAAATTCGATAAAATCCGATGATGGCGATTGCAAAGTGGTACAAAATTTTACACTATTGTTTTAATCTGACGTTATTATGGCAAAATATAATGCCTTCGAAAGGGCCGCAGATGCCGTGGTCATTGATCAAAAACATACCTTTCAAAATATAAGCGGTACTTCACTACAGGTAAGACTGCTTTCGATTTTCTACCATATCTGTACCATTTTCGCAAGCCATTATATTACTTCATTCTGTGATTCCCTTATCATTGTTCCCGTAACATTTCGGACATGTTACCTTTGACAGATAGCCGAGTCATATGCGGGTATTAGCGAATGTGTATGCATCATAAACCTGGTATATTATACATGGTACATGTATAGATATCTCTCTTGCTTGAGGCTCAGCATAGTGGCAGTGCCAGGACTGGTTTGCCCAATGTCCGGATAATGTGACTTGATATGGTTACTTGTGTGGTACTCACTTGTCTACAGCGTCATATATATGTAGATAATGTTCACAAATGACTAAAATACTGTCGGTCAGTCATTAAACCTAGAGTTACAAAAAGATAAACGTCATGGAGATGTCGGAAGTTGTTGAATAGGCCGACAGGGGTGGGTTTTGGAGACGATGTCTCTTACCCATGTAGGGCGTTCCTCTGTGGTTTTTATATTTCTGAATATTTTGTTTAAAAGCCAATTTTAAAAGTTCCAGGGATTTAATAATGATTTTTAAAAGATACTAGATAATACTTTGCTGGCCTTATAACATTACCACACATAAAAGCATTTTCGATTGTTTGATATTATCTTTTTTATGAATATCGGCATGTCATGTATAAACCTCAGGTATACCATGTCAACGTGTCCTATCCGAATTTCATGTGTGATATGTTTCGCAAATATTTTTAATATGATTACGAATATTTTGCACGTTTCAGTGATCACCTTTACGGAGAAATAATGTTTATGTTAAATTCGGCAGTCTTTTCCACAAAATTGGTTATCTTTAGACATCCAAGGTTATTTGTCAATATAACCGAGAGAATTGTTCATAACATTTGTGAAAATGTTAAACAGACATCAATGTTGAAATCAGCTGTTTTACTCCATACCTGCATATGCACAGTATGTGTCCTCGGTTTGATTAATTTAGTCATCTAGTTGTACAATTTACAATTTTGTAAAAACATCAGTATCTATCGTTTTCTAATTAAGGGGGGTGGGTATAAGGTAGAGCAAGATAAATGAGATCGAAATATAAGGGAGAAGAATAAAAAAAAGGGGGGGGGGGGCAAGACAAGTTTAATATAAATTCTGAATATCATATATAACATCAAATTATATATATATATATATATATATATATATATATATATATATATATATATTATCCGACAGAACTGACCATACAGTGGCGAACCAAATGTGGTAGCATATTTCAACCGAGACGTCACATGAATTCATATGAAGATGAAAAGTATTGCATTCAAAATGGCTAAAGTCATTCTGCTACTGTTAAAATTTCATGCTGCTTGCTTATCAGCAACCTGTTTTAATTTAAACCCCAAAAGGAGAAATAATATACATGTATATCTTTAAATAAGATACTCGGCCGTGGTAACCAGTTTGATGATTAGTGTCTGAATGGTTTAACCAGTAATAGATTTTGTTGTTGGTTAAATAGTTGTGTAATTCCTTTGTCAGTGCAGCTCTTTGAAATACTGTAACGAACACGGCCCGGCCCGGAATCGAACCCGGTCCGCCGGCGTGATAACCCAATACTCTAACCTTTGAGCCAAAGAGTCTACTCCCTGACGTAGTTGTCAGAGATTGAACTTATACCCGTGACGACGCTTCGTCACATTACTTCCCCCTCCGAGAAGTCTCAACCCGAGACTTGCCTGGAAAACGTGGTAAGCAACCGGTATGGCAGTTGACATTATCCCACCGGTGCCACCAAATGTAACGAACATGCCCGCCGGAATCGTACCGGTCCACGGTGATAACCAATGCTTAACCTCTAGCAAGAGTCGATCCTGAGCAGTTGTCAGAGATTGAACTTATACCCGTGACGACGCATCGTCACAATGCAACGGATCTAAATAATTTGTACAATCTTGGTAGACACTTTTTTTTTTAAATTTAGCCAGTAGTTTTGGAGAAGATTTTTTAATTTTTACTAAAGACATATAAGGAAAATTAGCACCTCCCTTAACGTCCATGTTTTTTCACGGATCAAGAAAGTTTGAAGAATTATTGTAGACACACACCCAAGGATGATATATGCCATTAGATTTTGAGAAGAAGGTTTTTTAAGTTTTTCATCTCTGTTGCTATTGCATCCAGAATTCCACATGGAATTCAATTCTTTAAACAACTTTGAAAATAACAACAAAATCAAATAACAACTTTTTTAAATAACATCCCTGTAATGTTTCATCAAAAATGATCAAGTGGTTAAGGAGGAGATGTTGCTTGAATCAAATGTTGACGAACTCCAGACGACGGACGGAGGTCGGTCACATTAACTCACCTCTTGCTGAGGTGAGCTAAAAATAACCAAATCTAGTTAAAAAAGATTGTGATGGCAACTGTAAGGGGAGATAACCACTGCAGTGGAGTTTGAGTGATCTGGAACATGGACCATTCACAACTAGCCATGGTACTTGCAACATTATTACCATTACAATCATTTTAGTCAATTATTCCATAAATGACTTGGCGTGAATTTAAATGGAGGCATGGGGTATATAATGAAACGAGAATCAGATATAGCCTATATTTCAATTAGTGGTATACAAACAATGGGAAGTATAAACAATGAAGAGTGGACTTTCTGGTTAACTTTTATTCCTTAAAACCTCTGCGCATTAGACTTCGTTCCGCGGGCTACAAAACGAAACCGGATGTTACGTTTTTGTTGAATATAGGATCTGTCAGGTTCGAACAATCAATTCCGAAATCTATGTGTTTCCTATTTTTTTAGCGTTATACTTTTTCAATTTACCTTAAAAAGGTGCAGTGTCTTACTATTCGGGACAAATCGTTCGCAGGGGAAGAAAACTTCAACTTTCAAAACAAACAGAGATTTAAAGAACTCTTTTTTTTCCGCAACTTCTTTCTTTTCTTTTGACTAATTTTACAATGAACAATGGGAATTTAGCAAAGTATATAATAACCAATAAAAAGCCTAATAGTATTCCTCTTCATTGCTGTGTTTTTAACAGGAAGTCAGGGTGAAAATAAACCAAATTGGTCTTTCTGCTTGAGGCAGAAAGCCCAAATAAACAAAACAAACCCTATACGTTTTCTGCAGGTTTGTGGAAAGCCGTAATAACAAAGGCAATAGGTTACTGTAAAGTCATTAATCTTCAATGACATTAAATTTCGTTCTTTATGTACCTATTAGTATAGGGGATTAGGTGGCTACATTTATTCGTGGATCTATGTTCCAGAAAACGTGAGCTCTATAATTATGATAGACATGTATTCATGGGGATTAATATTCGTGGAAAAAACCCTCTACGAAATCGAAGAATATTAGTGTCCCACCACGAGAATTAATGATACCAAAGTATCCGTATCAACTTTCTAGACCTAGTATAAACAAATTCGTCCTTAAATGCAGTTCATTCACTCGAATACGCATTGAAATTCACCATTCAACAATAGGAACTATTTCCTACGTATGAACATCCGAATCGTGGTAATAAGCACAATCACCGCTTTCTTTTCTTTCTTCAATTTGCTAAATTTTCATGTATACTACCTTATCCGAAAACGTGAATATCTGCCATGTTTCATGACACAATCACATCAATATTCAAGACCTTGTGAACGTTTAAAGTTTCGACATTTTTGAAATTTTAAAGTTCATTGGTGAAATCGACGATTTAATAAGATTTTTTTCATTTTTTTTTTTTTTTCAAACTTTTATTATCCCCGTCATTCCAAAATTCTTGCTTAAGTCTGCATAACGTCATAACCACATTACAAAACAAATATTTCTTGCAGTATGCATCACTATAATTTAACTCTATTAATTCAGAAGTTTTAATTAAGATTGACTTAAAATACATGATGCTAGAGCGGGAGATTTTTTAAAAAAAATACTTTTTTTTGTCGGTTTTTTTTGGCGTAATAACCACGTGACTTAAGTGAAAATAATTCGGAATTCAGAATGTAATCCTCTATGCCGATATGCTGTCTAATTTTCATGCTTCTAACGAATCAGGGGGCATTGTAACCCTTTTTTTTTAGGACCTCAGTTCGGAACTAATGTATTGCCATGAAATCTTATTCTTTTCGAATTTGGAAGTTTGAATGCCAAAGTGCACATCTACATCCTAATATACATATTCTGTGAAAATATCAAAATAATCCGACCAGAATTGAAGACTTAGAGCGCAAACAAATATTTATGTATACGTTAAATCTGACATCATTGATGTCATTAAAAATTGAAGAAAAAAAAATTGAATCTAAAAAATTAAACATTTTGTCCAGGCAATTTAATTTTCATGTTGCTTAGACATTGGCCACATATTTTAAATTTACTGTTGAACTAGGTTGGAAGAATAACTAGATTTCGTTTGTTCTGAACAAACGATCATATGGCTTTCTGCTCTGCAAACCATATCAAACCTAATTAGATTAAATAACTTATCCCGAAGTACATCTAAAAATAAAAAAAAAATCCGTCCAGAATTGACAGTTGTAGAGCGCAAACTTAAATTGATAACAGATGAAATCTATGACGTCAAATGACGTTATGCAAAATGAAAGTCATTATATTCAAAAGAGACTCAATAGCTTTGCTTCATGTTATAACTTCATGATGCTTGCTCTTCAAGAACCCCCTTAAAATGAACCTGACTGATTTTCAGAATTGGTGTCCCACAAGGAAATGATCTAGTCATCTTTACATGTAAAATACGTATACAAGGTTACTTTCCTATCTAATAAATATTTCCTTTATTTATTCATATATTTTTCTTAAAGAAGTTTAAAGCATCTAAAAATATAAAAACAGGACATGATAACTATCATGTTAAGAAATAAAAGATGGGACATTATGTGGGACCAACTGCAGAGGCACGAGGAAAAATGATTTTTCAGAAGTTGTTATTTTCCTTGTAACATTCTAATGTAATGTCCTATTTCATAAACATAGATTACATTGGTAAGATCTTCAAATTTCCATTTTTCAGTATTTTGTTACTATAAATATGATTTATCATTCATATAAATAGGGAATATTATGTTGCAGTAGCTTTCCGTGGCTTTGTATTTTGCTCCGAACAGCGTGGGAAGAAAGATATCTCGCGAGATCGAAGGTCGAGCGAGATATCTTTCTTCCTACGCTGCGAGAAGCAATATACGAAGCCACGGAAAGCTACTGCAACATAATTTTCCTTTTATTATATACCTTTACCTTTATCGTTTATTAAATAAATTTGACGAGATGATTTCTTTGATAAAAATAGAAACTGGTTCTCCCAGTAGTATTGGTTCTCGTCTCTATTTACTACGTAGCGCCCACTTACAGCGGG
The DNA here is from genome assembly GCA_021229015.1 of Solen grandis. NCBI lineage: Eukaryota > Metazoa > Mollusca > Bivalvia > Adapedonta > Solenidae > Solen > Solen grandis. Next base: position 37,379,103 of record CM037791.1, read on the forward strand.
AACCATGCCAAAAGTGGTCCGCACAGTGTGACGTCATACTATGTATTAGACGCTGATATAATACGGATTTTTAATCTGTTGAGTTGTATTTGCGTCTCGTATTTTGCGTGTTTTAGGGCCAGAAAATGTATAGGTTATAATAAAAGGCACTATAATCCTGACTTCATGTTACACACTGTAAGGAAAGTAGATTTCATTTTGTGCCTTTTTTTCTAACGCCCGTAACCTACACTCTCACCTTAAGTTAATACAACATTGATTTCCAATAAAAGTGATTTTATTTATTAGAATGAATCCTGTTGGAAGTGCCAAGTGGCAAAATGTACCAAATAATTTGATAATAGGGATACATTTTTTGCATTTTGATTCGTTACATGAAGGAAATTCATTTAGCCATAATCACACTTAAAACCATTTTCAAATCCATATATTGCAAAATGTCGGTCATTCTAGCTTTCTACATCTAGGTGAAGCTTCAAATAAATGGTTCATTGGGTTCATTAACCTCTGGAGGTATTTCGAAAAAAAAATGTTTTTCCTCTCCATTTTGTTGCAAAAATATATTTTGACTCATAAAAATAAAATAAATTGATTCAAGCTAGTTAAAACGACAACATGTTTTTTTGTTTGTTTATTGGGTTTAATGTCCCACCGGCAGTCATTTGGAGACGATGTCTACTCGAGATATGGTGCTGCCACACTGCAGTATCACACCGTAGACATTTGCTACATGTATGATAACACACCCAGTCACATTATCTTGACACCGACCCAGCCAGTCCTTGAACTACCCTTAAATGCTGAGCGCCAAGCAAGGGAGTTATACCAGTACCACTTTTTATAACTCTGGTATGTCGCGGCCGGGGATCGAACCAACGACCGTCGGATTCTGAAGCGGACGCTCTAAGCATTAGGCCAACGGGACCGGTATTATGTTTTTTGACAAGATAGCACGTCATCTAGACAAAAACTAGTGTCATTTATGCAAAATAAGTATTTTTACTAAAAAGCATTTCATTCGGACGTGATGGCATGTTGTTTCAACAAAGAAGCATGTTATATGAACAATATGTACGTTTTCTGGTTGAAGTGAATAATTTCAAGCTACGCATCATTAACTTTAACATTCTGTCTGTTGCTGGTCCGAATTACGATTCTCAAACGCTTTTCTTGAAGAGATATAAGCTGTTAAAGTTAGCTTGTCTTCGATAACGACGACTGCAGTCGGCAGCTACACATGAATAACGACGAAATTAGTTGAATAGCTAGTATTGATCTCATGTAACTGTATTATATAGACAAAGAACAATTTGAAATACAGGGGCGTAGCTAGCGTTACGCACGTACGCACGTGCATAACATTGAAATAAAAAAGAAAACATTCGGATATGCTCCAAAACGATGATAAGATTAGAGAAAGGACCTTATGTGACGTAGTGATGATGATGATGATGATGATGATGATGATGATGATAATGATGATGATGATGATAAGTCCACGACTCTGATATTAACTTTATTTACGTACTTAGTATAATGATTCATTTTCGGGGACACTAATTTTCGTTGTGGGTTTTATCCACGAATATTTATCCCCATGAAAACTTGTCTCTTATGTAGGTAGCCGTCCAAGGTGGCCGCATGGTAAGCGTCCGCCATCGGAGCGGGGGGTTGGGGTTCAATACCATAGAGCGACATACTGTAAAAAATTATATTAACATTTTAGATCCAAATTGTGGTCGAAAAACATAATGCCCCACCCAAGTCAAACACATTTTGGTCCCACCCAAAGGGGTAAATGTCAAATAAATAATATCAGTTTAAAGGCATTCGTTAATGGAGAAAGTATGCCAAATATCAAGTACTTATCCCATATAGTAAATGAGTAATGTTCTGGGATTTTTGTTTTTGTTTAAGTAAGATGATAATAAAACATATGACAAGGTAGAATCATAGTTTTGTCACTGCACTTCTCCTACTCGCTATCTACTAGCATTCAAAAAGGAGGTCGTTAAAAAATTGGACCAGATAGAATTATGGTACCTTGAACAGTTTACGAGTTATGTTCCCGACAAATAATTGAAGAAAAAAAAATATAAAGGGGATAATTCTAATGGAACCAGGTAGAGTTCTGGTTCTTGATTGTTGCACTTTTCCTTGATATCATTTATATAAATTTAAAGTTTCAAGCCAATACCTTGTATAGTTTTAAGTTGTGGCCAAAGTAAAAGTTATGTCGACAAGACATCATGTCGTTTTGACAAGACAACATGCCGTTTGGACATGATAACATGACATTAAGACAAAACATCATATTATGACAAGACATCATGACCTTTCGACAAGACAACATGTCGTTTTGAAAATACATCATATCATTATAACTAGACACCATGTCGTTTTGACAAAATACCGTGTCTGGAAATAATGTTAAAAAGACAACATGCGTTTTGACAATTCATGTGTTTTAGACATGACGTTTAGATAAGACAGCATATCGTTTGGATAAGACAATAAGCAGGTTTGACAAGATAATATGCCGCCTGGACAAGACAAAATGTCGTTTTAACAAGATACATTTATTATAAAAAATGCCGTTTGGCATTTTTTGAGGGAATTTTCCAAAACTGAATGCATCCTTGAAACATTGAAACTGTACTCATTTTACTGTTTACGTGAGTTAATGCAGTGTTTAAAGCCATAATTGAACGAATTAACTAATCAGCGTAAAACAAAATACAGTTTATATAGGTATCCTATGAGAAGACATGAAATAAACACTGTTGTATAATATTGAGTGATATTCATTTACATTGTACGTAAAATATTTGTCATATCTGATATTGGAATTGAGTACATAATCTAATGATAATCAAACATTACATGGGTAATTATACCGAATTAAGGGATGAAATGTATATGCGCAGTAAATAAATATTTTTTATTCTAAAACACTTTACTTATCACGCAGTCATTTTAATAATGGCGTATCAAACTATCAATATGTATTATTGTCACGGAACATCGTTCACATCGTTTGAAACGTTGTATTTATAAATCCTTGTATCCATGGCGATGTACTTGACACTAGATGACTTTTACGATAATATAGTTATTCACTAAAAATGGGGGCGTTATATATTTACAGGTAAAAATTACGGGGCGATATATATTCAGCGCTCATGTATAAACTGGCTGTGATGGTCGGTATAAAGGGAGATCAATGCTACGACGCATATATATGTTTTCTATGTGAAACCTAAATGTTTTAATTTTGTACTTGATGAATTGCATACTGCAAATACTGCATGAAAATCGGGTCGAGAAAAAGTGGGGTGATATAACCACCCCACTTTTTTTTCACAACCCCACAAAAAAGGATTTCATATTGGAAAACATCCCATATCTGGATAATCTCTTAGTATAAATTGCCGTGGTCATCGATTACCAAAAATATGAAACAAGATGATAAGGGCCTTGTTTAGACTCATTCTGGCCAACAGGTATCAAGAAATATCTTGTAAAACGATATGCAGCGTCGGTGGGTATTATAGTAATAGAGGATAAAGAAATTATATGACGTAAAAATCATGATCTGCGAAGCATTTCTTCCTAAGAAGTAAAAAACATGCGTATTTAAAAGGTATCATCTTCACTGCAATCGGTGGAGTTAACGATATTGTAGTAAAGCTCGTCGTCTTTCAGTCATATGTAAACGGTGTACCAGACTCTGATATATTGTCAGTATTTATAACATTCTCAATGAAGTCTCAATGTGCATCAGGGATAAATATTTTGAAATACCTTTTTTATCTATCAAAGAAACAGCAATTCAGTCAGGATACCTTATTAAAAATTCATGTATACGAAATATGCGCTTCCGTCGGTTGCCATCACAAAAAAAAAGAAAAAAGAAAAAAAGATGGTGCGTAATGGTTTCTCCGTGAGTATAGGAATACCTACCATTGGAAAAAAAATCGTTTAAATACTTATTCGGAACTTTCTTAAGGAGGACAAAGGTGGGGTGGGAATAGACAGCTATACTGCAAAGACAACAACATATTTTGTTCTCAACAAACGCCATACTGATTGACAACAATATTCTATACATTCAATACTGTCTGGATGAAGTATGCCTGTTGTTTGTGTGGCCTCTCAGCTAATTCTGACGGATCACACATCCGTGACATTGCACGTTGATGAAATTAGTTAAATGGTTTCGTGATTTACAATATGAATTTTTTAATGGTGTTCAGATAGTAAACAATTAACCTTCTTTTTCCAGACAATGTAGCATGTATAGACTGGAACGACCCTTTTGCATTCAACCATCTCTCTTTATGGTATTGCAAGATTTGTCAGGAGATTTCTTTTGTATATCAATTTCCTATGATGGAAAAATCTGTTTTTAAATATCGCATAAAGATGATAAGGGTATCAGTTTGTAATGGGCATCATAAAACGTAAATGTTTGTACTGTAATATACACAATATAGATTATTCATATAGTGGTATAATATTGAAGAGTTAATGTCACAACAAAAAGTAGGTTATGTAGGATCCGAATTAAGCATCCGTTTTCCTCCCCGGATAAATATTCGTGACTACTTGTGTTTCCTTGACAACTCCTTACATACAAGCGAGACAGTCAGTGTCAAATGTTTAATATGATAAATTGTTCGTGTATATATCATTCGCAATGTAAACTGTTAAACTGTTGACATACAGTATACAGGTCTTTTTTATTTCAAAGCATATCGAATGTGTACCTTTTTACACTCCCAAAATAATTTAAATTCATTGAAAAATTGGGTTTTAACACTACAATTTAACACTCCAAAAATAATTTTAACTACATAGGATTTATTACGGGTATTTAACACTCCCAGAATCAGTGCACCTACATAGGATTCATTACGTGTATTTTAACACTCCCAGAATCAGTTCATCTACATAGGATTCATTACGGGTATTATAACACCCCCAGGGTCATTTCAACTATATAGTATTCATTACGGGTACTTTAACACACCCAAAATCATTATAAGAACGACGGTATGCAGAAACAAATATGCATATCTTTGTTTTAAAGACCTGATGATATCCATTAGTGTGATGTCAAAAGCGATGACAAACTGATATTGTTCATCTTTTAACATAATCAGGGAACGTCTCCTTGTGCTTTATAATGTATATCACGGCTTTAACCCTTTCCCTCAGTTTGACGCACTCAATAGGTATCACATAAAGCCTGATCTGCAGAAAACCACAGTTAAACTTTACCAAATTTAATTACTAAATCCTCATTTCCAGACCACTGAGGAACAGCGAACAGCATAAAACCTGATCAGCCTGAGTTACTCGCAGGCTGATCTTGTTTTATGTTGTTCGCATAGGTCTTTTCGTGGTGTCCTCTATGAGCGAAAGGGTTAAACAGCACAGTGCATGTATATCATGCACACCATCTAAATTACAATTGAAATAATACGGTAAAAATGTGAAATATTATTTATTTTTTAATCTCTTGTGAAGCCTTATTTATAAATTCGTTTATTTACCTCTAAAGTTTTAGTCTTTTTTCTGTTATGAAACAACTGAACATTAATCGAAGCACTGATGAGTACTCTATACTGATATAGCTTAAATTTTCCCCTTTTCACACACATTATCATTTCACAATGTATCCCTCGTCCCCACTCCCTCTTCATTCTGCCTAGGTTTTTTTTGGTTGGGGTCAATGTCTCGTTTCGTCACCGTTTATAGTTTCACAGAATTGCTTATTTTTTGTATAATTTTGCAACTCTCCTTGCTGTATACTTTGTATATCTTGATGGAAATAAAGATGTGTTCTGCTCTGTTTTGTTTGTAAGTGAACAAAAGATAAATAAAATATATATCAGAGACTGTATATTTTATCTTTCTTGGTTGTTGAATTTGGAACATGAATACGAATATAAACCTAAAAACTCATTCATCACGGACCGTGTGTATTTGCTGGTGAAATATCGGTATGTTTTGGATGACAATTGAAATGTAAGAGCTATAAATTATTTCTTTGCAGTGCAACTGTCTTGTTGACAAACTAAACGTATCAATCATTCTTCTCTTCTCTGAAACATCCATATGAAGATTTCGTATACATAATAACGATTGCTCTCTCTATATGGTGTTGGGCCACGGCAGCTCTCTCTCTCTCTCTCTCTCTCAATGACAAGTGCTCTGTCTGCAAGAGGAAGATCTTGGCCAGACTAATGTCGTCTGAAAACCATGTTAACCATTCGACACATCTTACAATTTCATTAAAATCAGATTCAGTATTTGTGCCCATATTTCGCTAACTAAATCTGACCACATCGTGTAGAAGGTCGTCTCAGATTGACCCTTGTGAACAAAATCGTTAGGTATAAACAGGGGACGTAACTGCATCAATATGTGCAATGAACAAACTACAAGATTGTATCCTGTTAGAAGAACTACCACACAGTCCCGAAAGTGCCAAACCAACTTCTTTTTGTTCAAGCTTTAATTCTGGTATCCATAATTTAGTAAAATCCTTTGTTTCACAACAGTTGTTGATGCATCCATATTTAATCTAGTTATATTTAAAATGCAGCACTTGTTTATGCATATAAATTACTTCAAAGGTCAATCTGACTTGGCATTTAATGCGATGTTGTCAGATCCCAGTCGCGGATAGTAGACAAGCGCAAATTAGGATATGATTTAAATGAGATTGGCACAACTTATGAACGACTTACGTCCGACTGGCTTATTTCCTCTATACGTCAAAATAAAGATAAACTAAAGTGTAGTACAAGTCATATCATTGACATGGGCACTGTCAGGGATCAAAGTCCGATCTTTTATGCTCTTCAAAATTGTCACTATTTTCATGTAAGGAGCATTTAAATGTTATAAAATGAATATATATATTCCAACGCTACGATATATTTATGCTATTCTTTAAAGTGTGTGTAAATATTATATTGGTCCCATTTTCGCCATTCGTATCCAAATAATATGTGAGATGCCTAAGTCAACGACATAAATTGATCATTGACTAGGGTCACTGTGGCCATGCAAAACTTCTCTGAAACAATCGGTGACGTAGAAGATTATCACTTAGCTATATCTAAATTATGTGATGTTTGATAGCGAAGATGGTTATTGTACGACAAACACATATTTGAGGAAATTATCGACATTCAAATGTTAGTATTGTCTGATGGCCGTCTTTCGATGGGAAGTTTAAGATCTAAATTCATTTGATTGTTTGTTGTTGTTGTTGTTCTTCCGTTTATTGCCCGCATTCAACATATTGAGTATACTGGCAAAACGTGCATGGTTAAAAACAGGATAAAAACAAGAATTAAGTAATTCAATTTTTGTTTGTGATTAAAGTCATTTGAGTTTTAATATCTCAAGTGAGAATCAGCTGAGGCAGTTTTTCCAGTCTCTGGTGGTGTTTACGGAAAACGACAACTTCTTACAATCTGTTGTGGCAGTTCGTTGTGCATAAGCATGGTTATCTGTATGTCTTGATTGTCTATTTGGCTTGTGAAGATAACTTTGCTTTTATTATTGCAACCGTGTTGTTAACTATTTTATAAAACGTAAGTCTTACTTCCTTGCGTCTAGATCGGAGACTTTCCATCCTACGTTTTGCAGCATTTCGATAACATTTGACCAATGGCTGTCATTTTCAAATAGAGATTGAAATAATTCTGATGTATTCGTATGTTTACTTTTATGTATTTGTTTTTGGTATGCTGTAAAATCATTAATTTTCGTTGGCATTACATTTTTTGATTATGTACTTAAGGGAATTTCGTGGGTACATTTATCCGTGAATCTATGTTCTAGAAAAACGTGAGATCTATATAAGAGACAAGTTTTCGTGGGATTGATATTCGTAGATAAAACCCACCACGATATCGACGAAGTAAGTGAACCATGAAAATAAATGATTTCATAGTAAAGGACTACAGACAGTATTTTAGTCCTTTTGAACTTCATCTGCATTTGCTGTCTCACTGCAAAACC
>CM037791.1:37387245-37431766 GCA_021229015.1 Solen grandis
CTGAGGGGACAATCAGACAGGCGTTATTCCGGTTTGAAATGAACACGGGATTTCGATTAATAAAAAAAAAAAGAAACCTTTTTACCCCAAAAATTTAAAATTTTCCTCTTAGAAAAAATCCCCACGCCAAATTTAAAAAATATAGTTATATTTAAAAAATAAGCCCGGTGACTTTTTTTTCAAGCTTTTATCATATAGATTAGTACTAGATAGCATTCATAGAAGAAAAAAGGGAAAATCATGTTTTATTTTTTATGTTAAAGGTATGTTTAACCCGTACGTAGGGGAATTTTTAAATTTAAAATATATAATAAAATTATATAAAATCACTAAATTCATGTTGTTAATTTAAATTTGATGCTTTAATTTTATCCTAAATTTCAGAATATAAGGTATACTGAGAAATAGATTCATCTTTTTTTTTCAAAAACCGTTGACACCCTATTTTTGTTTTTTATTTTGGTAGATGAGTTACGTTTTACTTGAATTTTCAAAGATTTCATGAAATTTTTAAATTTGTTTTCATTTTTTATAATAAATTTTAAATATGAATATCGTTTTTTCAAAACAGTGCTATTTGTATAATGCATAGCCTATCCTGTATATGTTAATATAAATCTAAGCAGTGTTATATTATTCTCAGAATTTCTTAAAGTATTGAGAAAAGACTAAAGACAAAACAAAAAAAATATAGTTGAGTAATATGAGAAGTAGTTTTGAGACATTTCCCGTGGTAAGGACCTAAGACGATCGCGACTGGTTTCTGTTATTACACGTTTACATTTAACATCATCACTGGTAATGCAAATATAGCAGCTATCGTTGTAGAAACAATTATAGATGATGGAAAAGTCAAAATTAAAAAAGGCTGCGTATTATATTTCAACTGGAAAAAGTCAGTACTGTTATCAACCACAATTGGTGTATGGATAGACGTTACCGTTTACTGTGCATAATAATTATGGCGGCTTAAAAGAAGAATGTTTAAAACGATAAACAGAAACTGACGACACATCAGACAGGCGTTATTCCGGTTTGAAATGAACACGGGATTTCGATTAATAAAAATAAAAGAATCATTTACGCCAAAATTAAATTTCCTCTTAGTAAAATCCCCACGCACAAACTTAAAATATAGTTATTGTTAAGAATAAGCCCGGTGACTTGTTTTCAAGTCTATATCATATAGATTTGCTACCAGATAGCATTCATAGAAGAAATAAGAAAATTATGTTAGTACTTTTTATGTTAAATGTATGTTTAATCCGTATGGGAATTTGATTATATATATCACTAAATTCATGTTGTTAATTTAAATTTGATGCTTGAATTTCATCCTTAACTGCAGACATATTAGGTATACTGAGAAAAAGATTGATCTTTTTTTTTCTAAAACCGTTGACACCCTATTTTTGTTTCTTATTTTGGTAGATGAGATACGATACTCTGAATATTCAAAGAATCATGAAATTCTGAATGTTTTCATCTTTTAGAATGAATTTATATAGGATATCGTGTTCAAAACAGTCCTATTTGTATACTGCATAGCCTATCCTTATATGTTAATATGATGACATAAAGAGACCTTGGGCGATATTATCAAATACCGCGCAATGCAATACATATCGCATGCTCACACAGACAGTAGTTATCAGTTGCATTTACACATGTATATAGACCATCAGCCTCTGGCCGAGATAAGAATGTAGATAGCGTTTTATGTTGCGATGTTACATCCAGCGAGCAAGATATATGTTTACCTGTTTGCGAATTCGTGAAAATGTATCAAAGAAAATATTATGAATGAAATCGTGTGACTGTCACGATGCCACTTGCGATGATGTGGAAGACATAAATTTATGGAGTAAAATGCAACCATAAATGATACTGTGTAGTTAACAATAAATTGTAATGAACATAACTGAACTAGAAATTTATGTGGTGTTTATAAAATTAACATTCAAGTTCAAAGCAGAAGTTCTACATATTTTCTTTATGAATACAATTATACGTCTTCTTATTCCAAAACCGAAACATAAAAGTTTAACAGTCTTCTTTTGAGTACAATTACAAATCTTCTGGTTGTTCTTGCTCACGATAGCTAGGCTGCCCTCATTTCTAGGCCTTCTGCCTCTGGTCCGGGGATCTACAAGTAAGACAATCCTTACTTGTCTAAATCTTACATAGGGTTACATGATAGCTTAATAATCATAATTTAAATTTTAGGTAGATCGCAAACATAATTTCAAAAAAAACAACTTAATGAAACCACATCTTCTAATATATGTACATGTAAAAAATTATTTAGATCAAACCTTGAAATATATATCAGTTTATTACATATTCCCATGACGCTTTCTCCCAATTTCTCTGACCAATCAAACTTCCACAATTTGATCATGCCTATAAAGTTAGCAACAAAACAAAATTATTCTCTATAATTACCCCCAAGAAAATGTTCTATACGGATCCCAATATATCACTCAGTGGCCTGGCAGTGACTAGCTAAGTTTAACGACCTTCGTGGACCCGGTGATCTCTGTGCTCATAGGCTAAATTTATTTTACAATGATAAACCTAAAGTACTCAGCAATTCTTAAGGTGGTATTAAACATATAAAATGGTATTCTAATACACAAAAACATATATTCTAATAACTTTATAATAACTTTCTGACGCATATAACATTTTAACAGTAATATAAGCCAGAGATGTGCAGCAGTTCAATCACATCTGGAATGTAATGTGTCCTTGGTTAATGTAATATGAATATGGCAAATACAATTATGTCGTGCGGTCCTGCTAACTACAAGTTCCATTTGATGAAGGAAATCAATAAAACGGTTCAAAATTACAAACCTCAGTGTCCCCTTTACTGTTCCATTTTATGCTTAACGGAGCATTAGGACTCTTATGCCTTTGATTCTGACTTATCTTTAGCGTGAAATATCTTGTCGAAAACATTATTTTTTTTAAATTTAATAGAAATTCAGAATTTATTTCTTTATAGTAGCGTAAAATTTAGTCATTCATTATAAACCCCATTTGATAATGACCAAATGGCAGGATGTTTTGTATGTACTTTTTCCGCTACATGTTGACTTGGGCCGTTTTAGTATATGTTAAATCCTTTAGAACCATCACCAAGTGCTAAATAAAACATACCTCAGATAACAAATTAAAATCAAGTGGAATAATCTACGCTCTGTTAAAATTGAAAATGAATTACTGTGATTGAGTGGATAGCAGCTCAGCCTAGATTTCCGAGATTCCGACTTGAACAAGACACCTGAGTAACTGAAAATATTTAATGAACATGCAGTTTTATCTTATACCGATAATGTTTAAGACTTTTTTTTTAGCTATAATTCAAAACATTATTTCAGTAAATGGCTGTCAAATCGACAACTGTACCAAATGCACTGGGGAATCATGGTGTACAACGTGTATGGGCGGATTTTTCAGAAAAGCTGACGGTACTTGTTCCACGTGCATACGGACGTGCACCTCGTGCGTATTAGAAGATGACCATTGCACCGAATGTAGACTGGTTATTACGACCGTAGTTGCCACAAGAGATGTGACGAACACTGTGTTAAGAACGAGTGTAACAGGCATGATGGAATTTGCACACATGGATGTCAGGCGGGTTATTTCCCGTCTGGTGTCACGTGTAAACAGTGTTCTATACCTGGCTGCGAGCTATGTTCCAAATTACAGCAATGCACCAAATGCAAATGTGGAAAAAGCCTGTTTACAGTTGGTAAAATGATTTTATGCATTCCTGACTGTCCTGTGGGTACGTGGAGATTTGATCGCTCGTGTGTTAATTGTTCCTCCAACTGTTCAAGTTCTGGTTGCAACAATGTTAATGGCTACTGCAACAACTGTATCAAACACAACTACGGAGGTACTTGCCAGTTCCGATGTAGCGATGCCTGTATTGAGAGTGGCGGTGGCAACATTTGTGAAAGGCTGACGGGGAAGTGTACATTTGGATGCAAACCTGGCTACAATGAGACAATCTGCAACAAGGGTAAGTTGCAGATATAAAATACAGCATGCACATAGTCTTGATATTGTATCCATATATCATATTATCTTATTATTATTAAAATTAATATCATTTGTTTTGCAACCAAGTAATATGCCAGTGATTTTTACGTAAATGTCTGCTTTTTACTTTCTCTCTTTCTGTTTGAAATTTCTTTACTGGCAGATATGTGTTCCTTTAATATTGTACATTAGATTCTATGTTTGGGATGATACGTAATAGTTTATTAAATTTAGGAATTTTTATTATTCTAAATGTCTAAAGTATTTCACTTAAACATTAAAATTAAATAATATTGAATGTTGGTGTAGTTTGTAATCTAAAACAGACAAACAGTTAAGACAGTATCACCATGCTCCCTCCTTTAATGGCACTCTTACTCACGGACCTGTTTCTGTACATTGCTACCTAAGTAGCCTGTTTGATACAAAATACATAATAATACGCATGTTGATGTTATCTTTGTTTAAAATGAAAGCGGCAAAACACTTTTCAGAGCGTAAGCTTTTACAGAGACGCTAAAACTTCATTGAATTATATCATCGAGCTTTTAAATATTTTTACGAATATATGACGTGAAAATAATGACGACGACGATGATGATACATGAGAGAACAAATATTGTTACATCTATTTTTTCATCAGTAGATACACATATAATTGCACAACTGTCATTCTAAATGTTCTTATCCAATATTGAGAAATATTCTCGGAGAATAAATGAAAATCATAGGAAAAATAATTAAAAAATTAAAAAAAAAAAAAAAAAAAAAAAATTAAATTAAAAATAAAAAGAAAAAATAATAAATGAAACAAATTAAAAATAATAAAAAAAATGAAGAAAGAAAATCAATAATGATAGTGATAATAAATAGATCGAGTATATATTGGAATATTTGAGCATAAATTTAACGTCAAAATATAAATATGTCGTCATGAAAATATTAATATAACGTCATGAAAATATTAATATCATTCTCAAAGATGTGTTTTTCTATATATCTATTACGTATATCAAAGTATTTAGTAAAAGAAACCCTATGATCATTATGGAAATGAAATTGCTATTTATTTCAGCAGGCAATGGAGACAGTAAGAACAGTCTGACCTTTATAATTGCTGTCGCGTCGGCAGTGTGCGCAACTCTTATTGTGTTTGGTGCAATAATACTGGCCTTTTTCTATATTATTAAAAGGTATTATTTTAAATTTGCTTTGCATGATTGATAATCTGATAACATGCTGTTGCTGACTTTGCTGATTATAAAACATTTTGTAATTTACTGTGCAATATAATACTAAACAGTATTCCAAAAGGAACTAAGGGGTCTATTCGCAAAATGAGCTCGGGTATCGCAACTGCACTCCCTTATATCCCTGGTTTTCTTGTTGTCATGACAATGTGTCTTCTTTTGCGTTTTAATACAACATTACTTAGGCATGGTATCTCAGCAAATTTTATAAATCAACCTGATACCTTGCATCACAATGCTGCTAGTCACAAAGCCAACTCCCGATTTTTTTTTCAAAAGAGAAAACAATGTAGATAGATAGAGGCGCATCAAAATATTTTAGATTTAGCCCTCTGAGTTAAAAAAAACATCATGTTCAACAACGTAGAAAATCAGTTATTTATACTGTATGTCCCTTACATTTCATTTCTATTAACGCCTGGTGTTCTGTCATTTTGTCGTTTACCCAACTGAACGTGAATGAGTAATGGACGGTATTCTGCAAGATCTACAAACTGTTCTAATTTCATAATAAACAATACGATTATTTTATTGTTGTTTACTTTTGAGAACATAACTTTTTGATCACAGATAACTTGTATTTGAACTATATGCATTAATTCTTATTTATTTATTTATTTATTTATTTATTTATTTATTTATTTATTTATTTATTTATTTATTTATTTATTCGGAATGTGTTGTTTCACCTTGAAGTACACCTGTGACCTATGGGAACATTCCAAATGTTTAAAGCTATCATGGATGCATATATAGAACAGGGAAGGTGAACGTCCACGCATTTTATAACATTCAAAATATTCATTTTTTCTTAAGCCAAATCACAGATTTGCATTTAAATATTTTACACCATGTCAACTATTTTTAAACTGACCGAGCAAGTCCTTCCCTTCACCTCAAAAGTGTTATCATTTATGGACGAACTATCTGGCTATCTAACTAGCTTTAAGGTTCCAAATATTAATAATCTTCTTCAGATAATGTTTCTAATTCAAGCACTGGTATAGCCCAGGAAAAGCATGTTTACAAGTTGATTTAGTGACCTCCTATCCATTCTTCTTCTGTGTTACGTCCAGCAGGAAATCTTCAGTATTATTTTAAGTTATTTTGATAAAAATGTTTAAAAGTACTCCGTTTCTCAATTAGCTATCTATTGTTTCGAAATTTCACTTAGATTTAGTGAAAAAATGCCATAAGATCTTACAGTTCAGTATATTCTGCTACAACAAAGGTAAAGGGATAGCACTCACCTTTTTCCAAATCGATATTAAATAAATACTTCAAAACTACGCTTCCTTCAGTATACTTCTACACGTTTTGAATTCCTCTTTGAACTTTATTAAAAAAAATGAGTATACAATATGATTAAATATATATTTTGTTTTACAGAATGATACAAAGAAAAAATGAGGATGGCGGGAATCAAGCTATTGGTAAGACTATAGATCAAGTCGAGGACGATGCGTGTGCATGTAAAACAACTGACAATTATGATTTTGGATTGTCATTTGTGGCTGAGTGGTTAGAGTGTCTGATTTAAGTAGCTTCATTTCTATGCACACAGGGTAGCTCCATTAAAAAATCGTAGCCCCAACAAAAGTAGAGATGGTATTATTACAGATATTTAGGTAGAAACTCCCCAATGTCGATATCTATATCAATTTGTCATGTTCGTTATTATATTTTGGCTAATTTATAGAATTTTCATTTATTTAGGCAACCGCAACCTGCTTCCTTACTACCAGGCTAAAAGGACGTGTTTATAGTTCACAAACACCTTTTTTTAAAGAATTCCACATAGTTGATTCTATCTTTTAAAAAGAAATGATATACATGTATCTATCTATAACAAAATATCATGGTATCAAATCATTTTGTGCACTTTTAATGTTTTAGTTATTTACTGCATTTTTTTATTTTTCAGTTGTGGAAATGGAGGAATCAATTATGAAATAACATAGGTCAGTAATTACTGAGGAATCCCGAATGCAGATTACAGGAAGAGAGACGAGTGTAAAAAAGTTATCATGAGCTAGTAACAATACGTTGATTTCCGGACCCTTTCGAGTGTCCGCGGAACCTATATCACTTTATTTTTAAATGAAACTGTTTGTACAATTAAGAATTCTTGATCACAAATATATTTGTTTTGCTTAGCTCATATTCATTATCTAAAGTATCAGTTGATAGATAGACGGATAGATTAACGGTTATATTAAAAGATAGATGTCTAAATTGATAAAAATATCGCCTTATGTACATTTATTACTACGTTATATTGAATATATATGTATATCTAGTATAAAGCTGAAAGAGTCTGACTGATTCGGATTAAAGCAGTCACAGTCACTATGTGATGTTGCCGACAGCGGATGCTCTGTCAGTAGGGGTCTCGGAAACAGCAGGGGCCTGGTGACTGGTCGGGTGTGGAACAAAGGGCACACAATGGGGATTTCCACTACAGAGCACAAAAATTAACCCAAATCACGACAATTTCATTGAAATATAGCCTAGAAAATTGTATGACCAAGCCAGCTTTTTTTTTGGGCGGGGGGGGGGGGGGGGGCACGTGTCCCAACCCCAGTGAATCCGGGCCTATACATGAATAGTATGTTTTAAATGCTAATTTGTATACATGCATTATTATGTGCTTGCTTCCTTTTGATTTAAATCACAGACCTATTAAACAGGATTGGTTGTGTTATAATGTCGAAACCGTAGAAGAGAGAAAGCGAGGGGACAGTATGCTGACTGTATGCCGTCCATGAAAACATTTTGTTTTAATCTTTTCTTTTTACGATCACGTACGGTTGCAGTCTGTTGATGGGATTGATAGACGTAATACACACATAAAGTTAAAAATCAAATTCCATATGACCATATGCGAACGAGTTGTTTTAAAGTCATAAACTGGAAGTGCCTGGGTGGTAATCTCGTTATTTCGAGATAATATTTTTTTTATTATTTTACTTCAAATGGACACTATTCGGCTTTCGTAACAAACCGATTCAGAAGCACGACTCAACAACTTATGCTACTCCCTCCGGGGTTGTTCCTATAGCAACAAGCTCGAATTTCACCAACCATACTTAGCACTATGTTATACATAAATACTTACTGGCGAATTTCAAATCAATCTTGTTTCTTTAATAAAAATATATCATATGTCTAATTGTTAGTTAATAATATAGTAACTTACGTCAACTAAGTCATGAATTTGAATAAATGTATATCGAAATATAGGAAAAGTGGAATTCATTTTTACCTGCTATTATTATTATCGTTAAGTATTGTTGCTGGAATTCAAGCCTTAAGTCAACTACATCTATTTGTTTTAAACAAAAATAAGATATATCTGATTCAATATATATTAAATTGGTTGATTTGAGATTTGATATCTGTCGAATTTTACCGAATTCCATTCAAAAGATAAAAACATAAAAAAGGAAAACAATTACAATCGTATAAAAAAATCTTCTGTATAGCCACATATCTGACGTTATAAAGTAGCAAACAAGACGATTGTTCTACACAAATGCCTCTGTAAATATGTGGTCTTCCACCAATTATAAACTGGATGTCGCTATTTGACTGACTGAAATACTGTCGCAGGCTGTGTATATCAGATGAATAAGGTGGCCGGGGATTAAACCAGCGACCTACCGCTTCTGATGTGGACGTTTTCTGAACCACTCGACCACAGGGACTGATCAGATTATTGTGATTATTCACGATTTGATATTTTATTTGCACAATATTATATGAAACTGTCTCCGACATAACTTAATCTCCATATTACCTCCATATAATGTCACGCGTGTCGGTTATCGTGTCCCCATTACAAAGTAGGTTTTCGTCCCCGCTGCAGGACGAAATCCTTTTGTCCTTCTCTTATTTCCGTTCGCCAGACATTAGTCTAGATGGCCGTACTCTGGCCTGATTCGTCGTCATCTGCGAAAAAAGGGTATAAGTGTAGTTCTGTCATAGTGGAGCAATAGAGAAATTCGACAACCGGAAAACAAGAAATAAGAGTATTTTTGTGGTGGCGGCCCAGGTCGACAACGTGACAAACGGTTTTGCTTTCTGATATAGAGTGTTCGTTTTTTGACAACAGCGCCCAGCCAATACACCAACATGAAAACCCGTAAAAGCAGATGTCGATTTTGCCTTCGCTTTGTTGCACTGCCAACCTGCCATGTCAAATGTCAACCAACCTTGGTCAGATATTGCAAGATACCTAAATCACTATTGACTTTATAAACTGCAGTGATTTGAAGATAGGTTACTTTGAAGATGTAAAGGTCAAACAAAATAACCACATCAAAGACCTATAGCCATTATCGAGTTTGCGATTTTGAATATAAATGTAAATGCTTATGGTAGACGTTATGAAGAGCAAAGGTGTATCCAGATTTAAAATAAAGATATACACAGCGAGGACAGGATGCAATAGGATATCCACTCTCATGCAGTCCAAGAAACAAAATAGAAAAAAGACCCACATTGGTAAATTCTGAAATGTCGTTGGAAGTCCAACTTGAATATTTATACCCTTGCGTATTGTGCATAATAGGCGCTGCGCACTTGCACACTAAATGACACTATTTCCGGCCAATAACTATTCTGCATACGCAATTATCATAGCTGATGTTTTTTTGTGTTTTTTTAGTTTGGATAAAAATTAGATAGGATGTGTGTGCATAATTTAAAACCTGTTACAATATCGAACGTGTATATGATCTGCAGATAACCACAGTTAAACCTTAGCAAATTTAATTACAAAATTCTCATTTCCAGACCACTGAGGAGCAGCGAACAGCATAAAACCTGATCAGCCTGCGAGTTACTCGCAGGCTGATCTGGTTTTATGTTGTTCGCATAGGTCTTTTCATGGTTTCCTCTATGAGGGAAAGGGATAACGTCCCAACCACAGTATTTCAAACATTAGTGGACTCCAATTTAAATGAGATAAAGTGCTGCTCCACTGAGATATCACGCCGTAGTTAAGTGACATGATACCACAGCCAGATACCTAAATTCCTTACACTGGATCAACAAAGTTCTCGAAAATACTTAAAACTTGCCCGTAACTTGCCGGTACGTCGATGGTCGTTTTTGAGCAATACTGCTTGTTTGACCCTATTTAAATCTTTCTTCTATAAGTTTTCTGGTGATGTATTTCAATATTCTAGTAACTGCAGAACCTGTTTATTTTGTGCTTCCATAACTGGTTAAGATTGTCTTTAACCATACACTTCATGAATATTCATGCACAAACTATGACTTCATGATTATTAATTTATTGGAATTTTAAATGGTAATTATATAAATCAATGCGATTTTTCTTTGCCAACCAGACTGTGCAAAGTCAGAGTCACTCTGATCTTCAATATTGTATGAGCAAACAGAGGAGACCCTGATCAGACGCTCCTGCTTTGTTTGCCAATGTGCCAAAGTGAGTATGTATGAAGTAAAGGGTTAAAGTCATTAACTGCTGTCTGAGACTGCTTCCTGGGTCACCTTGTTCCAGGGAGTGCAGACACGAGTATCGAATCTATGCTGACTATATCTTGTTTTAAATCTAGACTCGTTAACTTTCGTGAGATGGTCCCTTGTATTACTGGGTTCTGCAAATTTGAGAGTACTGAGCTTTACATTATCATAATTGTTCAAAATTTTAAAAAGCATATCACATCTGCTCTAAAGTCCGATTTCAGGCTCAAATTTGAGTATCATAATCAAATCCCTATTTAAACTAAGGGAAATAACTTGAGTTTGAGAATGAAAATCTTACTTAAGTACCATTTTATTTTCGAGAACACGAAGCCTGGAATTTACCAAGGGTGCTGATTGCCATATACCAGTACTCCCCTTTACGATGTAGCGACCGAAGATCGAACCCACGACGCCCCCATTACTTGTCGGAACCTCTTACCACAGCGGCCTCCGGATTGCATACCGTTGATGTTGACGATGTTTAAATATATTTTCAACGTTTAATTAATATGCAAATAATATGAAGCTGTTAAATTGACATAGCATAGGATTACAACCTGATCCCAGTGATCTTGCAGTTGTTGATTACCGTTTCAAATTTCAACTGATTACATATATATACAAAAAAGAGCATTTCAGCTTTCTTTGAGACACAAACATTTGCTATAATCCAAAGCCATACCTCTGAGAATCCTCAAAATTGATCTCTCGAAATAATTTTTTATGCCATTCTTTATGAACAATACGTCGTTTATGGGAGTTGTGCACGCAACTTCCGGAATGTCGTTGACGGCATGACACGTTACGTCACTTAACGTCAAAATATATATCGGTGGTCCCGGTGGTTCGAACATTATCCTCGGGAGCTGAATGTCATTGATTCGAACCTCGTGTGATTTAAAATAAAATATATGCAAGCAAGCATCGCCTTGCGCACAGTATTTGAAATTGTGTGCGGTATCATACCACATTTGTAATACTGCGTCTAAGTCATTTACGTATCTAAATAAGTTAAATAATTTCTAAATGACTCAGTTAATGCCAACATAAACCAGTTTTTGAAAAAAGTGACTGTACCATGCATAATTAGACACAGATCGAGGATCGGCCCCAGATCGTGGACCAGCTAACAGAGTGTCTGATATGATGAGTGTAAATATTTTTTTCACATGTTTATTGTGGCATATTTCTGCCGGCCACTTATCCACTTAGCTATGTTAAAACTTTTCTGAAAAATTGTCACATACTCAGTTAGTATCTGGCAAGTAGCAAATTTTCAAGTTATTTACTTAGGTATCTTAACAGGACTTAACAGCACTTCATATATATCAAGTAGATATCTTACAGGCTCTATATTTAAACAAAGACCGTAAAACATAAAAGAAGGTCCTTGATTTAAATGATACAACGTGATGGCATGCAAATTTAACCCTTTCCCCCATAGAGGAAACCATGAAAAGACCTATGCTCCTCAGTGGTCTGGAAATGAGGATTTTGTAATTAAATTTGGTAAAGTTTAACTGTGGTTATCTGCAGATCAGGCTTTATGTGGTACCTATTGAGTGCGTCAAAATGAGTCTATATGAGGGAAAGGGTTAAACCTAATGAACTAATGTAAAGAGAGTATTCGACGATGTAACTGGTAGTGACGACTCGGTGTATAAAGTGACTTTCATTATGAAGTTATACTTATTAGGACTGAATGTTATTAATAACATCTTTATCACACTAACTTCTACTACATTGCTAATAATAATAGGTATCCGGCCGGGCCTCCCGAAATTACCTGATATGGATGTGGTCCCGATACCTTTTCCCAGCCACACTCAGGTTTATTATGGTCACGTGGGGTAAGAACCCCAGAGTCTGCACGTGCGGCGATCCCACTTATCCTCACGTGCAGTATGAGATCCAGCATATAAAGGCATGTTGATTTAGATCAGAAGATGTGTGTAGAGTTTAAACTTTCATTAAATTTCACTTGTTTCGATAAACAAAGAATCTTCTTTGAAACATAAATCTTCGACAGGGAAACATATCTTAAAATTCATATCAACTATTTTGGTTTGTTATTTCTTTTTTAAGGAAGTTTCAGCGGGTTACCACTGATTTTAATTTTAAAAAAAAATGAAATTGAATTTTATTGTCAGTACAATGTTAAAGGAAATCCAAAATTTTATGAATTATCAGCTTTGAGATAAAAAAATAAAATAAAATAAATTCTATTTACAGCAATTTTCAAAATATTTTCTTGTAAAAACAATATGTTTAAAATGTAGAGGGGACGTGTGGCGTCATTTGTGATTTTTACCCTCTTATTCTTATAAGTTCAATCAATAATTCAAATAAATGACTCAGTAATCAAAAACCTTAATTTTACTTGCAAAATGTTTGACTTTCAAATCATATGCAGAAATATTAAGTTTAAGTATTTAATTAGTCCGATTTGCTCTTTTAGACAGCATATTGACATATTTGGGATTCGTTTTAGTTGTTTTTGTTGTTTGTTTCTATTCTGTTTTAACATTTTTATCTTTATTTTATAATCTCTATATCAACGTATTTCATTAAGAATATTAATGTTCAGGTAAAAAGAAATCATGTGATCAGTTTCAATATCACTGCAAAAGATCAGTATCACAGTTTTATCAGGAAATTAATAAAAATATAAAAAACTTAATAAAATATAACATCAGTTTACATTTTATAATAAAATATATTTTGCCGCTTAGATACGAACCCACGCGGAGAGGAGTGTTGAGTGAGGTATGGAAGACAGACTCGTTACCACTACACCATTTTGGTAATCAACAGTAATTACTAATGAAGATATTTTACAGCACTGACCTAATTATATTTATATTGTTAGATGTTTAGAAAGGAAAACTCTCTATAAATCATTAGTCAACGAAATTAAATGCTCTTATTGTAATAAGAAAATATATATTGTATAAAAACGAGAAAGGCTAAAAATAGATGCAATTTGAAACCCGTCCGAATGACATTAAAAGTAAGGTACAAGAGGATTGAATTTCGGGGGCTTTCTTAAATATGCACCAAGTGACTGCACAATGCAGACCATTCATTGCCCTAACGTTCGTTTACATGCGAACTCATCCGACCTTTACTGTTACACAGTTCAGGTCTCAATCTAAGCATGACCCTGGTCGTGGGCTCTCATGCATAGTCGATTTCTTTCCCACTCAAACCTTTCCTTTACTAGCTTGGGTTTCTTACTTTCTAGTTGATGATTCCTCCTATTTTGATCTCTTACTTCTACCTCTGAACGCCTACCCCCAACACACATCTTGCTTCTCCAGATCTTAAAACTCTACCAGCTATACTTAAGTTCTTGCTTTAAACCCACTCTCTCTCACTTACCCCACTTTCTACTCTCTCCCATTTTCCTTGCTTCCTACCCCCTCTCCACTCGCCTTACTTCGCCACAATCTCACCACACCTTTTTTCCATTCATTTTACTGTCTTACCTCTCTCCACTCACCTTACTGCCCTCTTTCTTATTAAATGTGTTGTTTATAGAGAGATATGGATCTGGGTAAGAACAAGTAAAAAGGTGCTGCCTGGCAGCACATTGAAATAAGCACGGCGACAAAGAAAAAATTGTCTGATAATAAAATTTATGTGGGTTAACAGGAAAACAAATTGTTTTTCTTTACATAACTTTTATTGAGATGTCAGGGAATATATATTTAATTGCATAAATAAAAAACAAGTTCCAAGCCTTGAAGTGAATCTTAAAATGAAGAAAGACACACAATATGTTTAAATATGAAAACAAAGGCCTAATATACATATTTAGAGGACACAAAAAATTTCAATGCGGAAGGTGTGAAAAATGTGCAGCCAGACCAGTTACAAAAGTCTCCCACCGATAACGGTTACATATTCCCTGCAAATTTGGAATTTGTTGCAGAATAACAGAGATCAAATTTATAGTGATCCTGATAAACAAAAAGGCAGTATATACATTGGAGATACTATAATGATCACTTGTTTGGTGCAAAATAACTAAGAGAGAAAAATGTGCAGCCAGACCAAGACTTCAGCCTGGGACCCCTAAAGGGTGATTGTTCTACTGGTTAAGTTACTGGACTACTTATAAGTCTCCGACTGATAAGTGTTACTTATTGGCACTACATAAGTAAGTTAAAAATGGTTGGTGATTGGAAGGTCTTATAAAGTTTTACAGTGGTAAAAGATTAAACATTGTAAAAGAAAATCTTATTTTTGTGTAATTTTTTCAAGAAGTAATTTTAAAAACAGCATGAAAAAAATAGGGATGCATAGAAAATTTGTTTTCAAGATTTAGATATTTTTTTTTTTTTAAGGAATTTAAAAAAATTTTAAAATTATGAGAAAATTATTGTTTTACTGAATAAAACAGATTCTACCCTTCAACAAGAGCTATCTGTAAGACAACGTGCTCAACTATTTGAATGCTTGTCAATAAAAAATATTGCAGTTAAAGGCAAAATAAGAAACTGTGTTATCAAAATATACACATGAACATGTGCTTTAAGTTTTAAAGCAAAATCTCAAAAAGAATTCAGTGAAAAAGTGAATTAGTAAAAAAAGATTAATCAAGCCAGAAAAGGGGCATAATTATGTCAAAAGACAGAGTTATGTACTCTTGACATGTACAAATAGATGTCATGGTCATAAACAGGTATTTAAAGTTTCAAAGCAATACCTCAAAGGGTTAAGTGAAAAAATGAGGTGGTGTGAAAACTTTAACCAAGATTCTTTAAAAAAAAAAAAAAGGCATAACTGTTTTATAATTCATGAAAATCTGACCTCCAACACAGGCATGCAATTTCATGTGTGGGCTATGAGGGGCATCCATTGAAGGCAATGTTAAACAAATTTTAATATTTTAAGTACAAAAAGGCCCAACAATATGTAAAAATATTTAAGAGTTACTGTTCCTGTAACTACTTGGACATACATTCCTGTTTCTACTGGTTGGTCTGATGTTGATAAACACATGTGTGAATTTTGAGAGACATCCATCATCCATTGAGAGAAAGTGAAGATAATAGCAATGTAAAATAAAACTTTAAATAAAAAGTTAAATCCAAAAAGTGCTATAAATTTGCAAAAAAAGTATCTGTAAAAGTTACTGTCCCTATTTCTACTAGTTGGTGTGATGATAATGCATGTGCTGCATGCGTGAAGTTTGGAAGACATCCATTGAGTTAAAGTGGAGATAAAAGCATTATTAAACAAAACTTTAATGTTTTTTAAGCCCAAAAAGGGTTATAGATATAAAGAAAATGGAAGAGTTGCAGTTCCTGATTCTTCTTGTTGATCTCATGATAATCAAGCCATATGTGAAATGTTTTGATAAAACAATTAAATATTTATCAAGGAAACTGAAGTCAGAATTTTTTATCAAAATTTCGCTAATTTCAGCATGTTGTCATCTCAGCATGTTGTCATTTTGAGTATTCTTTATTTAGGTATAGGTATTTTCTGCCAATGAAAATCGTTAAACGATTCGTAATGTCTTACTTTAAATAGGTAAACAACAACAACAAGCAACGTCATTATAACGAGTTTCATGCTATCTGTTGGAAACAAACACTGCAATATAGCTACTGCAATAGACATGTATTCAGTATACAAGTAAATGTTTTTGAAACAAGGTCAGTACAACTTTACTAAGACTTTCAGGTTTTATAATTTTTATATGTAGTTTCATCAAGTTAGCACTGTTGTTGTTTTTTTTTTTTTTTTTTCAAAATTCAAATCCACTGCCGTCAGTCAAAGTAAAAAAAAAACTAAATAAATTAAAGATAAACATTTTAGAATTATCAAGATCATGACAATCCATGATGATTTGCCACACGTTTGACCACAATTCCCCCTTTCCCTGTTAAATAACATTAAACTTTATCATGAATAATAATATAAGCCCCCATCCCCCTATGTTTCTGCAAAATTGTTCGTGTATCAACTTCTTAACAAACCATGCATTAGTATCAAAATGTTAGTATCATAGACTGACGTGGATACAATAAAAACAACAAACTACATAAAATAACACACACATTTTAAGCTTTCAAGTTATCCTCACTCGTTTAGTGCAATGGTACATATTCTAAGCATTTAAGACAAAAGATTGTGCCAGCACGCCTGAAATGTATATCTTCCCGTGAAGGAACTATTGTGCATACTATTTGTATTTGAAATGTCTGTCCGAATATATCGTGCATATTCAATAATTCTTATGTCGAGGAACTGCAGAATCTTTCAAACGGTGCTGATTAAATCAGGTTAGGTTTAAATATGGTTTCCCCTTTTCAACGGCAATCCATATCAAAATTAATAACACACAACATGTCCAAAAAAAAACACATACATACATCGACACAAAGGTCCATGAAATCACAGAAAAAAATGTATAAATCATATACTTGTGTCATATGAATTACGTTATGATAATATAATTATTATCGGCTAGGAATCCTATATACGGAGGTATGTTCTCAACGAAATATTCATTTCGAGTCCTATTTTAAACAAAGAAATATTTCGCCCATCCGAGGCAAGTTAACAGATAAACTACTTAACCGGTCGAAATTCTGCGATTTGTGATTAATTGCTCATGGTGTTTTTAGCAGCTAAAATATAGAAAAACATGTCTGACGGATTTTTACACTTATCATTTTTTTTATTTTGATATTCTTTATTAAAAAAAAAAAAACATTTCAACAGAAAAACTAAACAAATATATTACGCATCACTTATAAACAAAAGAAATATCACTACTCAAATATGAAACTAAAGAAACTAATATTTTACAATTATACTATTGTAACGGTTATGAAATAATAATGATGAATGATGATAATAAAAAAATCAATCCACTCAGGATAGCATATAATTATTAAAAAAGATAAATCTCTTTTACATGTACATTCTTCCCAGTCGTTAAGGTTTCGTGACAAACTTTAAATAGTTATGAAATTCTCAAATAACTAAATTATAACTAATAATAGAATGAGTTATTTGATAAACTGTTCTGACTTTGATGAACGATTTAACTGACCTCCGCTGCCACGGTTCTTAATGTGCTTACATGAGTGTCAATGTGTACAAGTATTTAACTTTATCACTATGAATGTTATTTGCAAAATAAATCATATTTTTAACTTAATGAAATATGCAATATACATCATTTTTTTAACTTAATGAAATTTATGCATTAAATTTGGAACATTCCCCTAATGCATGTCGAAATGCCATTGACGGGTATCTGGATTGTATAAGCTGATCAAGGTCACGTTTAATCTAAATTTACACTTATAAATACCCGTATATGTACCATCTTGGAATGAGCAATTGTCTGATTTATTGATTGATAATGTGATGTTTATGAAAACAAAATTGTATATCGATCTTTTTAGATATTGTTGACATAAGATAATTTCTAAGTGCAATACGTCTAGATAAACTTGCAAGATTCAAAGATTCTTTCCTCGTTATAGGCATCTAAACATCATATCAACTTTCAACAGGGAGTAGTACAATCCCCATCCCTTTTCCCAGTCTATGCCATCGGCGAATGATGCGTGAGAACCATTCAGATACAGGCCATTAAGATTAGAACTATGGCATGACGAGTACCACCATCCGCCTGCATAATCCTCAGCGCAGTTTCCATAATCATATACATCATTGTCGGCATCTTTTGTCGAGAAATAGTAACCGTCATGTCCTCCAAAACTGTCACCCACAGTTCCACTGAATCCTGATACACTCAGTCTGTATTTTTCATCTTGACCATGAATTTGAAAATATTTGTAGTGTGCAAACCCAAACTGACCGTTAGGATGGCTCTCCTCTGCTTCCATGGATATATTCAGCTCACATCCACCGTCCCTTGTCATAACGTGTATTTTCTCCAACCCCAGCCAGAATTCTCCTGCCTGATCTCCAAATCCGTGCACGTACTCGATCCATGTTCTGCTAAAGTTGACGCTTCCGTCCATTCGTCGCTGAAAAACAGTCCATCCATCGTTACAGAAACGACTGAAGGACTGGAGACTGTTTATGTAGCGCGATCCACCCTCTGTGATATTTCCATTCTTGATGATCTCATCGTGAAGTGAATTACATACCTCTGGACTGGTGTGAGATACAATGTCTACATTATTGTTCTCACTTTTTATAATTTCAATTCTTCGTTCGATTTCTCCATATATCAAATTTCCTGTTGAGTCAAAAACAAGGTTATTGTCGACGTCGCTGTTGCAGATACATTCCTTGGTCAACGTATCAAAATACAAAGACGGAGCTTCCTTATCTTGGCACGTGGTTGTACAGTCGACCAGAGATTGGGTTTCTTGCAGAGATGCTGCGATGTTGTCGTCTGTCGCTGAAATGCTTGATTCGAGATTCCAGTACGTTTGCTGCTGAAGTTTTAAGTCAGCGTCGACAAAATATGCCAAACATAAAAGTTGAAACACTTTCGTAAAGTTACAAATCGCCATTACGTCTATCGCTCTGCACCGATCTAGACCAAATGAAACTTTGTTTGCACTCTTTTATAACTCTGTCTGCAATACCTTTTTGTCTGTCTAGCAATATGTTTATTGGTTACTTTTCGATAATCAAATTATGTGCTTCAATCACATGATAAGTCGGCGCCTTTAACAGTTTTAGCCTTGTGATATTGATTGACCAAATAACAATATTATTCATTTAATAACCTGAGATAATCGTAAGTTCGTATCTCTCTATTACATGTAGGACAAACTAGACGGGCGTTGAAATCAAGATTTAGAGAATACTCTTACAAAAATATGTAGGGTTCCTCTTGAGAAGATTTCTTTACATAATAACCATCTTACTTCTTGGCATTCTTTGAAAGATGTTACTATACAACTTTTAGAAAAATTTGTTTTGATGATAATATTTCTAAGAGCTATATCTTACATGCTAGCTATACCGCTGAACTGAACTTGATTAGAAAAAAAATCCGCTGTCTCCTAATGGCAGTTTTTACCAGGCAAGTAATATATCTAAAATCCGAAATATAGACATTTTTGGCTAGCAACCATGGCCTCAAGCATATTAAATTTACTCGGATTTGTGATTTGCTCATCATAGTGCTCGTAACGTTTCTTGCAGATAGCCGAGACTATCCGTTTGTGTTCATGACATATGCGGGTTTCCCAAATTTTTAATGAATTGTGGGAAGGAACAATCAGTCCGAAACACAGGGGTTCAAAGTTCGATATGATTCGCCAAAGGCAACTTCGACCTCTGTGATCAGCATTTGGCTGATTGTTCTGGTACTCTGCTTTGATTTTTAATGTTCAAAATACATACCCGGATACCATTTTCATTATAAGCCAACTTATTTTTTTGTCCTTCACAGTTTGGTTTGTAATTAAAGAGATGAAGCAATCAACATACATTTTTTTTTTAAAAAAATATCTTTATAAAAAAAAGTTTGATGCAACGTGTTCATACACACAATAATAAAACATATTTGCTAGCATGTGCCAAAATTATTTGAAATCTATATTCAAACTTTACAGTATGTTCATTCGACAGTACTTGGTAATCAAACTGCGGCCAAGACTCGAACAAAAACAGCTGGTGATTAAGCAACGACCAATTAATAATAAACTGGGCAAACCTTCCTTTTATTTTTATTCCATTCTGCCTTTACGCACACGCAAACGACGATTTCATGGTAAAGGAAAAAGTTATAATTTGAAACGTAAAGTAACAATTTGACCTATCTGTCATTCATTCTGAATGAAGTTACAGATTTGCCTGATCACTGATTGATTCAGATAATGTGGCTGACACAATTGTTTACAAAATGATCCATTTGACGTTTACAGTTGAACCTGTATGAACGGCAATCTGTATTTCCGGCAATCTGTGTTAGCGTTCAACCTTGACTTAGTGGTCACTTTTAATATACCAAACGAGCATTTTCTTAAATATCTAACCTTAATTTAGAGACCACCTCTGATAATCGGTCATATTCTCTTGTTTCATTCACTGACCACTATAGACAGGTTTGACCTAATGTGGTTTACATCAATCAAAATATACAAACCATGCTTTAAGACATCATCACGATAGGCACTTTCAACACACATGTCTTTTCATGTACAATAATGATGGTATTGATTTTATTGATTTACCTCCTATCTTTTGAGATAAATGCGTCAGCAATAAAATTCCAGATTACTTTAAAAACAAAGAAACCAAACTGTAACCGAACTGTATTTAAATGCATCTTTACTTGATTTTTTTTTTTTTTTTTTTTTTTTTTTTGGTTTTCGCCTCTGCAGGGCGAAAACCTATTGTTCTTCTTCTGTTTTTTTTTCCAATTCCACCCATTTTTGTAGCCAGCCTAGGGGCTAGATAAGAAAAGCTACAGCTATGAAATTTTGGGCATGGAGTTATATATATCTGATCTTGTGCCTAAATGGTAATACTTTTCACTTTTGTTTCTGATTTAGCCACTAGGGGGCGCAATGCATGTAATCACTTTTTTGCTAATAACTCAAAAATTTGAAACCTGATTTAGATGTGGTTTTTTACATAATGTTCCTTGTTGACAGCCCAATCAAATATGATGGAAATCTCATCATCGGGTACTGGGGGGGGAAAAATGTTCTCGGAGAGGTTGAATGTTCGTACCTTGTAAAAAAGTGGACAAATGAGGGTAGGTCTACGAAAAACTCCTCCACTTTTGTTAGGGATCAGATAGAAGAATTCTGTTTGCTGCATACGATTTGCAAGACATATACGCACAAAATATATGGGGTGGCGAATTTAGTAAATGTGTGGTTTGTACTCTAGAAACGGTCAAACTTAACTAAATTTTAGGAAAAATTAAAATTTCAAAAACATGTTTTTGTCGCTCCTGACTTTATTTTCTGCTCATTCTTCATCAAATTTTCATATGATATGTATTGTTATGTTTGAAAGGGCCTCACAATTAAAAAGTTTTTAAAAAAATGAAAAGGTCAAGGTCATATTACGATTACTGTGTTTTTATTCGGCCACAAATAGCTCCAAAACTAAAAATATTTCATTGAGAGTATGTGAACAAAAGTTTTAGTTCTTAAAGAGCTCTTTCCAGTGATGTTTAGTTTTTGAAGATCGGACTTGATTTGGTCATTATACGGCAGTCCAAAGGTTGATCCTTTTTTTGGAATAATTGTAAATCAGGATTTATGCTTCAAATTCTGATATATAAGAAATATAATGTTTGACTAGTGCGTCTTGTATACTTGATTGAACCATTTGCTGCATTGCTACGTACCTAACAGTAAAATTTTAACCAATTTTGTTTCTTATTTGGCCGCTAGGGGGCGCTTTGCTTGAAATCACTCTTTGTAACTAAAAAAAATTGAAGTCTGATTTTTATGCGATTTTTTTGCATTCTGTTCCTTGGTTACATCTATTTGAAACGACACTCCAAAATTAATGCGATATTTCATGAAAATGATAGTTATTCAATGCAACGTTAGTTCGTAATAATGTTGAGTGTCATCTCGCATTGTCGTGTGTCATTTTATACTTTTGTTTATACGTTTGCAATTGTTGTTTATCAATTACAATTGTCGTTTGTCACCATCATAAAGCAACACACACATCTAATGTGGCACTAACTGAATTCCGTAAAAAAATTTTCAAGTTTGCGACTACATTACTGACAAGTAATACTCAAAAATATTCTTTTGGGTAAAAGGTCTGCTTAAACATTGCGACAAAAATGTTAGAAATGTTTGTTAACAGTATTCAACAAGCCATTGAACAAAGAAATATGTTTTCGAATCATGAGACTCGTGAACTGAATGACATTGCCTTCGCGAAAACCGATGATAATGCGATAGCGATTCTAGTTGTAATTGTTCTGCTCCTTCTCTCTGTTATTTTCATTCTGGTACTATTATTACTGGGGAATTAAGCATTCTGACAGATTATAAATTATGGAAGTAATTTATAAAGGGTCCCATGTTTCTCTTGCCTGATTACATTGATTTTGACGTAGCGGTTTGAGATAGTGGACTCATTTAATTTGTTTGCATAACTTTGATGTAACAGAGAAATCACGGATGAAGTAGCACTCAAAACATGGGAAAAGGCTATTTTCAAAATCATGAATAATCGTTTAATAATTTTCTAATTCTCACCCTTCTAATTTCCCACGGACATCCGATTCACATATAAAACCCCAAAAGCAGTCTATCAAAAATATTCATGCCGACAAAGCTATTAATAATAATATTTTTATTTGACGCCTTTAATACAATCAAGTACTCAGTGATTGATTATAACTAACTGTTTATATATCAGCACAAATGATGACTTTCAAACAGTAATTGCCAGTCAAAAACAAATATTACAAAAGTTTAAAATTCAAATCGGATCTCTTCAATTGAATCTCCAAACATTGTGCTGATTCCAAACTTTACTATACACCACACAAGTTACGATTCATCGCTTATGCTAGCTATAGATCACTATTTATATTTTTAAATCACTAAATTATTAGCATCTTGTCTTGCAGCAGTTCTCATTTCCGTTATAAAACATCTTAAGAAAAGTGTTTGAAAATTCCGGACTGAGTTCAACTTAAATGTTGTTAATTTTCCTTTCCAAAATCCAAAGATATTTATTTATCCCAACTTACTAAGCTTGGACGGATATGTAAAAGAGTTGAAGATTTCAAAGCCAGGTTTTTGTTTATTTCTGATAAAGTGGTACAACAAGGCTTTAGATTTTACAAGTTAAAGTGGTTCACAAAAGTCTTTTACCGAAATGATTCTATTTCTTCCAAATATAATAGTATTATGAAAACATTTAACTGAATTAAGTTATGTACATGTATCGGGAAATTAGCCATATTGAGTTTTATGGGAATTTGCTTTCTAAAATTAATAAAAACCATAGGTCTTAATTACTAATAAGGACCGATGTCGAAACTACATAAACACGGTGACTTTAAGCCTTTATTTTGGACACTCATAGTTAGATAGATCGTACCCTATTCAATTGACATAACTTAGCAGTCATCATGCTCATAATGTGAGACTGTATATTAGTTTAATTTCGGAAATGATTGCTTTTAATTGTAATGTCTGACTGCATGAGGCAGTCATGGCACGATGATATTAACACATCAAGAAGATCCATGTAAACACATTATTTAATACTATATATCCTACAAATTCTAGAGAACTTGCACGTTAAAGATGTTCAAGTCACATTTCACCATTGAATAGACAGGAAAGTGTTTGTTTACATTGTTTCATACACGAGAGGATACTCTCATTAGAAGATGAATAGCATGCTTTTATTAAATGTCCTCGATTCCCAACATTGCTGTCACAGTATCTTTATAGCTGGTATAGTGGTAGATCGGACATCTCCAATCTATTCAAAAATGTCCGAAAATGTTTATATTATTAGAAAATTATTAGATATGTGGATAATGCTTAAAACTAATTTTGTATATGCTATAAATGATTATACATATACTACATATGATTTTAAAATGGACACCACTGGTATACGCATATTTGTATCTAAATATCCTGGATTTTGGGCTGGAGAC
This sequence comes from Solen grandis, assembly GCA_021229015.1. NCBI lineage: Eukaryota > Metazoa > Mollusca > Bivalvia > Adapedonta > Solenidae > Solen > Solen grandis. The sequence goes on from CM037791.1 coordinate 37,411,666, forward strand.
CTATATATATCAAAAAGGAAATGAACTTTTGGGTGAATGCTCTGTTATATATATTTAAGTTTTATGGGACTGTTTATCTTTTTATCAAAATATTATTTTTCCAGTGAATCATTATTACATATTTTATTGCAAAATCCAGGACTGTGATGCAGAAGTTTTTCTCCTCTGTATCCCGTAGAAAAGACATATTTGTGTTGTGACAAAGCATCAGAATGTTTTGGCATTAAGCAATTTAAATAGAAACGACCCATTGTAATTGATTTTTTTTATATTTTGTATTGCTTGTTTCAACAATGTATTGTGTTAAGCTTTCTATCTAAAATAATATAGCCATTTAGACGAGACAGTTTTAGTGCTGCCTCACGATGAAATCGCACCATGGACAATTGGCATAATACCTCACCCGGTCACAGTATCCTGACACCAACTCAACCAGTCCTGCATTTACCATTATGCGTATAGCTAAAAATACAAGGGACCTATTCCAGTAATATCTTTAACGACTTCGGTATGATGTGGATGAGTATCAAACCCACGACTTCCCTGTTGCGAGGCGGATACTCAAACCATTCGGTAACAGGTACTGGTGATAATGCGGGGTTATGACGTAAATTAAAAGCAACAACATCATTAAAACGAGATTCATGCTATTTATTGAAAACAAACACTGCCATGTACTGCATATTCCTTAAACACGGTGAGTAGGCCAAGACTTATATGTTATATAAATTTATACAGGTAATACACATTTTTGTAGTTTTAGAGCTAATATGTCCTTAGGTAAATAAACCGTTGTCAGTCAAAGTCAAAAACACTTTAAATAATCAAGATCAAGGTACTTCATGGTACTTAATGTCGTATTATAATGATGCTAATTTTAGAGATGATTGGCCACCTATTTCATCAAATTTCCTTCTGTTTACTAACATTGAACCTTATAATAAAACTATATAGTTTTCTCTTTCCCTCTCTCTCTTCTTACGAAACCGTTCGCGAAAAGGCTTCTTAACAAACCAAAGATCAGTGTTAAAATGTTTTCTGTCTGTATTGTAGTCTAACGTGGTTACAAAAACAACAAAAAATACCATAAATCAACACTATAAACATTTCAAAAACTCAAGTCACCCTCAGTGCAATAGTGCATATTCTAAGCATATATAGGAAACAATACTGTGCCAGCTATCTTGAAATATATATCTGCCTGTGAAGTAAATATTGTATATATAAAAATGTAGATTAATTTGTAGATGAAAATGATTTTTTTATATTAATGAACTGCAGATAATCGCAAATGATGATGGGTAAGCCCGTCAATTTTGAAATATCCTTATTTTAGTGTTAATCCACAACAAATTAATTACAATGCAAAACAATATTTATTAGAAAATCATTATGATGATGTTTATGCACATATGTGTCCGTAAAATCATAGAAAATATACATTAATCACTTTTGTCATACAATTACGTTATGATATTTTTCGTTAGTGTCCTAGATATACAGGTATTTTTCTTCAACGAAATCTAAATTCGAGTCGACCTATTTTAAACAAAGAAATACTTCATCCAACCAGTGCAAGTTGGCAAATAAATTTTGACCGATTAAAATTATGCGATTAGAGATTAATTGCGCATGGTGTTTATTGCAGATAATATAGCAAAAACTTTTAAGGAAACTCTGTCGCCTTAATTACACTCATCAGTTTTTAATTTTGCTATTTTTTAATTCATTAATTCAAAATGTGTTGTAAAATTACTTACATTTTCATAGAAGCATTATACAAATATATCATGCATCAATTACAAAAATATGCATCACCACTCAAACATGACACTAAAGAAACAGAATTTTACAATATAGCAAGAATGGTTATAGAAAATAATAAATAATGACAATAAAAAAATCAACTCACGATTACGTGTATCTATTAAAAATATATGTCTCTTTTACATGCATATTCCTCTTCCTCAGTAAGGTTTCATGACAAATTTTGCACTAGACTTGAATTGGTAAAAAACAACAAAATAATGGGCCTCATTCATTGTGCAGTGTACAAGGTTGCACGCTATTCGTCTTTATTTTATTTTATCATTGACATATAAAAATGTATCATGTGGCTAAAGCAAACAGGTAAAGGAATAAGAATTAAGAAATGCTTATTTATGGGATTTTAAATATATGGTAATACTCAAATGACCAATTGACACATTAGATTTAAATGGTTCATTGGATTAACAATTCTGTCCTTGGTGAAAAAAAATACGTTATAGACTTCCGCTGCACGTGATTCATAATGTACTTATATGTGTTCAAGATGTTTGTGTGCATATATTTTTACACCAGTCTGAATGAAATTATTGCAAAATAATTGGCTTTGCGATAACTAAAGAAATAAATATATGCATCAAAATTGGATATGTAGATATCTGCAATTACTTTCACTAATACGTGTCATAAAACCAGTGAGTCCAATGATTGTATTAGATGATCTAAATCAAAACTTGTAAATAATTATATATGTATCATCATGGAATGAACAATTATTTAATTGATAATGTGATGTTTATATAAACAAACTGTTCATCGTTTTTTGTTGTGTGTGTGTGTGTGTGTTTTTGGGGGTTTTTTATGTTGTTTTTTTTGTTGTTGTTTTTTCGATATTGTTGACATTATCGATGTAGCTTTGAGATAAGATAATAACAAAGTGTAATATCTCTAGATAAACTTGCAAATTTCAAAGATTCTTTGCTCGTTATAGGCATCGAAACATCATTTTAACTTTCAACAGGGAGTAATGAAATCCCCATCCATTGTACCAGTCTATGCCATCGCCATATGATGCGTGAAAACCATTCAGGTACAGGCCGTTAAGATTAGATCTGTGACACATAGAACACCATCCGCCTGTATAATCCTTGGCGCAGTTTCCACCAGCATATACATCATTGTCGGCATCTTTTGTCGAGAAATAATTGCCGTTATGAAATGATAAACTGTCACCCACATTTCCACTGAATCCTGATACACTAAGTCTGTATTTTTCATCTTGACCATGAATTTGAAAATGTTTGTAATGTGCAAACCCAAACTGACCGTTAGGATGGTTCTCTTCTGCTTCCATGAAATATTCAGCTCACATCCACCGCCCCTCGTCATGACGTGTATTTTCTCCAACCCCAGCCAGAATTCTCCTGTCTGATCTCCAAAGCCGTGCACGTACTCGATCCATGTTCTGTAAAAGTTGACGCTTCCGTCCATTCGTCGCTGAAAAACAGTCCATCCATCGTTGCAGAAACGACTGAAGGACTGGATGATCTCATCGTGAAGTAAATTACATACCTCTGGACTGGTGTGAGATACCATGACTTTATCATTATTCTCACTTTTAATAATTTCAATTCCTCGTTCGGTTTCTCCATATATCAAATTTCCTGTTGAGTCAAAAACAAGGTTATTGTCGACGTCACTGTTGCAGATACATTCCTTGGTCAACGTATCAAAATACAAAGACGAAGCCTCCTTGTTTTGGCATGTGGATGTGCAGTCGACCAGAGATTGGGTTTCTTGCAGAGATGATGCGATGTTGTCGTCTGTCGCTGAAATGCTTGATTGGAGATTCCAGTACATTTGCTGCTGAAGTTTTAAGTCAGCGTCGACAAAATATGCCAAACATAAAAGTTGAAACATTTTCATAATTTTGGTAATCGCCATTATGTCTATGGTCCTGCAATGTACTTAGTCTTATGAAACCTTTCCATAAGATAAAAGTAGCTCCCTCTGCTATACATTTTGTGAATCCGTTGAAAGTTGGCATTGATTGGAGGAGAGAGACCTGTTGTGAAAATCGAAGAAACGGTTCTTCAATCTTATAATTGAATGTTATGTATTTTAGATGTTTGTTTAAAAAAAGTGTCCAATGTTCACTAAACAAATCCAAAATTATCTTTCACGTCCTTTAGTCTATTCAACATTCAACGTTTTAAGAAAACACAGAACTTTAAAGATTTGTGGCTTTGTAGGTTAGTGACTTTGTAGATTTGTGGCTTTGTTGATTTGTGACTTTGTTTATTTGTGGCTTTTTTGATTTGTGACTTTGTAGATTTGAGTCTTTGTAGGTTTGTGGCTTTGAAGGCTTGTGACTTTGTAGATTTGTGGCTTTGTAGATTTATGATTTTGTAGGTTTGTGGCTTTGAAGATTTGTGACTTTGTAGATTTGTGGACTTCCTGATTTTTGACTTTGTAGATTTGTGGCTTTGTTGATTTGTGACTTTGTTGATTTGTGACTTTGTTGATTTGTGACTTTGTAGATTTGTGACTTTGTGGGTTTGTGGCTTTGAAGATTTGTGACTTTTTAGGTTTGTGGACTTCTTGATTTTTGACTTTGTAGATTTGTGGCTTTGATGATTTGTAACTTTGTAGATTTGTGGCTTTGTAGGTTTGTGACTTTGTTGATTTGTGGCTTTGTAGTTTTATGATTTTGTAGATTTGTGATTTTTGTAGGTTTGTATCTTTGTTGATTTGTGACTTTGTTGATTTGTGACTTTGTAGATTTGTGACTTTGTTGATTTGAGGCTTTGTAGATTTGTGACTTTGTAGGTTTGTGGCTTTGAAGATTTGTGACTTTGTAGGTTTGTAGACTTATGATTTTTGATTTTGTAGATTTGTGGCTTTGTTGATTTGTGACTTTGTATATTTGTGCCTTTGTTGACTTGTGACTTTGTAGATTTGTGACTTTGTAGGTTTGTGGCTTTGTTGATTTGTGGCTTTGTAGGTTTTTGACTTTGTTGATTTGTGGCTTTGTAGATTTGTGATTTTGTAGGTTTGTGGCGTTGTTGATTTGTGACTTTGTAGGTTTGTGACTTTGTTGATTTGTGGCTTTGTTGATTTGTGACTTTGTAGTGGTATTGATCAACAGAATATTGTTAAAAATACAATATGTTTATACTCAATATCATATACCAGTAAATTTATTAATCAGAAACTGCAGTTAACTGCAGTTAACTAAACTTTTTTTGCAATTCTATGATCTCTTTGAAGATATGTAATTACTTTTTGTCTATCTTGGATCTGGCTTTCAAACACTAAGATAGGTTATTTGATAAACTGTGTAATACTCAATTCTGGAAGTGTAAATGAATTCGCAGCACCCGGAATTCAATATGCAATGTTACTGTTTTCAGCGTTATTCCTAGATATGTCGACTTTCTCAGTTTTGTCGAATTTTGAATAAGACTTGAAAAATGGGATGACCAGTGAATCTGTGTATGAATCATTAGCATCATGGACAAAAGGCATGGTCATATTATAAGCTTGTAAGTTTAGAATATTTTTTTGATTACAGGTATATAAACTTCATTTCAACATTCACAAATAATGGTTATATTCTTGTCATACGTTGAGTTTTAACCCTTTCCCTCATATAGGACAACATAAAAAGACCTATGCGAACAGCATAAAACCAGATCAGCCTGCGAGTAACTCGCAGGCTGATCAGGTTTTATGCTGTTCGCTGCTCCTCAGTGGTCTGGAAATGAGGATTTTGTTATTAAATTTGGTAAGGTTTAACTGTGGTTTTCTGCAGATCAGGCTTTATGTGATACCCATTGAGTGCGTCAAAATGAGTCTATATGGGGGAAAGGTTTAAGCATCATAGAGATACAGTCTGTTGTAATTAGACAACACACATTTTGAAAACCACTTACTTCCGCTTTAATGGTGTATGCAATTCTGTTATAAACATTATGTTTGGCCTATTCCGTTTGACCAGAAAAATGACAGCATTTTTAACTACTGTATTTATTTTACATCGATTACGAAACAAGTTCTAACAACATAAATAAATCACTTTGATAGCTCTGATGGGGTCATTATTGTGGGTGAAAACCAGAGATCCACAAGAAAATCCCACGTGTCTGGACGGGCGACCAATTTACCCTCTCACGTACATGAAAAGGAAACGAACCATGGACGTATTGATGAGAAGCGAGGCACGTTACCACTACGTTATCCAGGCAACAGAAACCAGTTGTTAGTATCGAACATGATACATATATAATCTCAACATTGTGTTTTGCCTCTTTAGTCTAATCACCTGAAAATGCTTGTAGCGTACAAAACTAAAGTTACCGTTTGGACGGATTGACGTTAAAACCGTCGTTAGAGATGCGACTGAAGATTTTTTGTGTGTAGATTCAGCTCCAGTGATAATTGCGTCCTGGAGAAACACACTAAACCTAGATCTCTATGAGATTTCATATATTTTTTCGTTTTGCGCATTCTTGCTGATTTCAAGTTTCCTTTCGATTTCTACACATATAAACTGACATGGTACAACAATACGACATTGGTATCTATTTCAAATTTATTTAATTAATAGGATTCCAACTATGCTGTTTGGTCATCTCTCTCTCTCTCTCTGTCTCTCTCTCTCTCTCTCTGTCTGTCTCTCTCTTCTCTCTGTCTGTCTCTCTCTCTCTCTGTCTGTCTCTCTCTCTCTCTCTATCTCTCTCTCTCTCTCTCTCTCTGCAACACAAGTACCGACAGTTTATATTTGAACGTGGGCTCAGTCATCATTGACATAAGTATTTGCATATTTGTTGTTTTTTTTTTAACTGAGATCGACATTTTCTTCTTCTCTTGGTAATAATGCTACATCATGCTTATTTCAAACATATACCCCCGATGATAACCATAAGTTTTGTTAAACGTGCTCATTTTGTAGTTGCAGAGAGTAAATTACCTCACAAGGTATGTTGATGTGGAGATCAGATTATTTCTATGTCAACTTTGAGACTACATTTGACTCGTGAACGGCCAATGAATATGTATTTGAAAAAGTGTTAGTATATTTACCACCTTTCGATGAAAAGACTGTGTTACATTACAAATTTACGAAAGAGATATTTAAATTTTAAAACTTTTTTTTTTTCATTTTTATTAGAAGCGAAAGCTTCTAAAGTCAGACAGATGATTTTCTACTTAAAATCACATTACCGCCACTTATCCATACATTCGCGTTGAAAAACAGTACCACTGGTTGTATAATCAACATTGCAGTTTTGATAAAAGTTGATATATTTCAGGATTCTGTTGATTTTGAATGCATTGGGTATACTCGCAATTTCTGTGCAAATAAAACTGTAAAAGAAGCAAGTTTATAATTAAGTGTTCATCCACAGTTTCAATAATTAATCTACCTACAAATAACCTTATTAGGACCACAAATATACGGTTGTGGAATTAGCAAAATTGGTAAGAGCGTTGGTCAGTATCCTTTCTTGCAAGGGGTCGTGAGTTCTATTCCAGCTCAGACCGTTTTTTTTTTTTTGTTGTTTTTTTTTTTCGTTTTGTTATACTTATTATTTTTATTTTTGGGTTATATATTTAGATATTTTTTTATTTTTTAATACTAGTTTTTATACATCCATTATTTTGCGTTTGATAATTTGTATATGGTTCTTTTTGATTTAAATCATGGACCACAGGACTCTGATATTTACTTAAAATAACTTTAAGAAAATATCGACCTCTCTATATATAAATAATTTATAGAGAGGTCGGTCTTTTTAATATGAGATGAGAGGGAGACAGTATGTTTAATGTAAGCCCTCAATTGGAACATTTTGTTTTAATCTTTTCTTGTTAACGTCTCAAATAACTGTAGTGTCTCTAGTCGCATCTGTCCGACACAAACTCAGAAAGTACTTTAGGGATTGAGTTTATACTTTATACAATGGTCAGACTTTACTTACCAAGAACAATAACTCTACCTTGCTTTATTACTATTACTCACTTGTATGATGAAATTATGCTTTTCTAGAACATATGTTAAAAACCTTTGAAGGCATTGATATCATTCTTTACACATTGGAAGGATGTGAAGTGACAAAGGACAATAACTTTGTCTTGTCCCATTTTTCTTGCTGTGCTAATAAAATTAATTTATACCTGTCTGCAGCAAATTCATGAAGTATTAAAGGTATTGAGAGGATCAATACTAAGAAAAATTATTCCTTATCCATTTTGATTTGACAGAGATCATGAACCATAATCTACCTGACCTGCTTTTTTGATAAGATTTAAATTCCCTTACTTTTTACATGCATACTGCAAATTATAATAATTATAAATGGCTTGACATTATTTACACATTTTTACTTTCGCTTCTGATAGTGCTCTCCGTTCTTTATTTTGATTACGCAAACAAGTAATTAAAGAAAAATGATCCAAGAAATTATCTAAATTGAAAAATATGATTAGGAGGATAGCGTAAATTATTAACTTTCTTGCCTTTGTTGTCTTAATCATATTTGTTAAGCAAGCAATTCAAAATAACGTGAATGCCTATCGTTTCGCATTTAAAGCAATATTATCAAGAGAGAAACAAACATACAACTAATAAGTATTTTTTGGAAAAAAATAAATAAATAATGTATATAAAAAAAAATATACATTTTGATTAATATAAGTTGTATTTAAAATTATAGGTTAATAAGTTCATGATACCATTCTGATGGAGGAATACAAAAAAATGCAATTGTATTCTTCACATCCAAAATACAGTACCAAATATATAATCGTGGAAAGTAACCGGTAAATTTATTTAGGTAATAAGCATTTTATAAAAAAAAAAAGTCGTTTGAGAAGTTCCGTTGATCTATAGTGTATTTTGCCGTGAATATTAGAACACGCTTAACAGATAGAAACATCCATTGCACTGGAGGATAGCTATACCTTTTGAATCGTTATCTTTCATATCAAAGAAAATTGTTGCAAAGGGAGTGTGTGCACTCAGCCGAGGGCTGCATTAATTCAAATGTACGTATTATTCCATGCAACAATTTATATATTTGGGCTGCAATACCAATACTTTTGGGAACAAAATGCAACTGAGTACAATAAATACGTTCACAGCGCACATGTGAGGATTATCAGGAGAACGGGAAATAGCCATCATTTTTGACAAACTCATGGATTAACAGGACATGTTACATATTATGGACGTTACATAATTTTTTCTCCGATTCAATTCCGTATCACGTGGCTGTGTTAAGGCGTCTTTTCAAAACTGTTAAATAAATTTTCCTGATATCTTAAAAATGAAATGAGATTAATCATGTTCTATCAAGAACTGTCGGGATTTCTACAAACCACTCGAACACCCTTTATAATGACGCTAAATAGATCAAGGCACAGAAATATTTTTTATTATGTAATTAAGATTTCGACGTTTATTTTAAACAACCAATGAGTAGTTATTACATAAATATCTCGTGTGAAATAACAGCTGTTCTATTTCAGTGTTACATAAAAGAAACGCCGGTGAATAAGCAAGATATTAAAAGCAAGTTCGTTAAATTAGATGTTTTGTTTCTTTCGCCACTTGTCAGTTTCAAGACTTATGAAATATTCATTCTTGGTCGATTGTTCAAATTCTGTATGATCACTTTACTTAATCAGAATAGCTAAACTTGCGCACGCTGTATCCTGGCGAGCTGACGACGCCTGATTCAACACTTCTGATATAAAACAACAACAACCCTCTAGAGCTGTCACTGAAGGTGATATGACACATTTTATGTTCATTTATTCTGTGTTTGTTCTTTTATTTTGTTCCCCCCATTGATATTTCAGAGAAAAGGAATTAATGCTATTAAGATTTTTTTTATCTATTCTTGCATGGTATATTCTTCGTGTAGTGTCCGTACCCGGCTATCAAGCAAATGTTAAAGTACAAAAAATTACATGAACGAATAGTTTAAAAACAAAGCCTAGTTTTAGAGAAGATATGTCAAAAGCAATGCAAAAAGGGATAATATAGTATCTTATTCAGTACTTTTTTTTAAATTTCTAGCTTAGTGAGACACTTTCTGGACAAATACGGTGTTTTGGCTGACTGTATAGGACACTACAGAATATTTACATAAACTATTCTGCCTGAACATGCAACATGCACCTATACACCTTTCATCAGTATCATACAAAGTCATATCCAGGGGAAATACATAATGATATTAATACCAAAATCAATAGGCAAGCAGTATCATTAAGCAAATAAGTGAAAAAAAAAAAAAATAATAAAAATGATGAAGATCTAACCGTTTTTGTTGGAATTTTTAAAAAATATTTACTCATACATGGTATATTGACAATGTCATTTGTATTTGTAGAAAATCATTTAATAATTAATTATTAAAACTGGATAAAACATAATCAGGTCACACCAACTGATACCATGAACAGGGCATTGATTATCAAAGTAAATAGTTTGCCGCCTGCATGTCTTAGGTTGTTGCCCACTCTAGTGCATCTAGGTGCATGTGCATTATATCTCTTTGTTCATATTTCTGCCATGGCAACACTTCGTATACATCAGGTCAGTCATTGTTTGCTTACTTGCTTGCTTGTCCCGCTGAAAGTATTCCAGTACAGGAGACAGAAAGTGTGCTGCAGCCTTATCAAGACTTTAGATAAATGCCATGATACCACCCGCGGTCACATTATCCTGACACTAGACAGGCTAGTCGTGGCACTACCCTTATAATTATGTTGAGTATCAGAGAAGGAAACATACCATGGGCCGTATTCATAAAGCTCTATAGGAAAAAATCCCGTAGTTCTAAGATTTTCCTTAAAATCACATAGATTTCCCTTAGTTATTAAGGATTTCTTTAGTCTTATAAATAAAATACCATAGAGAATATATTCCAGTTAAGGCATTATTTTCTTTAAAAACTAAGAAGCTTTATGTATACGACCCCATCACTGTTTTTAATGACTATTGTATGATATGGCAAGGGATAAAACCCACAACCTACTTGTTGTGGGGGCATAGTGTCAGCCACTCACCTGCCAGTGCCTTATCACAATTTGCCCTGTGGCAACACACTATATCTATAATAATTAACTGAATATAGATCAGCTTGTTGAAATATTAATATAGCTTACGTACAGCTGAGACGCATGCAGTTCCTTTTAGGGCAAATTGACCTGTTATTTAACGATAACAGTGTATGCCTTTAAGTCAATCCTATTAAGAAAAAAGTTCTCCTGTGGTAAAATTATCTAAAATTATTATATATTATAGTATAGTAAAGAGACTATTGTAAGAGACTATTTACCATATGTAACCTTCAAATGTATGGTCTCTCGAAACGGCTACAGGTGAACTAAACATCAATTCTGGTTTTATTTTCTTCTAACAACCTATTGTGAGAACTTCTTTAGGCATTCGCCCATTTAACCTTTAGAAAGAAAGAAAGAAAGAAAGAAAGAAAGAAAGAAAAAATACCCAGTGCGGAATTAAAGTACCCTCAGTCTTCGCCAACATACTTGATAAATATGACGTATACACGTAAACTGAATTACCCGCTAGACGCTCCTGCAGATGGTGACGTGACGGGCGCTCCTATATAACCCTAGCCGTAACCCAATAAGTCACATGGTATAAGAAAAGGAATAAAGGGTGCGGTTTACTAACACATTTCATCCTTGATTGCCACGAGACCGGTCCCCGTGGCCGTGTGGCTAAAACGTCCGATATATACAGGGTAGTTCCAGAACGAGTGGCCCGGTGTCGGAATTATGATTGGGTGTGGAATCATGCCACATGTCTTTGGCGTGATAAAACATGCCTTTCTCAAGTAGACTGGAATGAATGAAATCTTGTCAATAGGACGTTAAATCCATCAAACAAACATTGATTGTCACGCCTGTCATAACCATTAATAACCACATCAATGTATTTTGCTATAGAAAACATGTTTATACGAGTGACCAAAAAAAAAAAAAAACACACACACACACACACACACATAGGAAAGAAAGGGTCTATACAGGCCAAATGTACCTGTTACATTGCTCTCGTAGAAAAGAAATGTTAATTTTTACGTGGATTGGGTTTATATATACATGTACTAAATGTTCTATTTCGATAGTGAATAAGTTTAATGTGAACATGTGTTTGATGGGTAAAGGGAAATGGACTTGAAGGGAAAAAAACTCAACGCCGATGAGAGGGTCTCCGAAAATAAGAGTTAGAAATGTGTGTGTGTGTGTGTGTGTGTGTGTGTGTGTGTGTCAAAAACACATTAACAAACACATGTAATGTTTTATTAGTAAAAATATGTTATATATCATGGTTTAAATGATTTTCACATCACAAAAATGCGCTTCCGCTTTGCATGACAGGCAGATAGACATATATCGACATACATGTATAGGCTACGGCTACCTGATGCAGACAGATGGAAAAAAATACTAGTACCACTTAACATGCATTTATATTTCCTGGACACATGTATCAAAATTAATCAAAACATCAATTTGTTGTTACGATTTGCATAGTTGTTGGCATTACCGGAAATGGTAACAAAGATGATGATTGAACAAGTGGTCCTTTCGTCGGAAATACAAAGTTTGGCATGGTTGAGGCAGTCGGCAACGTCGGAATCGCTGGTAATGGACTTCCGGACACCGTCGGGATAAAGATAGGCGGCGTTGGCGGCGATGTTGTCTGATTAAATGGGTTTGAGAAGGGCAATGTCGGAATCGCCGGGAATGTAATAGGATTTCGGGGAGTAACTGGTAATGTTGGACCCATTAGAACTGCAGTTTGGGAAGCAGATTGTGTCAATGGTGCTAAAGTAGACAATGTGGAAGTTGAAGGCAGTGATGGAAAAGCCGGAAATGATGAAAATTTAGACGACGCTGAGGATGTCGCTAATGGCAATGTTTGTGATGCTCGAGTCGTCGGTAGCTTTGAGGATGGGATAAGACTTCCCGGCGTTGGCGGTAGAAGTGTTGTTGACTGAGGTCCAGGTGTCGACTGCACTGTGACGTCATAGGAATTGCTTGAGGTGTTTGAGTACTGGTTGTGTTGAAGTCGGTGTAGTCGTCTGGTTGAAACCGACGGAGACTTAATAGTTGTTACTGACACAGACGACGGGATCGCTGGTGCGGCCGAAGTTGATGAGAGTGCTGTGCTTGATGCAAAGTTTGGAGAAGATAATGTTGTCGCTTTTTTTGTTGAAACCGGATGTGACGTCGGTGTCATTGCAGACGACATAGATTGCGTTTTCTGAGAAGACGGAGATTGCCCAATCGTTGAAGTAGGTTTTGTTTGTGGGACAGCTGTGTTTCCTACAGTTAAATAAGTATATGATAAATATTTCATTAAAAAAAATATTTTCTTTCCTTCTTTCTTTCTTTCTTTCTTTCTGTTTTACAACTGTATATCCGAACATCCATAAATTCCACTTTACTCTACCATTTCGGCTTTAGCTCTTTAAGATTTCTTCTACATTCTTTCCTCCAATGATTTATTTTATATTTTCATATTTTACAGAAGAAAGTATGACAAATCCAAAAGTGGTCACCGGACTCGTGCTTGAAATTTAAGATCATGTGTGGATTAAATGCATCTAGGCGTTATTCAAATATTTACTCCGCACACATAGGCTTATAATTTTCTAATCTGTGATAGTGTTTTACATGCAAGAGTCCAAATGGCATTCATCATAATGATTTATAACATACTTTCTGAACTTAACAATTGTCATTTTGTTTAAATATCAGTATTTGTTATTGACTTCATGTACAGGTAATCTGGACAAAAATGGTTGTTTCCCATACTTAATTCGAATTTTTACACCGTCCCTATAAATATGCTTAATTTCATAAATGATAGAAAAATATCTGCTTAGCCTATTTCAGTTAAAATGGGTTATTTAAAGTATAAAAAAGACAGTTTATAGGTTATCGTTGCGTGTCCGGTAACTATGCAAATATATCCTTTTAGAATATCCCGATTACCTCCCCTGTGCGCACTATTGATGCGCATAATTTACTACCCAAATCGTTCTTAGATTCACCCAACTGACGCGAATGAATTTGTTTAGATTCGTTTCTTTTAATGAAATTTGAGAACATGTTCTAAGAACTGATACAAGCCATTTCGTTCGACCCTGATTAGAGCCCGAAACCTTCAATAATGTAGGGTACCACTTGACCACTGCGACCAACATAATAGATGAAAATATCTTTCCTCACCGCTAGATCCACACGGGCACGTTAGGCAGCCGGATGTGACGTCGTACACCGGAACACATAAACATTTTGTCCAGTCGGAGGTACATTTTGTGTTGCCTGTTAAAACATTGGTCTAGATTAAATTATTTGATTTACTCTTATCCTATATTCATTTATTTTATTTGCCTTTTTTATCTGTTAAATATACATGTGTTTTTATTTGCATATTTTCTGTAAACATATGTATCGGAATTTAAAAAAAAAAATGTTCTTACTAGTTTTCATTACCTAAAGTGAGCTAACTCCAAACTCGTGGGAAAATAAAGAAAAAGAAAGAATTCTTGGCATTACCTGACAATTGCACCGAAGGGTTAGATGGATTTAAACCGGAAGTCAGGATGCCCGGATTGGCAGGATTCATGTTTGCGCAGTCGCATGTTGCACAGCCGGTAGGATTAAATTTCTGGCACATTGGGGGACACATTAATGATATACCTCGACAGTTCAAATTATTGGCCATTTGGTCGAATATAAATCCTGGAAGAAAAAAAATGTTTATTAATGTGACACGAAAAATGTTATGCTTTTAATTAGAATTTTGATTTTTTTGCATGGAGTAAGGGTAATTCTGTTGATTTTAACCAGAAATATATATGTATTGGTTGATTGTTGTCAATAATTTCGTTTAATTTTAGGACAATATTGCATAAATAATTTCAAAAGGCAACGCATATGTAAACTATAAAAACTAGAAACACATAATATACAGAAATATTTTGAATATATACCTTGTACTAGTCACGTTACTATAAATCTTTCCGTGACCTAGTTACCATCTTATATAAGCCTGAAAGTTAATTATGTCAACCTTTCCTTTCGCCGTAATATTAAGTATGGGTCGCATTTTGCTTCATAGAGTGTTTATTGTTAAACAATTTACAATTAATCTGAACATTTTATAAGAAATAATGATCATTACAAGTAATGAAAGACAACTTTACCAACCGGAAACAGAATTGTATCCAATCACGGACAAAACGCAAACAAAAGCTAGAAGCTCCATGCCGCCTCGTGTTGAAGATGTCCGTGTCATTATGATAATATCCGGGACCGAGCCACGCCTTGCGATATGGGCATGGACCGAGCTATCTGGTGCCCGTTGTTTTATCTGGGTGGACACACGATCTTCAGTCCTGCAGTCGCTTTAGGCTGGTTGTAGAACTTAATATCCGGATCAGATGGAAAAAAAATCGAATCCCTCCGTATGTGAGAAGGGGATTGCATGTTTTGACTTCCTTAATAAACTCCCAAGGTGCAAAATACAGGTACCAACAAAACTTGTCGATAGGGATTATGTTACTATAAATGCAAAACACATTTATCTATTAATATTTTGTAGTTATTTCCCTTCTCCTACAAACCCGGCCCGACTAATTTTTTTTTCTATCCGGTAGTTTTCATTTGTACCATCTCTGGAAACTGTACAGGTGTTACTTGGTGTATTTATAATTATACTGTGAGCTTTATTTTGATACAAGGCAACAATTTCCTAATCACGACATGCCGTGGTCGCAATACAGTACTGGTGATTCCCCGAGTATCATGCTTACATAACTGGATAATGCATCTATCAAAACAAAAAATCCAATAACAATCAACATTTTCTCACTCCCATTGTCAAAGCTTGTCAGAAAACAGGTAACACATTCTATGTACCAGTCTCGATACCCGAGTGGTTGGAACGTCCGCCCCGGAATCGGGAGTCTGTGGGCTCGACATATCAATGTCGTTAAAATTGATACTGGTATAGCTCCATTCTTGGCGTTCAGCATATAAGGGTGGTTTCAAGACTGGTTAGCCCGGTGTCAGGATAATGTGACTGGGTGTGGTATCATGCCACACGTCTACAACATGATACTGTATAGTGGCAACACTATATCTGTCACAAAAAGACATAGTCTCCAAATGACTGATATACTGTAAGAAGGGCATTGAAACAAACAAACAAACAATCAAACAAAGACTTTATGTAAGCAACTGGGAAAATAATAGTATAATAACAACATTTTTATTGAATCGACACGGATCTAAGTATTGTTTAACATAAACGTACAGTATTATTGGTTAGAACGGAACCGTGTTAACAATGTAATACGCTATCATTAAACTATTATTCAAGATACATTAAAATGACAGGGTTACATATTGCTGAAGTATTTATTTGTTTTTAGATACTCTACATTAGAGGAATATAAATATAAAGATACTAAGCGCATGAAACTTAATCTTTAGATGTCTTATAAACCAACTTATAACTTATTTTAGCAGATATCATCAAATCAATACGTAAAACACAAAAACGATTTTCCTTGTTTCATAAATACTTTGACAATAAAAATCCAGAGCATGAAACCTGGTATGCAACATCCATATAGTTTTGGAACAAGGACTTGGTTCCATATCATAATCTTTGTTTCTTGAAATATAGATATAAGATAATGAGAAAAACTATTATCTTATTAGAGGTCATTTATTAGTACGCAAGAAACGGTCAATGATGGCGCTATCGCCATCTGCCTTGGTCAGTGTTGATGTGATATCAGACGTAATGACGTTGTGTGGGATGGCACGGTATATGCGATATCTGTCATCCTTATTATCACTGTTTGATAATGATTAATAAACACTGAAAAGGCATCACTGGACAATAAACACCTGTAGAAAAATATCACGTTATGTTCGAGAAATTCCCAAATGATCCGAATGCAAAAATAGGACTTTATTATTGAAAAATAAATATTTGCATTCAAAGTCACTGGCCTAAATCCAATTATGATACATACCCCCCCCCCCCACACACACACACACACACACACACGAACACACATCCACACACAACACATTTAATCACTTAAGAGTTTCATAATACATGTATAATTTAAAAGAATCACATATTTATAGTTGGAAAGTCGTGAAGGTTGCTATATGTAATGCATGCCTTTTATATCTCTGGTATGTTAAATTATATTGTACATAATTACATTTTATCTGATATTATACATATATTATGTTAAACATCATATTAACCATTTGCAATTTTTGTGTCTGAATGAGGAACCTGAGTTGATTTTGTTTTCAGGAATTAAATTAGATGACATATTTCGTGGATGATCTGGATACGATTATGAAAGAAACACAAATGAAACATCTAAATACAAAAATCACGACTAGTATAGTAAAATAAAAAAGTAATAACAGTAATAGTATTTGTAATGAAAACGATTACGTTTTCAAACGTTATCTTGCAAAACATCGAGCATGACGGAAGAGCATGTATTTGGCGGCCATTTATGCACGCGGTATTACGTCATCAAGACAGAGTGATAGAGTTATCTCCCATGAAAACAGGTGCGTCCCGACGGAATATAACACGATATGTCAGTCCGGTCTTACAGAGGAAGGACTAACACGGACCGGGAGTAAAATAACAGTGAGGGAAAACATCATGATTGGACTGCTAGTACTATGTTTGGTAGCGACATATGCAGGTATACTTTTTCTTTATATCTATTTGAAAATTTCGGTTCATTTACGTAGAAGAAATCCTGTCGACTCTTTGAAAAAACAATATGAATCGTTTGGCATTGTGACAACGATATGGAAAGAGAAGCGCAAAATAATAAATAAAATGTTTTGTATTTTTACGCTAGAACAAATTATACAGACTTGCAGTAATATATGATTAAGCCAATACATAACCTGTTGATTACAATAATTATGATTTTGGCAATATACCGAATATCATTTCCTTTGTGTTATCGTCGGTGCTTGTATACATGTAATATATAATATACCCATATTGGCAAAATATATATTTGCTGTTGTTGTTTTTTTTAATAGCTGCATACAGTGTGTGCCCGATCCACGTGGAATGTATACCTGGATGTGTAAAAATAGACCAGAGAGGGTGTAAGCTCTGCGCATGTGGGCCAATGATGTTTCATCCGGGTGCCGGATACCGAGGGATGCCCGCAGGAGGTCTGTCCGTCATATCTAATTTAGAACTTCAAGTACCATTAAAAATTAAACTTGAATACGTTAAAAGATAGAGATGAGACGAAACATATGTCGAAATCTACATTTTCAGCCAGTTAAATACAAGCTTTTTTATATACATATGCATACAACTGAAATCTAAGATTGTATGAGTCTATACAAATCACGTTTTGTTTATATGTATATACAATGTATTACACTGAAATCTTCATGTATATGGAGGAAATAAGAGTGAATATCTTATTTTTGTGTGCGAAATAACATTTTTAGAAATTCAATGCTTTTGATATCGCCAGAAATATTCACTTGATAACCCATCAAAACAATGTTCAAAAGGTACAAAATGGCAACTTTTAGTGAAGGTGTTTGCTCTGAAAGTGTTGATGGCATTTTTTGTTTAGGACACATTATTGCTGAATCATGGATATTTATGAACAGTTAGTGAAAATTCTTGATTAAGGTATGCTTATATACAGGTATGATGGGCGGGGCCAGTTTCACCCCCGGGACACTGGGCGGCGGCAGCCTGATCGGGGGCGACGCCGGTCACTCCAGTGGATATCACGCGGCCAAACCTGCAGAAAAGCCGCTCAAGGTTCGTGACATGGACTCTAATCTTAAACCCGTACTTATTAATTCTGCATTTAAACTATGTATATATTTTGCATATCATTGTATGTATCCCGTACAGGTTTGATAGTTTAAACTTATTAAATAGAAAGATGATCTATTAACAATTTTGTCATTCCTAAAGATACATTTAAAATCAAAACAAATGTTATGCGTGCATGAAAAAATCTATTGTGAGATGTTATGCTGACAATACTTCGTATGTAAGTACAATTGTCTCTTCTTTTTCTTTCCATCCTTCGTACGTTATATTTCCTCAACATTCCAGGAATGCACGGGCACCATGTTGTGTATGATGACGTGCAAAGGACATTACTCTCTCAGTGATGATATCGGTTCCAATGGTTGTCGCGCCTGCACGTGCCCGCGTGAAAAACCGGAAGTACATGGTAATGTCTGATACGTGTTTTTATTTAGTTTGTCGAACGTCCGTGTCAGTTATCGAATACTTTTGAGTTTTGTTATACTTATGCTCGGCGATCAACATAAATAATAGTTCCTACGCCAGCCAGCCCTAGGCAGTCGTTCGTGTGTATATATCCCAATGAGGCCTCATAAAAAGGTAAGGCACTAATTTTCACGTTCTGTTGGTAGAAGGTGAAAACGCATGAAATGTAAAATAGCTGCACCTATTTCTCTTGTAGTCGTGACAACGGAGAAGAAGCCCCCACCCCCGGAGGTCCACACGGTGGTTGTCCAGAAACCCGCCACCCACCACGACTGCACGGGTACCAAACTCTGTATGATGACGTGTAAGGGAAAATACATCCTTGGTGACTATGGCAACGACGGTTGTCAGTCCTGCGCCTGTATACCAGGTAGATATGGACTTCTCTTATCAAGCTTTTCTACCAGAAATAGCTGTGAAAAGGCACACAAATCCGCTAGAAGGAAAAAGAAGGTCGCGTTTGGAATCACATTTTGAAATTATTTTCGTTTCATTCAAAGGCAACAAGTATTTCTCCAAGCCGGGAATCGTCGAATAGATCTTATCATAAGTTTACAGAAACGCTACAATATTTATGAATATCATCAATGGGTTTATGCACTGATATTATTCATTAATTGTCATTAGGTATATCTACAGTGGCCTCCAGCTGGCTTGCGGTAGGTCGGTGATTCTACCCGGATGCACCCGTGCAATTGGGGTCTTCCTCCACCTGTAGTTAGCTGG
Organism: Solen grandis; assembly: GCA_021229015.1. Taxonomy (NCBI): domain Eukaryota; kingdom Metazoa; phylum Mollusca; class Bivalvia; order Adapedonta; family Solenidae; genus Solen; species Solen grandis. The sequence continues at coordinate 37,431,554 of CM037791.1, forward strand.
ACGTCGCTATATGACTGAAATACTGTCGAAGCGACGGTAAACTCAAATAGTCAAGTCAAGTTAAGTCATATCTACAGTGACTTACACTACGTTCGTCATAAATAATTTATTGATACTTCCGGTGAGAATTATGTACAAAAATACTGTGTAAATAGTAATGATAAAAGATGGAAATTTGATGATGACGATGATGATGATGATGATGATAAATTT
>CM037791.1:37431866-37481866 GCA_021229015.1 Solen grandis
CGCTCTGTCAAAGGAAGAATTTGTAGACAGTATTTGAAATCCATTTTACACAAGTATAATGCATTAGATAGAGTGCTTTCTAATGGAACATAAGAAAAAAATACATCTTCTGGAAGCCCGGCTGTGTCTCGACATTTGATAAAAACTGTCTCTTTGTAGTGAACCGTTATCACCATAGATTAGCTTCAGCGACAGGGTTTTGTACTTCTGTGGTTCAGTTGATTTTTTTTCTGCAGTTTTCACCTCATTTAATCTTTGTTTTTATCTTCCAGTGGTCCAATTTAAAATCGCTTTCGATAAATGGGACAAAAAAAAGAAAACCACACGCACACACACGTTTTTTTTTTTTTTTTTTTTTTTTTCATTGTAGAATTACCATTGAAGTTAAAAAAGATAATGTGAATAAATAAAACGTGAGTTTTAATACGGGCTTGGAATCCAATTACTGGGTTTCGAAGCAAAACCCCATGAAATGCAAAACTTGTCGTGACGGAATTGTATGTCAACTGGTTATATAAAACCGGATACACAATGACCTTGGGTGTAACACAGACAACTAAAACACATCACCTACTATCTAAAATGCGAATTGACTCTCATTCACATATATAACAGGGTCCCTCAGACATTGCCTTATAAAACTGCCATGCATTTTACTGTATTGCATTCGTAGTCTTGATGGGTGAGGCGCCTTTATAATGACACCGGGTCTAGTTTCTCAAGTGAGCAGGAAATATTCGATAATAATTTTCACAAAAAAAAAACATGATGTGCGAGATTCAGTTTAAAGGAGAAAAACATGTAATAAAATAGCAACAATGAGGTCTCATGTTCTACTCGAAGACATTTGCAATGAACACAATGTTTATGATGACAATATTATGACTGGGTGAAATATGATTTTCGAATGCGTTTCAGATATCGGAAACGATATTGCTTTTTTTTCTTCCCAATTAATTTGATGATGCTTCGTGTATTAAACGGATATTTATGTCTCCCCTCCGACTGAAGCGGATGATTTTATTTTTTTTATATCTATGAGGTGAGATTGTTACGATGTTGACAAATTCAAGTTATAGTTTAAGTTTATTCAAATTCGAATTTTTTAAAAAAAATTCACAAACTTGGTGAATGTTGTATTGACTCCGTAACCGTATGACGTATCAGTAAAGATAATTTATTTTTTTGTATATTTTCTTTTGTATAGTCAAACCTGTCGGAAGCGATATCGCTAAATGCAGGTTGACCGCTTTAAACAGTTGACCGTTAATACAAGTTCAACTGTATATATTACATTACTAACAACGTGTGTAGCTAAGGCAGATGTCATGTATCAAAATCCAACATTTTAATAAATTGCCTACGTTGTTTAGTCATTATTCAGGAAATTATAACATGTACCTTTGATATCCCTAATATAATAATGCCGCTTTAAATGATTAAATGATTATGACTAGGCATCATTTATCATTAACCAACATTGAAAGCAATATTACAAATCGAAATTCTCTATATTTTAGATTTCGCTCAATTTGGGATTTGCTGTTCGATTGAAAATTATACCCCATGGTTCCTCTGTTTCTCATAATATATCTGTGTACTCGCTTTGAAGCGCATCACCTAGGTCTGCAGGAATACCCCCGGTAAAATGAATGCGTGCTCCCGTGTCAGGTACCAGGGCGCTGTATGACAACAAACTGAGCTTTACATATGCAGTTCAACTATCAAATTATATGAATGATGCAAAGAAGCATCCGGCTTATTGACAATTCTTTTATCAGATGGCGCTGAATCCATAAATCTTCCAAACTCTAGTGACATTTATCGCAGTAGGTGTAAATTAGAAAGCCCTCGGATGATTATATAGCCGTCACAGGAACAAAACAATTTCATAAAAAAAAAGATGAAACGCCTGACTGCAACGCCGTTATCTGCAGCAGTATGACTTCATATCCGATGCATTAGAAAGGTATCGTAGATTGAATTCGATTAACCACACTCAGCGTTGTTATACCTAAATACTTTCACTCATAATTAAATGTAATACGAATACCCATATAATTCATTCCATGGGAAACATTGTCAGTTATCAATGCAGTGGTTCATGCCAGCATCGTTATGTACCTGTCAAAAATGGTTCGTAAAAAAAGGAGTAACTGTGGTTGAATGTAATTATACCTAATCTAGCTCCATGTAGTGGTGGTGAAATTCGAGTTTTTACTTATTTATTGACAATATTTATATATCAATAATGATGAACCTATAATTTGGTTTTTGTGATAGTTGATGAGGATAAATTTTCCCAACGAGTGGTTACAAAATTATCAAATACCATTTAGGTAATCGCACCTAGCATCACGGTAACTGGGTCAGGGTTTTTTTTTTTTTTGGTTTTTTTTTTTTCATTAAAAATTAATTGTAACTGTTATGTACATGTATCATTTTTTCACAAATGAAATATGTTTAATTTAATTGACATTAATATGTTTGATACGTTAAGTATCCTTAAAGCAGCTCGTTCACTTTTACTATGATTTGAAACTATGTGTATGTAATACGTCTATCGGTACTCATCTAGAAATCGCAGCGACGGTAAACCCCAATACAATACAATACAATACAATACAATACAATACAATACAATACAATACAATACAATACAATACTATACAATACAATACAATACAATACAATACTCATCTAGAAACGCATGGCCAACACCAAAGCAAAACTCCGTGATTGTTAAAAATATTGATGTTTTTCTTCCATTACAAACTATAGCGTTACAAACGGCATTAAACTTATATCTATAAATTAAAAAAAAATATAAATAGAGTGTTTATTTCTGTATGCCGTCACAAGACTGTTCACATTCATCATTCGCGAATGCGCAACATTTTTGGCTAGACATTTTAATAATACTTAAGAATCTGCAAACTTGGATTGGGGAATACGCCAAATTGTAGAATATGTCACGCGACACAACACGCTTTTGTTTCGGGAGATATCGTTTACTACAGATTTAGCCGGAATTCCCCGAAGTCTGTTTACGAAAAATACTGTTTACTGTGCAATGTGACCCACACTTGCCGAGTTTATTTGTTTAGAAAAAAGAAACTTCTTAAAAAAAAACATATATTTCTACCTTTAGGCATTTAATTACTTCGTGGAAGTGTTTTAGGTAAGCAACGTCATACGTGCAAATCAACATGTATATATTTTCGTTTTAAATTGACCCATATCTGCACATTGCATATACCAGAGCGTCCTTTCGTGCACTTTAACAAAGAACAATTCCGATGAAATGTCAAGTTTATCGAATTCAATTTCATCTTGCACAGTCCATCAAAGAAATCATCACCAGGTATTGACTGGCGTTATTTGTTTAATCTTTTCGATCGATTTCAATTCCGTACAGAACCCGTTTTTCTTCAGAAAATATAGTCTGTCTTCCATATATCACAACAGATTTTGTTTTATTCTATTATTTAGATAGGTCGGAAGCGGCTTTCAGAAGAAAAAAAACTTATGATGTCATTCGTTTTAATATAAAACGGCACAATACTAGTTATTGTTCAGTCGACGCAAAACATGTGCATTCGAAATTGTCAAAAGAATTACACAAGTTTGTGTACCGTAATTATATTACCTGAAACAGCACTATCTATTTTCATGTCACTTCGCTACATTTGTGTGTAGGGGATGGGGGTTAGTTATTCGATAGTTCCAAAGTGGTGTCATATAATTTCACAGCGACTTTTCAGGAGGCATCTGAGATAATATATAAGTATTGGTATCGTTTATATTTCAAATTTTATGGAATGCGACGCGAAACTAAGCGCTGCGATAAATCCATAAACTTTAGAATATTAACGATAACATATTTACAGTTTGTCACGTACGCCATACAGCTTTGTCATGACCTCGCCGTGTGGGCCCCCCTTCCGTTTGATTGAAACAAATTCATTGAATATTTGCATCAATAACTGCTCAGTAAGAAATGTTACAAACCAAAAATAAAGTTTGGTGTATATGTTGATCAATCATTAAGCTGGTTAGAGCATTTTAAATTGATTTGTAATAAACTTAATTCTTATTTACATCTTTTTGGGATATTTCCCATTTTCTAACACTTAAAGCAAGGAAAATGTTTTACTAAGCACAAATATCTCATATTACAGACTAATGTTCCAGCATATAGAGTATATGTAGCAAAACTGAAATGGCTAAAGTAACCAGATTGCAAAAAGGAGCGTGCAAAATTGTAATAAAGTTATCAGTTAGGACACACTCACATAACCTATATAAGGAACTGGATATTTTACCGTTCTCGTAAAGAGTGAACTTTCATGTAGGGGTATTAGTCTACAAAACATTAAACAACCTAACGCCCATATTACTGAACATCTTACAGCCGTGTGCAATAACAATTATGTGTTAAGATCTCAAGCAAACAACAAATTGACATGTGATTGAACCGAACACAGAACTCTATTTTGGACATACGGGCGCTTTAGTATGGAATGGTTTGCCTAATTGTATTAAATCGGCAACAAACGTGCAGTCACTTAAAAGGTTGCTTCATCATTATTTCATCCAATGCCCTTATTTATTATTCCTTGTTTCGGGTTTCGGAACTTAATCAATATGATTCAAACATTTGTACCTAAATTTGTCAAACTATTTACATGTAAAAAAAGGCATGAACATCACCGAACGACGGGGTATAATTTACTGTGTATATAAGCGTAAACGTCCAAATGATATGTACAATTCGTTTGGTATTAATGTATCAAATATTACGCTTTGATTTTTATTCCTGATGTTAATATTGGGTTTCTGCTCAGAGATTTGAAATATTTTCAATGATAAGTAAGCAGACAATTCCTCTTCCAATCTCATCATCACTTTTTACATCATTTTCATTATAAGCAACATCATCTGCATAAATATGCTAATTGAATTCTATTAAGAACTTCAGACTTGTTTTTTTTTTTGTTGTTTTTTTGTTTTTGTTTTTTTTGTTTATTGTTATTATATTTTCTTTCATCACCATTGCACATGACATTGATGTTTTATTTCAGAAGGCTTCGTGTAAAGAAGTTATACTTACAATGTTTGTTAACTTACTATGCTACCTTCTACATGTATAAATATTTTTTTATTATTATTATTATAAAGTTCCACGTAATATTTTAAGTATGAACAAGAGTCAGTGAAGTTTGATACATGTATATTTGAGCTAGCAAAATACGACATCCGCCAATAATCCGCTTTGGTCAGGCAGGCACCATACACACCATCCACACTACATATCAAGACCTGACTTTTCATTGTATGCTATATATTTTCCACGTTTTGGAAATGCATGCATTACATTGGACGTTAATGTCAGACGACAAACTGTAACAGTACCTTTTTTTATTCTTTTTTTTAATTTTTTTAGCTTATTTTGTAAAGTCATATTGACTTAAATATTATATATATATATATATATATATATATATATATATATATATATATATATATATATATATATATCCGCATTTCGCTTACCAGCTGGAATGAGCAAAAAGACAACCAGTCAAATTTCTATCAAATATAGTCTGTGTTTATATTCCTCCAAGTTTTATACGGCAATATGTATGTTAATGCAAGTTATTTTCGATGCTCACGTGACATCGCTTGTCAATCATCACAGAGGCGCACGGTCTAACCGTGTATTAGAAACATTGATTACTCCACAGGCGTAGAAATTGCCAAGTCCACTGCTATTTCCCTGCCCTTTTTAGCTTTCAGCTGAGCGGAAAAGGTCAAGCACATGTTTTATACAAATGGCAGGAGTCCATCATCGGTGTTATGTCTGTTGCAAATTGCTGCTGTTCATTCTTCCGGGTTTCCGCGCAGCTGAGGTATAGGATCATTGAGATTCATTTCTTTTATACAAAACAAAACAATCGTTGAAGCCTCTTACCTACGAACTTTCGTTCGTCTTCTTTTACATTTTTCAGCTTAAAAATGATTTAAGGTAACTCAATCCTTCATTTAATTATAATTAGGAACCTTCAAACGTTTAAAAAATGCAAGCATTTATTGACTGAGGTGTAGGCTCTTTTTTCTCAAAGTCTTTAAAGGCGCGCAATTATTATATATTTTCCCACGATCATTCGGTGGACTATGACCACAGTTTAATAGTTGATGGCCTTAACCAGCAATGTTCATGGGCGCTGTAATCAAAGGCACTCGGGTTAGACCCCTATGTATTCGAACGTCACTGTAATTAATGACTTACAAACATTTTGGCGCTGAATTTATTTTCTCACTTGTAAAGATGATGAACCAGAATTTTGAAGTATCCCTGCATTTGCCAAAATGTTTTGAATAACTGCTACAACAAGCAATGTATTAAACTAAGATGTAAAATAGGGTACAGTCATGTTAAAGGTAAATATTGATGAACGTATAGGGAACATTGCTGCTTAAGAACAATAAATCCAATGAAAATTAAACGCATCTAATTCTTAATTTGGCAATATCTAATTATCACACAGACACATACATACACATACATACACACACGCAAAGACAAACAAAGATAGAAAATAAAGTACGAATACTTGAAGGCCATACGTGACAGACTGCAGCTCGAAATATTTCAATTACGATGAAAAGACTTATGGAATTTCATTTTAATCATACGAAAGGAAAAAGCCATTAAATTGCATAATATATTATACCTGATAGCATCATATAATTTCCAAGGCTGTATATTTAATCAATATTTGTATAATTATTGAATATATAACTGAAGACTTGGAAACCATTATGTCTGCTAGAAACAATACTATAAAACTATAATGACATCCTATTGTATTTCTAACGATATGCATATTATATTGGGAAAAATTGTTGATAGCATTTATATTTTAATGAAATACTTTTTTTTCTTTACATAATCCCGTAAACTATATTTTTGATTATTTGCAAAATTGAATTCTTGCAATTAATACAAACCGCTAGGTTTTGTTCTCTATAATACCAGTAATATATCCTTTAGCAATCGGGGATTGATGTTGATTTAGGAAAGAAGCGTTTATGTGAAAACTATATATTTAAATATTTATTGCAAAGTGGCATACAGGTAGACACTTCGGAATACCATTACATGAAGGAAGCTGGAGGGAGGGACTTCAGGCCGTCTCGTGAATAAAACAATCTTAAGTATTGCATCGAGCTTGATTCAAACCCGGAACCTTCTTGTGCAAAACAATGCGTTGATATTTATTGTAGGTGGGACAGAATTTGAAAACGTTTTTAAGTTTCCGGCAGGGGGTGGGGGAGTAATAGACAAAGCATCGATGGACTGAAAATACTTGAGTAAGCGATTTACTATTTAACCTCTCGGGAACAGAGGGACCTTGTATTTTTGACAGCACTTTAGAATCATAGGATAAGATACATTGACTGGACCAAGCACAGTTAAACGATATGAGATTCATTTCTCTCTTCGGAAGCCCCATCACGTTACTCTAATGTTTAACCCAAGTTAATAATCCGACCTCTTCATTATCAAATACGGTAGACTGCTATTCCACTGGCGGGATAGTTTATTAAAAGAGTCATTTACTGTATTTAGCATTGAACTACTCTATTCTGAGGGTCTCCAATCCTCTCCCAGGTCAAGTTTACTTGCTGTTATTAAATAATGCGAGTACCAATAACTGTATTGGTAAGGCTTCCTCGTTCTCTTCAACCTCAACAATTGTTTGTATTAAGGTTGTTCCCTTTATATACACTGGATCAGAAAATTGCATGTCTTTGATTACACTAAAGATTAGACCCTTTCAATTACAGTATTGATATACTGACGATATACTGACGGGCAAAAGAAACGCCCCATTCCTATTTGATGTCCGATTTTTCAGTATTCGTGATTTAGAATTACAAAAAACTTATTGTCATCTGCAAATTTGAATATTTTTAATTAAAAAATGATCGTAAAGAAATTATCAAATTGTTACAGTTTAAAAAAAACGTAATTTTAAATAGACCGGTCGGAGAATTTTCATTTCGAAAATCAGACGTTGGTGACGGTGGCGTAAAGTTAGATCTAAACCACGGTAGGGTCTACGGCAGGTAATCCCGCGTTCCCTCAGTCGTCCTCTAACCGTATAACGACTTATTGGGCGACCACGGTTACCGACTACTAAACGCGATGTCGATTCCGCCGTCACAAACCTATCACGCAAATGACGTTGACGTATGAAATTATCTTGTCTTACAGACGTCACACGAGGTCTTCCTGAACGTGGCCGATCGGCAAACGTTCCCGTAACTCTAACACGTCGAACAAGACACCAAATCGTCGCACGCGAGACGTTAAAACGTCTGGCGACTTGTTCTTGCGTTCGCCCGCATTCGAGCAAGCTCTCTCTTCAGAATTTAGCCTTGGCATTCTTAAATACGAATGTTTAATCAGAAAATCTCTGAAATTGTGATTGTATATCGACTAGCACATGTAACTGTGTAAAATGTGATCGAGTTCACCACGTGGTAAACATACACGAGGTGCACGTGGAAATCATGAGCAGCCACCGGAAATGGACATTGGGCTGAATAGAAGCGCACGATTTTTTCTTTGCCGTGATTGTCGGTCAATGTACATGTATACAGACTACATTTCACTAAAATTTCAATAGATATGAGGAAAATAACGCCAAATTCCGTTGGGGCGTTTCTTTTGCCCGTCAGTATAGTTTCAATATGCGAGTATATACTTAGTTACAAAAGGAAGTGCGCTATTGAGTATTTTGTTTATTCAAAGCACTCTTTCTTTTCAATATATTAATCACATGAGTAAGTTTGTATTGACACTTTTGAAGCACCACTTGTTTTCAGTGTATTGATACATGTATCAAGGTTATATGGGGAAATTCCAGCCAGTGATGGTTGAACTATATCCGAATTGATAGTGACTGACTCACTCGCACATTTATGTTTTTTTTACTGTGACTGTTATCTCCAGTTCCGATCATTGATTTAGTTTTATTCAGTTTCGACTTCTATTATGCAATATTGTTACTAAACATAAAACACACACTTAGTGACAAGCCAGAAAGCAGTCTCCGTGTAGTAAAAATATTGTGCCTGAATATAGCCCCGCAAAAGTTATCCAATGCAGAAATGATGGCATCGCAAGCGAAACTTTAAAAAAAAAAATCAGAAATGCCAGACTGGTGTAACGATTTCAAGTGACCCCATATTCAAGTTTCCCCGGGAACATGAAAATGGTTTTATATTCCCGGGTATGGAACTACATTATAAAAACGCGTGAGCTTAGAGCAATCCCAAAATACTGTGCGTCTGTTGCCGAGGCTTTTATGGAGGACTTTTGGTTTTCAGCGTATTGATACATTAAAACCATGCGCTTAAATCAACGAAAACCTTCAGCAACTTGTTCTAAGATAAAAGCTATACGTGCACTGGGTGTGCATCTAACTAGAATAATGTCGGTAGCTCTACCATCGTACCCTAGGGCACTCGAGGCCATTTGCCACTCACACTGGAAAAACCCGTATGGTGACCTTTTCAACTAATTGCAATAGACTATACCAACAATCATTGTCGTGTAGACTATTTTTATACAGATGAGTCTGTATTACATGTAGCGTTCATCTGTTCTTAGCGGTCAACCTGTATTTAGCGGTCAATTTTAATATTACCAATTTATAACATTTGTTTTGCGATCACCTCTGTTAAGTGGCCTGCTTCTCTTGTTCCCTTGACGGACCGCTTAAGACAGGTTTGACTGTATCTTTGTTTGGGAAATTATATCTGAAACCCTTTGTAAATCATGCAGACAAAAGGTCACGAATCTATAGATTGTCATGGCATTGTTATATACAACAATATGCTCAGTACAAAAGAAAACGCATACAATGAAATTTTGGTATAAAGCATGTACTTATTCAAACCCTATGCTGATACTAAAGGAACGTGTTTTTGAAACAAAATATTGAAGAAAAAAAATATATCTTTAAAAAATGTGTTCGGCGTAGAACTAGCTAAATAATTGTCAATTGTAACATGTAAAAATATTATTAAGTTGGATGTTTATAAATGCCAAGATTGTGGGGAGTATTGTGAAGACTATATTCCAGAAAAGATTTAATTTACAAACTAAAAAAAAAAAAAAAAAAAACTATTCTATCAACTTCCATTTTATAGTATGCACTTTTTGATTTTAAAGTAAAGACAATTCATATTCAATTCATTCAGGGAATATTGTGGTCTAAAATAGACATACGCCTGCTTCTCATTTAGTTGGTTTAAAAAAATATTGCCAAAGCGGCATTTCTAAATTGATATGGACGTGTTAAATTTTTATAATTGTGTTTCCTTTCATGTTTAAACTGAAAAAGAAACCTGATATATCAAGAAGAAATATATATACAATCTGAAACTCACATCTTAAATTGGAATATACCTAGTATCCTAAAAATAAATCATATAAGCCAATGATAACATTACATTTACTTTGACTTCATTTGCACACCAACATTTGATTGGTTAGAGAAGTAGGTCAAAATGCATTTTATACAGCTACGCCTAAAAACTACGATAGCCAGGTCTCGTAAATAATACCCTGATGTAATTAGCTACATGGCTTCCGGTGATTTCAGATCAGATAAATCAAATGGATTACTCCTTTTTTTCAGCTTATTTCCTTGCTTTCATAAATATTGTATGGGTGGTTATCTGTAGATTAAGAAATACCCTCAACTGTGTACAATCATATTATCTTGTGCCCTTTCCTTCGACCTCTTGGAATGGTTAATGGCCAATTTCCTGATATACCTCAACATTAGTTACAAGCTTGCTTCATAATACCATTATGTTTCTGTGACCTAAGGAAAGGTAAATCGAATATGAAAGTATGGTGGCATATTTCTGCCAGCCACTTATCCACATAGCTATGTCGAAACTTTTCTGAAAAATTGTCACATATTCAGTTAGTATCTGGCAAGTAGCAAATTTTCAAGTTATCTACTTAGGTGTTTTAACAGGACTTAAATGTCTGTTAGTGCCCACACTGCCAACCATATATTCACTTAAGATAATGGATATCTCGCCTTTATTCAAGTTAGTCAGTTAAATTATGTGGATAACAAGCATTTTTTTCACATAATTGTCTTAAAAAAAGCATGATATCCAGTTAACCTAAGTGAATATGTGATTGGCAGTAGTGGGCACTAACAGACAGTTTAGTCCTGTTAAGATACCTAAGTGGATAACTTGAAAAGTTTCTATTTGCCAGATAATAACTGAATATATAACAATTTTTCAGAAAAATGTTGGCATAACTAAGTGGATAAGTGGCTGGCAGAAAATGCCACCATATGAAAGCTATTATTAACTCTAAATACAAATTTTGTTTGTTGTGTTTTACGTCCCACCGACGATATTTCAGTCACTTGGAGACGATGTCTACTTGAGACGGATATAGTGCTGTCACACTGTAGTATCCCGCTGTAGACATGTGGCATAATACCACACCGAGTCACATTATCTCGACACCGGGCCAACCAGTCCTAAAACAACCCTTGTATGCTGAGCGCTAAGCAGGGAAATACCTGTACAATTCACGTGTTAAACAGGAGAAAAGTATAATATACATGAATATTAAACAAATGCTTGCAAAACATATGCGGACTTTCAATGTGTATACTTGAATACATTTCGAAACCATATAGTTGACGGATTATTTCAAGAGCCGTAACTTATCCTGAATTACAAATAGAATATGTTAAAACTAACTTATTCTACGCATTATTTATGCTTTCTTAATGACTAGCTCAGCACGAGCAATGTTCATTATTATAAGCACAGATTCAATTATTCAATTTCGCATCCATACAAAACTATTTCTTCCAGAAATTCTCAAAGATTGATTAGAAATCAGGAACATGAAATGGGAGAAAATCAGTTTAGCTGGAATAGCATATTAAACTATTGTATTTAGAAGTGCTACATTTTAGTGGCTATCATGTTGTTCGGATAACAGATATAGTATTTATTTCGAAATAGAGATTCAGATTTTGTCGGGGCCTCCGTGGCCGAGAGGGTAAAGCCGTAGACTTTAACACTCACTCAGCCCCTCGCCGCGTGGGTTCGAATCCCGGCAGGGTCATTCGGATTTTCATGTGAGGAAGCCTTCCAGCTGGCTTGCGGTAGGTCGGTGGTTCTACCTGGATGCCTCCGTGCATTCGGGGTCTTCTTCCACCTGTAATTAGCTGTAATATGACTAAAATACTGTCGAAGCGACGGTAAACTCAAATAGTCAAGTCAAGTCAAGTCAGATTTTGTCAAGAAAGCAAATTACCCGGTTCGATTAAAAGCCAAGTATTGTTTTAAATCTCTGAATATAAACACATATAAAAATAAATAAATAAATCACAACTACACAATCATTTCTTTTTTCATGCACTATTTTTGTGACAGATTTTAATTGATATGCCTATGTTTGACAACAAAGTCGATCTAACATTTACACTGAAATTCCTTTCTTTCATAATTGAATAGTAATTCGGACGCCATTTTGTCTCGGATTCATATAAAAAATGGCGGAGGTGTAAAATAATGGGTCTTTCGGGTGACAAGAAACAAGAATAGTTTTACGCTTCAGGTAAAAAAAAAATGCAAGTCACGTGTTCAAATATCCCCACAGTATGTATAATTCGTTTCAAGATATGTGAAAGTAAATTGTATTTTACTATGGTAGCATATTTCTGCCAGCCACATATCCACTTAGCTATGTCGAAAATTTTCTGAAAAATTGTCACATAGTCAGTTAGTATCTGGCAAGTAGAAAACTTTCGTGTTATCCTCTTAGGTATTCTGCCTGTTAGTGCCCACTACTGCCAGCCATATATTCACTTAAGATAACTGGTTATCTCGCCTTTTTTCAAGTTAGCCAGTTAAATTGTGTGGACAACAAGTATTTTATCACATAATTATCTGGAAAAAGGCATGATATCCAGTTAAAATAAGTGAATATGTGATTGGCAGTAGTGGGCACTAACAGACTGTTAAGTCCTGTTAAGATACCTAAGTAGATAACTTGAAAATTTGCTACTTGCCAGATACTAACTGAATATGTGACAATTTTTCAGAAAAGTTTCAACAAAGCTAAGTGGATAAGTGGCTGGCAGAAATATGCCACCATAATCTGGCAAGTAGAAAACTTTCGTGTTATTTTCTTAGGTATCTTAACAACAAAACTGCCTCTTAGTGCTCATCACTGCCAGCATAAATTCATTTAAGATAACTGGATATTCGCCTTTTCAAGTTAGTCAGTTAAATTATGTGGATAACAAGCATTTTCACATAATTATCTGGAAAAAGACATGATATCCAGTTAAAATAAGTGAATATGTGATTGGCAGTAGTGGGCACTAACAAACAGTTTAGTCCTGTTAAGACAACTAAGTAGATAACTTGAACATTTGATACTTGCCAGATACTAACTAAATATGTGACATTTTTTCCAGAAAAGTTTCAACATAGCTGAGTGGATAAGTGGCTGGCAGAAATATGCCACCATATTTTATAATAGAACACCCCTTTTCTATCAAAAGTATTATACCTTATTTATTAAGGCAAGTCAAGAAATAGTGCAAATTAGAAAGTGCATGTCTGAATAAAAAAACTATGTAAAATGCGTTGTTTTTTCTGCTACACTGGTTGATTTAAATCATTATTTTAAAGAATTAAAAAAAAAATCAAAATGAAAGAGAGGTGATTATTTATGATATCGTTACACTTTTTTCTCCGTGATATTTCCATCCTTTTTTTTATAAAGTTTGCAACATTCAATGATCTGCTGTGTGCCTTAACACTATATTCCACTGACGTTTACAGCAGTTTCCTATCTCTGTAGGGCATGACACTATTATAATGAAATAAAAATGATGCAAATTTTAACAAAATTGACATGTTCAAGAAATAAATTCGATTTACAAAGGAAGATATAAAATAAATTTATCAAACAAAAATTCCTGAATTTCGCATTGCAACTTTAATTTCTCCTTTAATTTGATTCTCTGCATCAGTTTAGTTTATTTCATCTGAATAATTCAAATGCAATCTATGTAGATAGTATTGGATGGGGCTCTTGATTTTAACTTTTAATCTACACCCAATCAATTACGCGCTTGTTCCAATATTCTCCGGAAAAGGAGCATTCCCTGTATTTTTTCCTCGTCAATAATCGTACCTGTTTTTGTATAACGATGCAAACATTTAGCACATTTCCTACGTTCTATAACGGGAGCAATTTAACTATCAGATGTGATCAAGTTGTTCTTAAATGCAATTTAGATAACTGCATGCAATGGTGTTATAGACCAGTTAGAATTAACACTTGCAGCAGTATGTGATATCACTGTTTATCGTCCTCGGTGGCCGAGTTCTAAGATCGTTATCTTCGGGAGCTGGAGGTCGTGGGTCCGATCCCTGGCCCGTACATACCATACCATACCGTCCCGTACCATACCGTACCGTACCGTACCGTACCATACCATACCGTACCGTACATATTGTTATAGCTCCCTTGCATGGTGCTCAGCAAAAAGGTGTAATTCCAGGACTGGTTGGCTCTGTGTCAGGATAATGTGACTAGGTGTGTAATCATGTCACGTGTCTTAAGTGTGATATTGTTGTGTGGCAGCACTATATCTGCCCCTAGTAGTCATTCTCTCCAACAAACAACTTATATCCCTGTTAGGAAATCATGTATTGAATTTGCTCTTCTGTAATTTAGTTGAGAGGGACCGTCGGATTTTGTTTTAATGTGGAAGCCTTCCAGCTGGACTGGGATAGGTTGGTGGTTCAACCCCGGTGCCTCTTTGCTTTCGGTGTCTTTCTCAACCCGTATTAAGCTGAATGAATTACTGTCGCAGCTAAAGTACTCCATTCTTATTTAAAAATCAGCTCTTCGTTTTCACTTCGATACCCTAAGCTGCGAAGTTCTCACAACATCCCGGGAGAGGTAGTTTCAAGTCGACATTAACGTCATGAGTATTCATAAAAAAATAATATCGAAATCGTCCCATCAGAATGTGCGTTTCAAAACAATTTGAATTTGAAAATCTGAATATCTTGGTAATATCCACAAAATAAAACTTTTCGTTCGCTGCCGTCAACTTGCGATTATTCATAAAGCTATACCCTATGTATAAGTGCTAATCAAAGATCAATTTTAGTCGACCTTTTATGCGATGTTATCAGATCCTACGAGCGAGTGTCAGTTAATATTCGGATTTAATAAGTTGGCATAATTACTGTCAAACCTGTCTTAAGCGGTTAGTTAAGGCAACAACAAAAGAGGCCGCTTAGAGAAGGTGGTCTCTAATTGGAGGTAAAACATACAACAACATACAAGTTTGGTTATATCAAAACCGACCGCTAAATGCAGTTTGACCGCTTTATATATGTGGCCTCTAATAAAAGTGAAATAGTACAATGTACCAGGATAAAAGAAAAAAGAGCACACCAAACATGTTCAGCAAATACCCAAATAATAATTGTAGAATATGTATAATGATATATTATGAATACCCTCAATCATTGAATTTGTACTAGCATTATTATTTTAAATGATATAGATATAAAGACTTTTAATTATGCAGTTTGATTATATACCTGCAAACTCAGGAGTGAAAATGTACGGGGGCATCATGATGTTTGCTTTTTGGTAATTTATATCTATTTGTAATGACTAAAAAATAAAGAAATTCAAGTCAATAAGATCTGTCTAGTATCCCCATTGATGGCAAGTGATATTCCATTGATTTAAATGAAACTTATACCATTACATTCACTATTATTCAATATTTTGGCAAATATTTGCATTTTTTTAAGAAAAATGTATGATTTTTGTTCATATAGTCGCCATTTTATTATTGATAGCTATAACAATATGGCGACTGTATAAACGTCCATCATGTAGTTGCTGTTTTCTTCAAAAAGGCAAAATTTTGTCGAAATATTGAATAAGAGTGAATTTAATGGTTTACTGTATTATTTCCCTCTGGGAAACCAACATAGTTTTGGAAAATTATATCAGTAACAAATATAAACAACGTCCTTGGTATTGATTCACCTGAGGCAAATAGGCGATAACTGACCCCGGTGATCCGTTCAAAGCTGCCATAAAACGTCTGCAACCCTAAAACGGCCGCAGCAACAAAGCACATAATGAAATTATCTTTGTTATTGAGACAATGCAAGGCCTTCCGCTGTGCTAATCTATAAGGCTACTCATAAATGTTAAATGCTCATCAACCAAGGGCTCAAAATAGTCATTGAACGGTAGAGTATCCGAAATTCCCCTCATTTCTTGTGTTTACAGAGGTCATCCTAACGCAAGGTGATGACAGTCGATTTAAGCGTGACCATTTTTTTTTCGTATTACTAATTAATTTGTCTCGAGGTTTGTGTTTCAATCTTTACATTTTTAAAATCATATTTTGATTTGTATTTCGACAATGGAAGCCCTAATCTTTTTTGCAACATTTCGGACATGTTGCATTTGGTAGCCGAGGGTGTCCGTTTCTGTAATTTTTCCAAAGTTAAACTGGATTGTGGGACAGAGAAAACAAACAATCAGGAACTGACTATCAGTTCTAGCTCAGTGCTTTAATTCGGGTAAAATAAATTCAAACTTTTAGTCAATTCCGAGGTACTTGGTTTTTATACCGCAACAAATACTTGAATAAAATCAGAGGGTGGCTAAACAAAAGATGTTAAGTTAGAACTGGCAAGCCTTCCTTTCAAGAGATAATTCTATTTTCTTGTTCATTTCAATTCCATTATTTCAAGGTATGTAGTACAATAAAGAAACCATCCTCTATGTCTTACTTCTCGAAAAGCGACCTTCAGTCAATGATGGATGCATTTTTTTTTTTTGCAGTCTTGTACTAGCGTCGTATGATTAATATGTCTGGTTACAAAATATTGAACTTTGTCGCGCCAGTAGTCCATTTCACCAGAGGATCGGCACTTCCTGTAATACTTCGCTGCTTTAAAAAGACCAATGATTATCAATGACTGGAGAAAATTCCTAAGTCTATGTTTATTTCCCATTGAACAATGCGTGGAATTATACACCAGCATGTAAATTAGATATTAGGGTAGTGCTCGTTGATTTTCGTAGGTTTACGTCTCATTTCGGAGTGAAATTGTCTATGACTATTTGTCTGATATGCATGTTTGGTAGCTGCCAGGGAAAGCTTAGTATTATGTTTGTTTCAGCCGATTTTTATTTTACAATGGTAAAGTTACACATACTTGAAATGTGTATGAAAAATATTTCAAGCCGACGGTACCCTATTCGGAAAAGTATTTTGGTGTAGAGGTCATAAACGGTTATTGTTTTTCTCGTGTACAAACATAGGCTTGGCTTATGGGACTTCTAATTTGTATTACACATTTAAGTCCTATGTTTGTATTCTAATTATATTTAAGATAATTTAGGAACTAGTATATAACTGTGAATAATGAAGTGATATATAAAAATATCTTTAAAAGCGAGAAAAAGATGATGAAATGAAACCTTAGTATTTCAGACGCTCCATTAAGAATAGTGGATACAACGCATTTTTTTCTGTTTCAGCATATATGTTTTTTTAATCGGGTGCATGCATGTGTATTTTAGCTGGCGGAGAAAAAACAAATGAAGGAGAGGAAAAAGGAATGGGGTTGGTTTCGAATGTGTTTTAAAGTTGTCGAAATGCGAGTTGAAAAGGTTAAAATGATTTTGATTTTGTTTTTTGTTGTAGTCTGGCTTGAAGTGTAAATATTTTTGTTTTGTTATCTTTCGTGACCTTGTAAAAGATATGTATGAACCACGACACAGAACTCAGCCTGAGTAGTTTTACGTAGCTTGATGGAAGTTTAAGTAAATCTCTGGCTGGCTTTCTACGTTGTCACGAATTTTGTTTGAAATCTGATTCAAAATCCAAAGAGAATTCAAGACATATTTGTCTATTCCAATTTCCATTCTTTGTCATTATTGGCTAGTTGAGTCATATGACGATCATGTCTGATGGAAAACATGCAAATACATTGAAGACGAAGAGCACTGAATCATTTGATGAACGGGATATGTAGCCCCATAGGTACGTTTCTTGTCCATTGTCTGTTTGGGTTTAATGATAGTTATTAAGTCGTTTTGGGACATTTGTCTACTTTAGACAAATCAGAGACCTATTTAACAGATACGAAACTGTTCGAAATAACTTTCTTTTTTTCTCGAGATGAAAACAAAAAGGTTAACGGATTTAGGACGAGATGTCGTTGAGGAACTTATGGTAAAGTCCCTGTAATGGTTCCGCTACATTTCGGTCCTCATGGCCCTTTCACGGAGATAACCAAGTTCTCCTAATGTTTAATTAGGGTACCTTGGTTATCTTGGTAGAGGTTGAGTGGTCCAAGACAAAGCGATACCATTTCAGGGACTTTACCTTACTTCTAGCAGACGTGAAAAAAACAGACACTATACAGTTTCACTCATAAAAGAGATCTGAGGTCTAATGAGAGACGTATTTGATTTAATTGGCAACAATTTGAAGGAAAAAAATATCAGTATATTTATAACTGATATGAGCAAATTTACACATCTCATGTTATCTCGCGGTCACATGACTATACACCAAACTTTACGAGAGCTTCTCTTGACTTGTTCTTTACCTATATTAGAGTTGCGGATATCAATTATGTTATTAATTGTTCTCATAGTTTTCAAAACTGTTATTTCTCATATAATGTATTTATGCCGATTGTGTTAAGAACTGCGACAGCTATTGTATTTCAAAGGAATGGAGACTTATATATATTAGACTCAGTTTCAATTATTCCCTCTTAGAGAACACTCTTATTCTTAATCAGTTTAGGTCACCATGTGACTTCATAAAAATAACATTGATCTTGTATATCAGTAAATCAGCCATGAAGGAATGTTCAGCTTTGAGGAAAACAACAAGCAAATAGGTTTCAAGCAAAGAATGCATTCAAACTTTGATCATCTAACGCAATGCTCTTAATGTATATAATTGATTCTGTTTAGTCCTATAATCTTACCGACACGCCTTCCCATCGGCTCATTCTATGCTTTATCAATTTCAACGCCAAATACAAATTTCATGTATTATATTAAGTAAAATGTTTTCAAATTAAACAAACGCCAATCCCTTCAGAAAAAAAAAACACAATAAAAAAGAACAAAACAACACAACAAAACAATAATTATAAACCGAACAACATTTAAACTGTATGACTTTCGAATTCTTCTCATTTGTATCTGAAACTGTAACGACAGCGTCTTGGTCTTATTTTTAATTCTCATGCATTTCTCTGGTCAGAGGCGGTGATGGATCTCTAGCTATCTCGATAGACATGCCCTTGGTAATATCAAATATCACTGCGCCAAAACCCATATCAGTAAGTTCCTTGTCCTTGTCTTTGACACAATTAGTGACACCATCAGTCGAATTTACTGTCTAGCGGTATAGATTACCAATGATAAATGAGACAAACAAAACATACGTTGAGATCAATACTGTCGTTTTGACACCGGTTGGTGCAACACATAAACGTTTTAGTAGGTAGTTCTTTGTAATTTGTTTCATTATCAGCTATGACATTAAAGCAGCGCGTTCACAGTTGATCGGAGTTAATGTTGGCTGAGATTAATCTAGAAATTCATTACTATGGGTCATATGGTTCACATCTTTTTAATCAATAGGTCTGAGCACCAAAACAATGGGTCAAGTACACGAAACAATGGGTCCAAATTTCATACTTACTAAGTAAAAATTGTGCAAAATGCATATAATCGTGTAGATCGTTATAGATCTATGTCTTCGTGATATTATTTATCATGGATTTCATCTAAAAATAGTTGTTGTTTTTTTAAAATACAAATGCATTTTAACTCTGCAGAAAGCAATCACGGTTTCAGTATTTAATGATAAAACGGATCTGACATAAGCTTGTCATTCATATCAACTTTTACGAGACTCTCTCACTGTAAATACCGGAGACTAGCTTAATAATATGTTCAGGAACTCGATGTCTAAAAATTGATACAGATAAAAGAAAAACTATGTCAGATTCTATAATTGAAACATATATCTGTCTCATGTAGTAAAATGCGCATGACAAATACTCCTTCCGGTGTGTCGCTAATCTCATGCAAACAAAAATATACAATCAAACAAACATTCGCGATAATATAATATCCGTATCTTCTCTGAAATATTTATCAATCCACTTAAACAAAATCTTAAAACTATTATTTTCATCTCTAACTTTTTTCTTCAAAATGTTTAAACTACATTAATCGCGCACGGTGTATTAGGAATGGACCCCAGCATCTCGGGGTGGCAACATTTGATTAGAGTTTCACTGTTCGTAATCAAAAGGTAACACTTAACAAGCACAAAATTAAGAAATTGGCACTGAATTTTGGAGAAGCAATCAGTGATGAATTAACAGATGAATTTGATTATATAATCGTAAAGGCTTAATGCTCTAGATTGCGTTGGGAAGGAAACAAATAAAAAAGGAAAACAAGTGACTGTTTAAACCCCCTGTGAGTGTTGTTTTACCTTTCAGATGATGAAAAAAAAAAAAAAAAAAAAAAACTGCGATGCAATTTTTTGGGGGGTAAGTTTTGTTTAATTCAGTTTTAAATAGCTAAGTTTTTTGTTATTTTTTAACTATATTGAATGCAGACGAGTAAACCTTTTCCATAAAAAGTGTTTGCTGTTTTCTTGTGGATTTACTATGACGTCCCGGCTTTTATCCCGGTCAGTCCAACGTATTTAGAGGGTATTTTTGCGCCCGTTTGGACATGTGGATTTCGCCGGTTTCTTCGTGCTTCATTGAATTTAACCTCCTTTTAACAAATATATCGAGACGTCGAGTTATTATGTCCCCCGGGTGTGAGGTGAGAGTTAGGTTGTGGGGGTGGGGGGTGGGGGCTTACATATATCATATTAGTCACAATGGATATACAGTTAGAACAACTGACTTGCCGCAAACAAGCTGGAACACTATTTGCATGAAAAATCGGAAGTACCAAAATTTGGGCTCAATCCCACAGTGGTAAGGGGTTGGGTGTTTGCAAGTGAATTTCTACCGCCCGACCACGGAGGTCAAACCAGTTGATTTATTTAACTCGTTTTCATTTAGACATAATATATATTTTCCTCCATCGTCCTCCCCTGGACTGCGAGGTCTTTTGATTTATATATACCCTGTCATTACATACCAAAATCGTAAACAAATGATACTGGTATAGCCCCGTTGCTTGGCGCTTCGCAAATAAGGGTAGCTCCAGGACTGGTTGGTCCGGTGTCAGGATGCTGTGACTGGGTGTGGTATCATGCCACAATCATGTCTACGGCGTGATATTCCAATGTGACAGCACAATATCTGTCTCAATAAGACATAGTCCCCAAATGAATGAAATACTGGCGTTGGGACGTAAAACAAACATGATTTATATTTTTCCTGCATTTGGAATATTGAAATACAAATTACAAACATCATGTACGCCAGTGTTGGTATTCGTGACACTGGTTTGTTCAGACTTGAATACATTCGTTTTTAACTTTAATTATTGTTCACCCTATAAGCAGAACCAATTCTCTTTTCACAATAGTCCGATCTTCTAATGGTTGTTTATGTCTGGAATCTAAGAACAAGTGCAATTAATCGGTCGAGAAAATGCAATGATTTTATTTACAAGAAACCAATTATTGAGTAGTCCTACAGCAAATAGGGGGAATTTGATAGTTTATTTCTGTAAAACGAGGTGCTATTTATTGAGCCTGGTAAATATGTAGCCAAAATAGAAACCCCAAAGGCTATGCAAAAATGTATCTTGAAGTTAAAGTTTGTTTTTTTTAAATTAAAGATAAGCAACTAGCGGAATATGCAATTCTATTAGAGACACATTTGAGGATTTCGATTAAGTCGAAACTGCGGATGAACGTTTCGGCCCAATTTTTGATAATATACAACTTATAAAGAAGAGTACACAGTTGGACCTGTATTAGCGGCCACCTGTACTAAGCGATCAACATGTATTTAGCGGCCACCTGTACTAAGCGATCAACATGTATTTAGCGGCCAATTTTAATACTACCGAACTGTAGCATTTTGTGTCATTTCTAAACTTTATTAGCGGTCATCTCTATTAAGCGGCCATATTCTTTCGCTTCATTGACTGGCTGCTTAAGACAGGTTTGACTGTAGTTAAGTCTGGAGCTGTCTAATCTCTGGGATGTTCTATGATACTTTCCGTAAATTATTACACACATTTGTTTTCATACATTATGGTAGTATTATTTACAATGCCTTATACTATACATAAATTCGGATGCCTTATACTATAAATAAATTCGGATGCCTTATACTATACATAAATTCGGATGCCTTAGTGGTTATCTTAACTACCCTGTACCGTGGCAGGTTCGAATTCCCGAAGCGGACAATTATTTAAAGTCATCATTCTTTTCACTTAAATCTTTTATATATCTCTTGCAGTGTGAGTGGATTGGTGATTTTTTTTTTCAATTGCTGCTATCGTTTATTGTTATTTATCTTTTTCTAATCCTATATGCAGTCGAGTATTGAGTAAACATCAAAAAGGTTTCAGCCAGAATTTCGAGAAAATCATGCTGTATATGACTGATTTGCATGTTATACATTATTACACATGGTGGTCAAAAATCATTAAAAAATTAAAGACTGAAACATATTTATGGCCTGAGATTGATTCAAACCGACAACATTCAGATTCGAACTGCAGTACTTCATCACTAAGGTTAATGGGGCGTGATATGTATATATGCTTCTAAGTAAGACACAAACGTGTTATAGGATACTTTAAAACCAACACATTCCGAAGTAAGGTCACTAAATATTTAGACGTATCAGTTAAGTATTCTCATACAATAGATTGTATGTTTAAGCAAAGTGATGTAGTCATGAAATTCTTCTATTTTGAATCTTGATCGAAACTCGTGAGGGAATTCAAGACGCATTGGTCTAGTCCCATCTCCTCCGGTGATGGCTACATAACGCGAAAAATAAATGTCTTGGACCACTTTACCTCTTCCAAGATAACCAAGGTACCCTAATGATACATTAGGAAATCGTGATTATCTCCGTGAAAGGCCAGGAGGTCCGAAATATAGTGGGGCCATTACAGAGACTTTACCTTAAACAGTAGTTCCAGAAATAGCCTGACATACAGTTTAATTGTTGAACTTAGTATAAAGGGGGCCTCCAAGGCGATAGCTAGCTACTATGTCTCTTTACTTTTTATCTTGTCTCTTTCGGATAAGGGTTCCAATCGCGGTCTGTTTAATTTGATTGTTTATATAAAGATATCTTCTTGTTTGTTTGCGGTAAGTCGATTGTCCTTTCAAAGTCATATACGCTCTTTTTGTCCATTTTTTATCTTAAAGTTAGTTGGATGCCTCAATATGAATTACATGTAAATACTGTCGAAGCGACAAAAATCAATATAACAGTAGCATCAATGATGACAAACAATGCTAAAATTGCCAGGCTAATTCACGCTGGAAGGCTGCCAAATTCATGCCGACAGGCTGCTGCCCAGACTGCAAACTTCACGAACCTGCAACAGTAGACAAAATATGTATTTGCACCACAACAATGTTTTACATATTTGCTTTGATTCAGACACATTTAACAAATATCAGACAAATATTTAACTATATGATTAACAGCTGAAGAAGTAATAAAACGATCGGCTAGATTTTAAAAGAACATCGACAGTTTGTATTTTATAACTTACAGACTGCATAAAAAAAAGAAATAAAAAAGCTTGTTCTTTGTATGTTTTGAGACTTCCGCTTAAAATTCAGTCATGACAGCTTGACTGTTTTGATTTATCTGCAATCTTCCATTTTATATAAAATGTTTCCTTGCATTTGAAATTTGACTTTCCGGATTCCAACAGCATCCGTCTCGCTCAATACTTGGCAAATATACGCTTAGGGATACATTTTTGAACTCTTTTCATCAAATATGCCACGCGGCAACACTTTCTGTAATAGACATGTCTCAACCGATAAACTTCAAACATGTCTGACTATACACTTAGACAAGAAAATCCATTTTAATCGCCTGGCATTTTAAAACAAAATCTACATACAGGTCTTTCTTTTAGTTCAGTATGTTAGTGTGTTTTCCTTTTAATTCATTGTTATCTATTTTTATTTTTTTTTATTTTTTTTTATTTTCTTAAACATGTGCGTTTTGATAAGTTGTATATAATCTCAGTGATACAACAGAAGGAGGGTGAAATCGGGATGAAAACGGGATGCTCCATCATTAGGCACTTGTAGGATGTTTTTGTTTTTTTCCTTTCTTGCTAAAAAATAAGGGCATTTCTAGGACCGGTAAGCCTTAGCCCGGTTTAATATTTTCAAGTTCCCCACATTTCAAGTCCCCAACCCACCATCCCTACACACACACACACACACACACACACACGGTAAGATAAAAAGTTTTCAAATTTCCCTTCCTGGAAACATAAAACATGAAATAGCGTTTTCAAATGCTCTCCAACGATTTAGCTTTCCTCACCTTGGAACGTAAAATCGTTTACAAATGAACATCGGGTTCGCGTAAAACTTAAATATTAATGCTATTATAAACAAATATGATATGTATTATTGATATTTCTTTAAATATTAAAAACCTCAATGCGTTTTAAATCTGCCTCAACCGAGAATATAAAACGCTTTCAAATTCTTGTATGTGGGATTTTAAAAAATAATGTTTTTTTTTTTATGTTCGCGGATGCGCGTGTGTGTGTGTGTTGGGGTGTTTCCTGAGTCGGTGGTCACTTGAAATCATTAATTGTAACGTTTTCAAGTTCCGGCCATTTTAAGATCTTAAATGATTTCATGTTACCCTGAGGGAATTTGAAAACGTATAATTTTATATTTTAAAAAATTGAGGGAGGAATCTGAAAACGTTTACATTATACCCTACTCGTACATTTGAAAACGTTTTTATGTTCCCGGGGGAACTTTTTATTTTGGGGTCACTTGAAATCGTTACACCTACCTCAGCATAAGGTTACCAGAATGCTTTTGTCGATGGGCCGTCAAATTCACGTCAAATAGGCGAAAAAAACACATTTGCAAAAGCTACAGTTAAAGCGTTTCCTATAGATTTTGCCACAGCACGTGTTTCTCAATGCAAGCATATACATTCAAACAAAAACATGATGCAAGTCCATGAAGTATTACGCTGAAATATTCTCTTTAAATATTTGCAAAATAAGAAGAGTTAATCATGACTAACTACCTTAAATAACCGAGGCGTCTTTTTCCTTGTCTACGATCTCTGTTTTAATGGCATTGCATACTATCACGCTATTTACAATTAAAGATAGCAACTTTGTTTTGTCGTGAGCGACTCCTGCCTCCAGACTGATGGCTACATCAAATTAATCTATCGATACATCATAACAAAGAATAAAGTGCTTTAAGATATGGTATACTTTATCACATGATTTCATTGACATTATAAATTTAATCAACTGGTGTGCTTCATCTTCCAAGGAACATCACGTATAGACCCGTCTGAAAGAATTAATTGGTCAGTTCGTCTTCAAACCTATTATTTGGGAGCCTCCGTGGCCGAGAGGGTAAAGTCGCTGACTTTAACACTCACTCAGCCACTCACCGCGTGGGTTCGAATCCCGGCAGGGTCATTTCGGATTTTCATGTGAGGAAGCATTCCAGCTGGCTTGCGGTAGGTCGGTGGTTCTACCCGGATGCCTCCGTGCATTCGGGGTCTTCCTCCACCTGTAAATAGCTGGACGTCGCTATATGACTGAAATTCTGTCGAAGCGACGCTAAACTCAAATAGTCAAGTCAAGACAAGTCAAACCTGTTATTTGTCAAATTTGCCTCTTGCTCCGGGGAATTGCGCAATGGCTCCTCAAAGAATATAATGAATTACGAGATGAATGCATTGCAATTGTTCCCTGCGAACGGCATTTCAGTGTTGAACATTGTTGCATTTCGTGGCGTCATTCCATTCGGGGGTTATTTGACTGGCAAATATTTCGGAAGGATATTGCTGGTAACATCGAGAAGTCACCCATAAACATAAAAACAATTATTCTGAAAGTACTTTTGGAAATACGCCCATAAGTTAAGAAAACGCTTGTTTTAAATAGTTTCTGGAAAATAACAACGCCAATTTAGCAACATCGAAATCATAGCTGCAAATTTTCTTAAAGAATTTCCCTCGATAGAACCAGTAAAATAAATATAGTTTTAAGCGTCTGGGCGCCTCACCCTGGTGTGCGTTTTGTTAAGTAATGTTTTCCCACATCCATGTGCGCGATTTTCACACAAGAGAGTTTCAATAAGTTGCGATACTGTTTTCCCTGGATTTCTATGCAACCGGGTGTTGCAAAAATAAGTTTCGAGACGGAGAAAGGTAGTCTGCAAAGCTGCCTCGAAAGGTTACATGGTAATCAAATATGGCGAGACAGAATATTTTATTTTCAGATACGAAATGGTAATTTCCATATTGCTCATAAAATGTGGAAAAAACACAATGTTTTGTATTTGGTTTCTATTTGAGGTCATATGAAACTAGTGTTCGTGAGCCAGTCAAATGCCTGGAGCAAGAGATAGTTTAACATTCAATTTGATAAAGAAATAAGTAATAAAAGATTTGTCGTACGTAGTTGTCTAACCGTATGCACACTTTTTTCAGGTCTGAGCATATGTGCAAGCCTTTTTTTATTTTTAACTAAGAAAACCCCATCAAGCTGATGCGTATTTCGTTCGTTTGGCAAAATTTCCATTTGAATCATTCTCGCATTTTCGCATTCAGATTCTTAATTATTGCATCGATACAGATCTTAATCAAAAGAAAACACTTTAAAAACGCAGATGGAGAATCACGAGAATGTTTAACACACTGTCTGTGGGAAGCAATCAGGGTGGCATTGTCAGCGGTAGTTAATAATCGAATCTTGGAAGAAGAAAAAAAGTGCGAATCTCGATTGTGTTAGTATGATTGAGAAGGAATCCGAAATAAACAGAGAATGTTTGATGACCACTATTTCTCTCACATTGTCATGGAAAATGTATTTTTCAAGAGTGTGTAATGATTTTCGAATTCCTAGCGGTAATAATTAGACAAATAAAACACAAAATATAAAACAATTTTTCTTTTGGCTTCAATGTCGCTCGGTTAGGATAAATTTAGATTTACTAAAAACAGGGGAGATAACTGTTCAAGAGCAGATAACGTTACTTTGCGGAAACTTTACATAATAACGGACGCTAAAACTAAATTAGTCACAGCTAAAAACAAATACAAAGGTAGAAAATAATATTTTTAGTATTCAATACATTAGACCGCATTTTTTCCGCGTTTTATTTTGTCCGTTAAGGAACCTCTAATATGCCTCCGACACAGAATATAGTACCAATAATTATTCAATATTAATATTCATTATGCATAATTATACTTATAATTATTCAGGTTAATATTATACATATAATTTTCTTATACATTTCATCTTTCATCTAAAACGCTAAGTTTCCCAATAAGAAAGCCACAGGTTGTAAATCACTGCATCCAACTGTTACCGATTGTTAATTCTGAAAACAAGCAAAACATCGTATCTATATTACTACATACGGGCATGATCAGATTGCCTGTATTGATAACATGTTTTGTTGTCTTTACATGTAACCCGTCCCCGGTGACCGAGTGGTTACAGCGTCCGCCTCGGGAGCGGGAGGTCGATTCCCGGCCGGACATACCAAAGTCGTAAACATGGTACTGTTATAAAGATCCCTTGCTTGGCGCTCAGCATATAAGGGTAGTTCCAGGACTGGTTGGCTAGGTGTCAGAATATTATGATTGGGTGTGTTATCATGCCACATGTCTACGGAATGATACTGCAGTGTGGCAGCACTATATCTGTCTCAAGTAGACATCGTTTCCAAATGACAGAAATACTGTCGGTGGGACGTTAAACCCAACAAACAAACAAACAATCTTTACATGTATACACATAATTGAAGGGACAGTTCAAAATATCTTGTTCTTCCGAAAACAAATGGGTATACGTGATATTGACGGTGTAAAGATTATTAACAGTTTGTCCTATTTGATCGCCCATGAAATGCTTGAATTTCGTTCAGAATTCGAAATATATATATATAATATTGACCGTTGCGGCGGGGAATGATTACGTCATGATTTGTAAACTAAAATATAAATGTACCCAGTCACATTGACTCTGATCCGTACTGAAAGCATCACGTGTAATGACAGTCAAACGGGATTGGTTCCATAACGTGAGGTCAAAGTCAAAGCTGTTTGGCGTACGTGACAAACTGTAAATATGTTATCGTTTATTTATTCTTCTTATTGTTTTTTTTTCAATTCATCGCAGCGCCCAGCTTCGCGTCGCTTGCGATAAAAATTTAAATATAAATGATAACTAAATAAATACAAAGAGGGATCTAGATTGACCTATTTATTTGAGAAGCGCGTGAATTATTGAAGAACTGGTATGGTTGCTTCCATCCCGGAAGTGGTTTTGATTTGAATACCGAAGACTGGGTGACTTTGCGTGACGACTTAAACATAATGTCGTGAATGAAGGGCAATTTAAACATGGTGAAGTGATATGTTTGCGTGATGGAAAAACCTATTCTAGGCAATGGGTCGCAAATTGAAAAAAAGGTCCCATAGAAACATAAAGGCAAATCAGGAAAAACATGGCGTAACTTAAATACGTATCATGCCTTAAGAAAACTACTTGAACTAAGCATCACTCTATAATATTGTATGAAAAAAAGAACAAAAGATTAGTAGTTGGCAATAAAAAATGTTTTAAATTTTACCTTTTGTCAAAAGTATCCCGTCAGTTTTGTTTCAATCTCAGCGTTTTAATAATGGTTATTTCATTTCTTTCTTTCAGTTGGAGGGAGAAAGAGAGAGAAAGAAAACAATCTCACCAAAATGTTGATCATACATTTTCTTTTATATAGATAGTATTGATTTCGAATCCCGTTTAGGGGGGGGGGGGTGTCCAAGGCAAGTTTAAGTTGCAAAATCTTGTTTTCCATTCTACTTAAAAAAATAACTTTAAACTGAATAAACCGGATATTGACAAAATTCAATTTAAATCTCCGTTACTTGAGACCAGTTAGTAAGTCAGTCAGTTTAAACTTATTTATCTCTCGTAGTTCGAAACAAGTTCATAACTTATACTAATCCCTCCCGAGGGTTTCTGGGTTGGTACAGTATTTTGCGTCTAAGACGGTCACGAAACATCCTTGATCGAAACAGGGTTCGAACCCGCAACCGTCGGACCCACAGTACGATAGGTTACCAACTTTATCCCGGCATCCTTTAAGTTAACAATCGGAAATCTAAGTCCTGGATTTAACTAAATGTAATATGGACAAGACGAATTCCTTTCGCATAAATTAAAACAAAATATGCTAAGTAAAAACATACTTTTCAAAATAAGATGTATAAACTTATTATATCCCTATATTTCTGTTAGTATTAGCTTAGAATCGGCTACTTTGTAATTCATTCACGGAATGCAATTTTACTAATGGTGCACGCATTTTTGTGGCGGCGATCTTATTATAATAAGCAGTTACGGCAAATAGAGTTTGATTGTTTGTTTGAGTTTAACGTCCCACAGATACTATTTCAGTCATGTTGGTGTCTTTTGTGTACGAATATTAAAAGTCATTTTTAAAACTGCGTTGTGCCCTGCGACAGTATATCGTTTATAGTATCTGTTTATTGGATTTGACGTCCCACCGACAGTCTTTCAGTCATATGGAGACTATGTCTACTTGAGACAGATATAGTGCTGCAACACTGCAGGTATCACGACGTAGACATGTGGCATGATACCACACCAAGTCACATTATCGTAATAACAACGCGCCAAACGGTACTTGAACCAACTTTATATGTTGAGCGCCAAACACGAGAGTTATCAGTATCCTTTTTATGACTTGAAAATAGAGTGCATGTTTGAAAGAACCATTGAAAAATCAACAATACATATGGCAACAATTATATTACAATGTATGAAGTTTTATTTCAAAATCATTCAGCTTGGCCAATATCCTTTAGTTTCTAAAACAAGAAATGAGAAAGACTTTAATGACAAGTCCTGTACTATTTCATACTAAATGAAACAAAACTCTATCTACGCATCGAATCAGGAAGATAATTAAGGTCAACTTCTCGTAAAAAGAAACACATTGACTTGGTTCCTTCCGAAATAAGATAATTTAAAACAAAGACTATGCGAAAAGAATAGTGACATGTAA
Source organism: Solen grandis (assembly GCA_021229015.1). NCBI lineage: Eukaryota > Metazoa > Mollusca > Bivalvia > Adapedonta > Solenidae > Solen > Solen grandis. The sequence goes on from CM037791.1 coordinate 37,462,322, forward strand.
TTCCAAAAAGTTTGAAATAATCAGAAAAATCACGAAAGATCTGACTGAATAGTAATTACATTGAATGATTTCGTTTTTACGGTTTTTCTTCTTGTGACTGACTCCTGTCTGTTCCAAGTGAGTGCTTGATTTTTACGCTAAACACAAGAGAATAAATTCCAATTTGGAAATGTGTTATTATGTTTGCCATGGTAAAAATACGGAACTCCTAATTGAAGACAAAGGAATATTTAGAATGGGAATTAAGTTTTCTCGCTTTGTTTATTTTTGCTGTATAATTATGTCAACTCTTTTTAATGTTATATAGGGAAAACAGGAAAGTCTAATGTGCTGACTTGCTTCTTCTTTTTATTCTATCCCCAAAAATTCTTTTCGCAGGCAGAATTTCAATATTTGTTTCAAAGACGACATATTGCTTGTTATCTCCTGTTTCGAAACAGCGCTTCACACGGCAAAGATCTTATTTATTTATTAAAGTTAAGCTACATGGGAACAACGTGACAGGATCTTCTATCACGTCTCCTGGCGTCACGTCATGTCAGCTCCCGTCACGATATGTCCCGTCACGTCATGTGTTACATTAAGTTTGGTAACTGTTGTTTAAAATGCCCTTATACTTGGGATAACGAAATATCATTATAAGATCAAGTGCAGATAACTATGCCAAATATCTTGTGAGAGTTATAGCCCTTCTTCTGTGACGAAACGGTATTCGGGCGTATAAATAGCCTTCAATGAGATTTCAAGTTATCTCAGTGCTTTTACGACTTAACACATTTTTCTCCAGCAGCAAAAGTGAAAACTGAAAAAAAAGGGTTTTCGCGAATGCATCATACCAATTACCTTTTAATTTCCTCAGTGAATCCAGCAATCGAGTAGTCAGAGCGGCCGCCCAAATACTAAAACCTAGGGTTCAATTCCCTGTCGCGACATAACGAAAATATTAGAATGGTATGATGTATTTTCCTTGATTTGTCGACCATCATTGTAAGATATTTCCATGGGTAAACTTTTTTTTTTTTTAAGGGATTTTCCTGAACTACAGATTTTTCTGATTGCAAAATGACCTCTCATCTACATAAAACTATAAAAAAAAATGCTAAAATCAGGATGCTTAGGAATTTTGTTTTATTTCCAACTTTTACCCATGTAATTCCTTGTGAATTATTCTAACATGTGAGATATAATGCCACAATAAGGATAACATATGCCTTATGTTGAACTTATCCCAAAATGACTCGTCTATTTTGACAGCTGGGACAATATCACATGTAAATAAAACACAGTGATATTTATTCAGAAACAGAAATATATGAACTATCCTGCACTGTACGCAAACGGTCTGCATTCAAATGACATCATTTTTTCTTAATTATTTTTTCTCTGTCAAATTTGCTATGATGGTCTAGTGGTAACATACCCAACTGCGGATGCGAAGCTAGTCGGTTTGAACCTTGTTGAGGATTGTTCATGACCTTCCCAGTCGCCAAGTACTGGTCCAACCCAGGATTTGTCGAGATAACTTAGTATAGGTTGCAAGAATTTGTTTCCCCAATTAACCGTAATATATATATACATCATTGCCAAGAGATAACCATGAACAGTGTTTGTCAGTATGCATTATGAAAATATATATCATGCTCTCGTGGGACTACATGCTTCGCATGAAAGTTGGCGTATGAAAGTTGGCGCATGAAAGTTGGCGCATGAATTAAGTTTACGTTTAGCTATCCATTATAATTATCAATAAACTAGCAGACATAAAACATTGAGTATTAATATCCGCCCTTTCATAAAATATATATCGTGATATATTTTCAATAACCATGAGTGAATAAATGTTTATATTTCACTGCAATTTACACAAAGTTTATCATTGCCTGTCTTAGTATTTGCGTTTAGAATCCATTTTCATCATTGGTGAATAATATTAATATTCGCTAGTGTATAAAATGATATATTTTCAATAACCATAAGTGAACTATTTGTTTATCTTACACTGAATTAACACAATCCATATTTTATCATTTTCTGTTTCAGTCAGTATTTACCTTTAGCAATTTATATAAATTTTTATTTTAATGACCTTTGATTAAATATGATTATAATTTACGCTGCAATCAAGCTTTTAAATTGATTTATTTTATATTCAACTGCACTTACTTTTCATAAAGTAATTATGGAATCTATACTATGCTTTTGTTTGTTTGATTATTTTTTTCGTTAACATTAATTTTGTTAAATCAGTTTCAAATGAAAGGTCATTGATGAATAAATTCGTTGCTTAAGACTTTCTCACTTATGGTTACACATATGTTGTTTTTTTTTTGTTTGTTTTTTTGTGTGTGTGTGTGTGTGTCAATAATCGGTTGATATTCGTTGAAATACAGACATAATTCTGTGTAATCATTAAACCAGCTTAATTTAAAACTTCGCGAAAAGTAATGATATTCTACCTTGCGCATACAAGGTATCCGTGTCATGTCATAGGCACTGTTAAGACACTTTTTGGCAGCCATTTTAAATGGCAGAAGTTAAAGCAGGCCTAAATCTGAGAATACTGACTGTTGTAAAATCACTACATTCCTTTTATTTTTCAGTCTATGTTACTGAAACCTGTGTCAAATTTAACAACTAAAAAAAAAAAAAAAGAAAAAAAAAGCATTTTGAATATTAAAATTATTTGAAATTATAATAACTTTAAAGGTAAAACCTGTATTTAAAGGTTATCTACTGTTAATATTTTATGGTGACCCTACATGTCTTTAATGTGCTTTTTGTTTTTGTTTTGTGTTGTCTTTTGTTTATATCCATATAACCCTAAAATATGAGTTTCAAGGGCTTTTTTATTTTTGTTTACAATTTGATATTTGGATCAGAATTTATGAAAATAGAAGAAAATGATTTTTTTCTCCTATTTGATTCATACGAATATCCATTTAATTTACCAATAAAAATGGCTGCCAAGAGTAAGAATAAAAAGGGGTACTATAAAATTCACTGATGTGTACTTTTAAAAAATATTACTGATGTGTACTATGCAGAGGGGGTACTAATACACGTCTAATTAATTTGATAAAAATGGCTGCCAAGGGTAAGAATATTCACTGATGTGTACTATGCACGGGGAGTACTAATACACGTCTTATTAAGTTTGATAAAAATGGCTGCCAAGGGTAAGAATATTCACTGATGTGTACTATGCACGGGGAGTACTAATACACGTCTTATTAAGTTTGATAAAATGGCTCCAAAAAAACGATGGTACTATGAGAGGGAGTACTAATACGAGGGAGTACTAATACACGTTATTAAGTTTGATAAAAATGGCTGCCAAGAGTAAGAATATTCACTGATGTGTACTATGAACAGGGAGTACTAATACACGTCTAATTAAGTTTGATAAAATGGCTGCCAAGAGTAAAAATATTCACTGATGTGTACTATGTACAGGGAGTACTAATACACGTCTAATTAAGTTTGATAAAAATGGGGCTGCCAGAGTAAAAAATTCACTGATGTTACTATGACAGGGAGTACAATACACGTCTAATTAAGTTTGTAAAAATGGCTGCCAAGAGTAAGAATATTCACCGGGAGTACTAATACACGTCTAATTAAGTTTGATAAAAATGGCTGCCAAGTATAAGAATATTCACTGATGTGTACTATGTACAGGGAGTACCAATACACGTCTAATTAAGTTTGATATGTTGTTCATATCGTCTCTATTAAGACAATATAAAGTGGTAGAAACAAGCCACCATAGCTGTGGTACTATAAGAAGCATCGATTCTCAGAAAGAGGCCTTTTGAATCTATGTTCGGATATAAATGTTTTAGGGCTTTTAGAAGTCTTGCTCACTTGCACGGCGAATCTATCGATAAAAGTAGTCGAATTTCATACTGCTAAAGGCAGTTTTATTTACATTTTCTTAGAAATTGCCTTCCAAAATACTCAGATCGCTTCCGAAAAACTTCTTCCCTGTCTTCAAAGCGGATGATAATTGCAACTGCAACTGTTACTGTAAACGCGGCATTAAGCTATGTATAAGTAGTCAGATTTTATGTGGTTTCATTCTATCTTAGGTGACGTCATTCTTATCCGAAGGCGTGTCGGCAAACATCGTAAATGCTCGTCGATTTCAATCGTAATGAAAGAACTTCACAGTGTAAAATGTCAAAGAACATTTATGGCTGGCAATTTAATGAAGAACAATGTGACATTAAGGTGACTTTACTGTCTCGCAAAATTGCGTGGCCTTTCTCGTATTGAAGCGTTTTTAAAGAAATAATGTCCCTGTAACAGTCACCCTTCTCATTTTGGAGTATTTATATGGAAATGCCACTGAAATGTATCTAGCTATTAGGCAGAGTTCAACTGTTAAGTGTTGATTCAGATGATGTCTGAGAATACTTAATTGAACTGTGTATATTGTAAACATTGCTGATTGAGAGAACATGATAGCAGATGCAGATGGCGTCATGCCACCGTGCGATATATCTATCAAATCGAATTAAGATCTTCCCATCATAATAGCCAAAAATTCCACCCAAAACATAAAAATATATCTTGATAATATTAGCTTAAAGATGTCAAACTATGCAACCCCCCCCCCCCCCCCCCAAAAAAAAAAAAACAAAAAAAAAACAAAAACATATTGACAAGTTCACATAGTGCTTAAGGTTCTTGTAATTACCCACCCTAATTTTTTAGTTATCTCCCCCTGAAAGCTTAAAAACAGTGATTATCTCCATTTTTCACGATGAAATTGGATTTCTTTTTGAAATTTGAAACAGAATCACAAAATGTGGCTTTCTACCATGAGTTTTTCTCAAAGATTTTTTTTTTCACAATTAAGGAGTTTTTCCCATAGGCTCAAACTCATGGTGAAACATTTTTTTTTATTATTTTTAGATGTCTTTACAGTGACAACACTTTGTAAAAATATTACCATCCAATGGCCAGATATGAAATATGACAATTAGGGTGGGAAGTTCTAAATACGTTAGGTTCTAAACCACAATAATGAAAAATAAAGTATGTACGTATCTGGTCATACATTGGACATACGGCGATAAACTTCCGGTCTATGATTTGGATTCCCATTAGTAATAGTGTTTTTATGATCTGCAGAAAACATTAGGGAGTAAAGGTCATTGTATAAATATCAATTGTTTGTTGATGCCTGCGGACATTCCCAGACAATTAACTCATGAGTTTTGCAAGATAGACGGAATGATTAAAATAAAATATGCATGCTTGGTTATTAAATTTGCAATCAATAGATCATAAATATATATTATTTTTCTATAGGGAAATAGTTTAATATATTATTTAAGAACCCTGTAATGCTTATTGATTCTATACGGTGTGGAATAATATATATAGAGGATACTTGTTAGTTTTGGTGTGAGATCGAGTGAGTGAACATAAAAAGTGATATTTTCACGAGTGGCGAAGCCACGAGGAAAAAAACATCGTTTTATATTTACGCATGAAATTATTTTTCCATCGATCTTTTACCAAAACAAACATTTTTTCTTTTCTTTTTATTTAAAGCTTTAAAGGCCAGAAATTAGCTGTGTTATTCACAAAAGACGTTAAAGCTGGCGGGATTACCTCGCGTGTGTGATGACATTTATGACGTCATTTCTTGCGTAAAACCCAGCACAATTGACGCTCCGATCAGTTTATAAAGTAGGGCCGGGCTTAAGTTCCTGAAAATTTCACTGTTTTCTTGATAATTTCACTGTGCAAAACAGTGAACATATCATAATATAATCCAATGTTATTTCTAGGTAATCCATCGTAAACCATTAAATAAACGGTTTTATTTCTCGTAGATGGAAATGGCCCTTAATTTCCCTTCGAAATAATGATGAACGACTGTGAAATATTGTCTGTGATATTTTTTGTTTGTTTGATATAATTCATTGCTTTCATAACGTATGATCATATATGGGCAACATAAAAAAATATATGTATTAAGCTTTCATTAATCAAAAACTGTTTTTATCCTTTGAAATAAATAAATAAATATATATATATATATATATATATATATATATATATATATATATATATATATATATATATATTTATTTATTTATTTATTTATTTATTGTGTATTCAGTATTGTAACATGACAGGAATGTTATCACGTGCTTACTTTGGTAAATCGAAGAAGTCAAAATGTTAACACTCTCTGCAAAATATTGTACAACAAAGCTTTATATGTCGAATATGATTTTTTTTTTTTCAAATCGAGTTCGCACACGAAAAATATTCTAGGCGAATACGAGAGCTACTGCGTGCGAACGCGATAGCACATGAACTTGCAGGAGCTATAGCGTTCGTACCGATAATTATCGCGTGCAATCGTGATAACTTAAATTACTGCGGTTAAAATCGATAGCTTGTCGCCATCATGTTGGTTATCACGTACTAACAAGTTAGTTATCGTATGTGCACTTGATATAAAAACATATTCCTGGTCTCTTTCATGCCACCGTACTTTGAGGTTTTTCTGTTTTTACCTTTTATCATTCTTCTGATGCAACCTACCAAATTACAGTCAAACCTGTGTATAGCGGTCAGTCGAGAAGAATAGAAAGTGACCGTTTAACAGAGGCGGCCGATAAATGAATGTTAAACATATTATAATAAAATGCTAGTTTGGTAAATTAAATTATATCAAAATTGACCGCTAAATGCAGACTGACCGCTTAATATAGGTGGCTGCTAATACAGGGTCAACATTCGTAAAAAGGCTTTGGATAAATAAAAAAATATATATAATGCTATCCTTGTGTCAGGATAGTCCGCTGTTTGTGGTTCTATGGATCTCAATTGTCATGCTGTTTTGTGACCGCACTATATCTCTATCTGTCTCAAGTTGATAAAATCCGTCTGAAATAATTTTCGCAGTCCAACTGAAATATTGGTAAATCAAACAAATACATAAAAAAATTCTCGACACACGTTTCGTAAAATAAGATATTTTACAAGAATGAAGCCCACCGTGACAAATTACGTGTGAAGAAAAATAAAAACGAATGATCACTAAAAGGTGTAATTGCGCCGGCTCTCTTCCATCGAGAGTTTTTTTTTTTTTTTTTTTTTTTTTTTTCTCAAGATGCAGCCGTAATTATAAGATTAATTTATTGCCAAATCCTTAAAAACGGTAAAAAATAACGTATTTGAAACCTTACAGGGATGCGGAGATGCAATCATTTAAAAAAATGAAAGACGTAAACGGATGATTTAGTGAGGGAAATTTACTCAGGTCTGTTTTAAATTGAATTATATCAAACAGCCGTGACGTTTGAGGCGTTTAAGTTCTTGGTTTGATTGAATAACTGTTAATTAAATGCGGTTTAACATGATTAAAAGAACAAAAACATGTTTAAAATGTGGCTTTTCAAACCTTGTGAAAGACCATGTTTTTTTTTAAATAGAAAAAGAGGGAAAATATGAAAAGAAAAACATCACAGAGCTACAATAAAAAAATATGATGAGATTCCTCGCTCTTCGCGATAATTAAATTAAAGAAACGATTTTTCAAGCTTCAAAAAAATGTTCTTCTAGCAGTTAAATTATGTGGAGTTGCCGAAAGTTGCGCACAATGGTTGGTATTTTTTTATTTCTTTTTCGGGAAAAAACTGTTTCGTTTCAATTCTGTTTCAAAATTTTGAAACGATTGTTTGAAAAGATTTTTTTTATGTACAGCGAAGTATGAAGAAACCTGTAAAAATTCATTTAGGTTATGAATGTACGTCATTTTTGAACGGTGAGGATAAAGACATCTGTACGTGGGTACACCTCTACATATTGGTGGGCATGGATGTTTCTATTCCATCCCCGGCGTCGACATACCAAATTGTACTGTTATAGCTCCCTTGCTTGGTGCTCAGCATAAAAGGGTAGTTTCAAGATTAGTTGGCCTGGTGTCAGAATAATGTGACTGGGTGTGGTTTCATGCCACTTGTCTACGGCGTGATACTGCAGTGTGGCAGCACTATATCTGTCTCAAGTAGACATCGTCTCCAAATGACTGAAATACCGTCGGTGGGACGTTAAACCCAACAAACAAACAAACAAACAAATGATTGAAATAATGTCGGTGGAACATTAACGCAACAAACAAACAAGCAGACAAACAAACTATTCCATTCCAAAAACATATCAATGATTTTCTTCATATTAATCGTAAACTTATCAAACATTCATTTCAACAACATATGGGGAACATTTAAAATGTGTAGCATTTAGCAACAGCGTATAAAATATATATAAAAATAATAATAATAAAAAATACATGTAATGTCATAACACGTGGACATTCTAGAACCGGATATGACATACATGTGACGCATAAAGAAGTTTTCACTCTCTCATCTCAAACAGTTTAGATAAATCCAGTTTATTTGATAGCGAGTTATCTTTGTTAAGAGCGACTTGCAGATATTAAGGTAATCCATCCTTCATTTAAACTAATCATAATCATGGTCCTTCAAATGCTTAAAAAAGACTCAGAAAGAACAACTGCAGTAACCCAAAGTCTTGGAGTTTTAGGCTCTTTTGTTCTAATACTATAAAGGCTTGCATTTACCAAACTTCCTACGATCTCTTGATGGACCATGATCCCAATTTAAAGATGGGTGGATTACCTTAACTTCACAACAGTTTTGCAGCTTTTGCAGACTTTGCTAGTTTCCCAAGTTGCACATAAATCTCGATGTAAGTCAAAAGCAGTTCTTCTTTGAAATTTTCAAAGGATATTGATGGAGAATGGCATCCGCTTTGCATTTTAAAGTATTACAGTAACTAATGTCTTAAGACGATCATGATTACGATTTTAACTTGTCATTAAATTACCGGTTAAGTTTTATCGATTCTAACATGAAACACTATATATTTATATCATTGCGGTCGTAGCAATCATCATCATCATCATCATCATCATCATCATCATCATCATCATAAACAACAACAACAACATCGCAAACAGCAGCATTATCATCATCATCATCATCACCATCGTTCTTTTTCTGCTTCTTCTTCAACTTCTCTGTTTTCCTTATCATTATCACCACCGTCATTAACATCATCACACAATTTGCTGTAATGTTAACAGTAAAAAATTTTTCTAAAGATCTCCTTTCCTGAATCAAACACTTTCCGTGGCTATTCCTGTCTCTATTAGGTATTTTGTGAATCCCCCATGCGGCGAGCCTCCTTAAAATGCCATATGTCAGCTTTGAATGGCTTTAACTGTGCTGAATTATACCCAAATGAGTGCTACTTTGCTCTCGAGAGCATGCATTTTCTGTTTAAATTGAAATCAACCCTGGCACGAAATTGCATTCGTCCTTGAGGGTTGATCCCGCTTTTGAAATTGAAAAGAGCGTGCCAAGTTTATGGCAAAAAAAAAAAGTTTAACTACCGTTGGCGGAATTCACCGCAAATGACAATGTTCGTTTTTAGCAAACCTTTCAATTTAGATGTTTCGAGATTGGCCGTGTCTCCTTCCATTCATTGTTAATCTATCACCTCTGATTTAAGTGCGCAAAATGCCATACATGTTTATATCTTTTCAGATACAGCTGAAATTCAAACCCACATAAAGGCCAGACCATTTATACAAAATCCAGTTCACACATACAAAAATTATAAGTAATAACTAGATCAAAATAAAGACCGGTTCATATAAAAAAAACAAAAAAGACCAGTCTATATAATGATCAGATCTAATATATGCTAGATCATAAAAATATCAGTTTAAATAATGAGCAGTTCACAAAAAAACCAATTCACACACACGCAAAAGAAAAAAAAGAAGAAAAAAAAAACAGTTCACATAATGACCAGTTCAAATAAATGCGAGAACCTATAAAAAGACCAGTTCATATAATGACCAGTTCAGTATCAGGTTGGTGATTCTATCTTGTTTCTCTTCTAACTTTGATTTGCTGGACCGTCGCTTTATGTCTGAAATACTGTTGAGGGGACCACAATCCCCTGACAACAACAGAGCCTTTTTAGAGGATGTCTTAACGTTAAGTCCACAACGTTCAAATTTGCTTTTTATGATAGGTTTATAGTGTCTTATAGAATGTTATAAATATAGTTTTACAGATACGTAAGGAAAGTTCTGCTAAATCAGTTCAAATTTGCTACACAATATTTTAACCTATTTCTTACTTGAGAACATCCAGTGAACATTCTCAAAATTTAACAGATTTATTTTATTATTATTATTTTACTATTCATTTAGACACTTTCACGTTGAATTTGTCTTGGTTAGCAGCACTTACCTTGCTTTTATATTTGTATATTTGAAGTGAGATGGGTAATACAAATGACATGGCATAATATTTGTATGGTGAAATCACTTTTCACATACATGAGCACATACATACAGATTAACATAATTATAATCACGCACTTAATCACCTGCAAACTTCAAAACTCAGCTATATACTCACTGACACACAGTTGCATATTCACCTCATACTCATCTGGCTTTATTACTTTAGTACTTTTTAGAGATACGTATGTTGGCATGTGTTTTAAGTTTTATTATATTTTGTCTCTTATAACTCTCATAGAGTGGCTCTGCATATGTACTTTGTAAATATGTATTATGTTTTAGTGTAATGATGTATGCACTGATGAGACATAAATAAACTATAAATATATAATATATACGTTCATATATATATATATATATATATATATATATATATATATATATATAATTATAACAAAGTCGTAAAAAATGGTACTGTAATAGCTCCCTTACTTGGCGCTCAACATATAAGCGTACTTACCAGGACTGATTGGCCCAGTGACAGGATAATGTAACTGGGTGCTGTATCATGCCACGTGTCTATGGCGTAATACTACAAGACAGCACTATATTTGTCTCGCGTATGCATAGTCTCCAAATGACTGAAATACCGATAAACTAATAACGACTAAACAAGCAATTTTAATGTAAGTCCATTTTTTCCTACCTGTATATTGCTTACAAATACTTGTAAAAGCTCGCGGCATCTATTTACAAAAGAGTCATATAAAATATGAATTGTTACGCTAACTGATGAAATAGTGTGTTCTATCAGTGAGTTAAATCCATATCTAGCATGGTGACTGGAACTACTTTTTTTTATTTATGTATGTAGCAGCAGTTGGAATAAAATAAAAAAGAAAATGTGTTTGTTTTGGGTGAATATGGTGTGTCCCATCTCAAAATGATACAATTTTCATATTGAATTGGAGATATAATTAGTCTACATCCACTCAAAACAAATACCTCTATGTATTTAATGTAATGGTCAAGGTATTTCATCAAGATGTGAATGATATTCATGTAAGTGTCACCAAGTCACCAATGAGTATATTTCCCTTTTTTAGCTCGACTTTTCGAAGAATATGAGAGCTATTGTAGTCGCCCTGGCGTCGGCGTTGGCGTTGCAGCTTTTGGTTAAAGTTTTGCATGCAAGTTACAATCAATCTTTTATCTCAATAACCATTTATGGTAATGACTTTGAAAGTTTATAAAAATGTTCAGGGGCATCAAACAACCAAGGTAGATAACTCTTGACTGAATATAATATAAATTATGGCCCCTTTTTAACATAGAAATTTTGGTTAAAGTTTTGCATGCAATGGAAAGTTTGGTTAAAGTTTTGCATGCAAGCTACTATCCAGCTTGTATCTCAATAACCATTCATAGTATTGACTTGAAAGTTTATGAATATGTTAGGGGCGTCAGAAACCAAGGTAGATAACTCTACTGGAATACAGATTACGGCCCCTTTTTAACTTAGAAATTTTGGTTAAAGTTTTGCATGCAAGATACTTTATGCTTATATCTCAGTATTCAGGCATGTGATTGATTTGAAACATCTTTAATATGTTTAAGGGTATCATACTATCAATGTAGATAACTTTTGTTGGAATATATTGGCAGTTATGGCCCCTTTTTTAACTCAGAAATTTTAGTTAAAGTTTTGCATGCAAGGTACTTTCATGCTTATATCTCAGTATGCACGCATGGGATTGATTTGAAACATCTTTCATATGTTTAGGGGTATCATACTATTATGGAAGATAACACTTGATGGAATATATTACAAATTATGGCCCCTTTTTTAACTTATAAATTTTGGTTAAAGTTTTGCATTCAAGCTACTATGCAGCTTATATTTAAGAAATTGTTTATGGTATTGACTAGAAAGTTAAGGAGTGTATTCAGGGGCATCAGTAAACCAAGGAGGATAACTTTTGGACTGAATTTTATACAAATTATGGCCCTTTTCTAACTTGGATACTTGGTTAAAGTTTTGCATGTACGGTGTTATTATGCTCATGTCTCAGTAACTAGACATGGAATTGATTTAATACTTCATAAAAATATTATTATATACAGAGTGAAGGGCAATAATTGAAATAGATTTCATTTGATTTACCAACAAGCATTTTGAATAGTCGAACGTGCTGTTCTCCGACAGTTCTTTCTTCAATCAACTTGAACCATTTGCAATACTTCATAAAGACTCATTTTGACTCATTTAACAGAACTAACCCAGATCAGACAGCTCCAAGAAAGGATCTCCTCCGTTTGATCATGCAATAGTGTAGTTCAGACACTACACAGTCTGTTTTGGCAAAGAAACATTCATTATTTCATATACCATTTTAAGTTCAAAAATATTTCATTTATCATGAAAATTTGTTCATGAATATTTATGGGTTGAAGGGTTAAGACAAAGTAGGGACTTCGGATTTTTCATGTGTGGAAGCCTTCCAGCTGGCTTGCGATAGGTCGGTGGTTCTACCCGGGTACCTCTGTGTACTCGGGGTCTTCCTCCACCTGTAATTAGCTGGACGTAGCTATATGATTAAAATGCTATCGCAGCGACGGTAAACCCCAAAACAACAACAACAACAAAGTTCGAACTTGTACATTGTTGTTCTTCAAATAAAGATGCTACCATGATTAAATTGCCCTTAAACGTTACCTTCAATAACGAACAATTGAATAAATTGTATAAATATAAGCTTTTATATTTGACATACAATTAAAGAACGCGTAACAAAAGCTTGAAATATATGACATATAATTATTATAAGAACGTAGAATAAAAATATATGACACGCAATTAATTTAAGAACGTAAAATAAATATATGATACACAATTAAATTAAGAACGTAGAATAAATATATGATACGCAATTAATTTAAGAACGTAGAAAAAATATATGACACGCAATTTATTTAAGAACGTAGAATAAATATATGACACGCAATTAATATAAGAACGTAGAATAAGTTTCATGTATATTAGAGTAATATATATACATGTATATATGAACTACACTTCAAGAGCGCAGAATTATTTTGATGTTCTTAATAGCTACAACGCACAAAAAAAAAAAAAAAAAAAAAAAAAAAAATGTTTTCTACTTGATACCATGAACATTGATTTTTTTTCCTAGTTAATATAACGACTAAATTGAAAAGTAGAAGTTATTTGTAGACGGTTCTGGCTCATATTGCAGGATTAATAGAGCCGTGACTGGGAAAGAACTGATCGCCAATGACATTTTATTCACATTTTTCACAGAAATCAATTCTGTATATCTTGGCTCCAACTGGCGACTTCTTCCTTTATTGGCCTTAATTTATATCTGAAATCCTGTATAAAATATCAGTTATGTTTTATCTCAATTTCTAGCAACTGTGGGAGTATCAAAATCAATTTGGATAATATTATATATACAGTCATGCCTGTCTAAAACGGTCAATCAAGGGGAAAAATAAAAAGTGGCCGCTTAAAAGAGATGAACGCTAAATGAAATATATAACAAAATGCAAGTTTGGTATATTAGAATTGAGATTTAAATGCTGGTTGACCGTTTGGTACAGGGGCCCGCTAAAACGGGTTCAATTGTATACATGGATTCGTCAGGATAAGATTAAGTGCCCCTGGTCCAATGGTAACGTATTCGACAGCGGATCCAATAGTTTTGGGTTCAAACCCCGATGGCAGCAAGGATTTTTCATGGCTAGTGAACTTTATTGTTTCAACAGTTGACAATTAATCAGAGAAGAGAGAAATAGTAATGCGGTGATGAAGTTACATTGTATATATATTTACTGTACAATCATCTATTTTCGTTGACATTAAATTTCGTGGAATCTAGTATGATTTTATCATTTCGTTGGTACATATACTCGTGGAACCATGTTCTAGAAAACATGAGGTCTATCAAACATGAACTAAAAAGTTTTCGTGGGGATAAATATTCGTGGAAAAAGTCATTCACGAAATCAACGGAAAATAGACCCCCACGAAAATAAATGATTCTACAGTCGCTTCAAAACATGGCATATTTAAGGTAATCCATATATTATTCATTTATGATTAAGGTCCTTTATAATTATGCTTAAAAAAACTTCAGTGCAGATGAGCATCCATTGACTTGGAGTTATGATCTCTTTTGCTCAAAGTATATAAAGGCTTGTATTCATTATTTAAGATTCCCATGGTCACTTGATGGACCATGATCACATTTTAAATGGTGGATGGATGACCTTAATTGTGAGTATACAAACTAAAATCTACTAGCGTGTCTTGAGATATTTGAACTTCTGTTACCTGCGCCTCTCCCAAGTTGATGAACGCAGTAAGTCTAAGTCAGCATTTCGTGAATAATTCGTCTGCGTATTTGATGTAATTTATTACAGTGTTCACGACCTACGGCGTCTGAATTAGAAAACCTATAGCTTTCTCCACGTTTTTCCACCGATCTTTCGCCGGTTACACTTCCGACCAGTCTGCAGCAACATTAATAAGGTTCCCAAAAGACAAATTTGCGTCAATTTGCTATTTTTTTTATCATTTGCAATACATCTTATTTTTGATAAATACTTATATAGAGAGAGACACACACACATACAAAATCGTGTCACACATTGAATTAACCCTTATGGGCGATGCCTCAATTTATCTATCAATTATTAAGGATTATTCGTGATCCTTCAACTGCTTAAACAAACTTAAGTGAAGATGCACGAAGTCATTGCCTTGGAGTTACAGGTTCTTACGTTCAAAGTCTAAACAGGCTTGTAATTACAATCAATTCTCATGATCACAATTTAATGCTCTTATTTATAAACAATGGTTGACGGGAGGTAGTGTGTTCGATCTCTGGCCGCGACATACCAAGGTGGTAAAAAATGGTACTATTACTATAGCCTCCTTGCTTGGCGCTCAGCTAATAAGGGAAGTTGCAGGACTGTTTGACACAGTGTTAGGATAATGTGACTGGGTGTGGTATCATGCCACATGTCTACGGCGTAATACTGCAGTGTGGCAGCACTATATCTGTCTCAAGTAGACATTGTCTCCAAATGACTGAAACACTGTCGGTGGGACGTAAAACCCAACAAACAAACAAACAAAGAAACAAACACAATAGTTGTTCCCAAAAAATTACGAAACGGTTGATCCCCAAAATTGACGAAATACTGCCAATGGGACGTTTAAGCCTACTTTTCATCAAGCTAATAAACATACATTGGATCACTTCTGACATGGTTTATTTACGTAATATGTCGTAAAAATGATAATCACCATCACAGGGTGACAACACCATGTGTTATGCTTGCTGCTGGTTTAAACACTAAAATCCCATCGGCAGGCGCCGTAATTGCCGAGGAAACCGTCACGTTCCCACAGGAAATGTATGATTGCCTCGAAGAAATCGTAGCTCCAATTGAAGAGACTCACAAAAAAGTTAATCATGTTGTTTGAGCTAATCTAGTTAGGTTGGTGCGCAATCTAATACGGTTCAGATTTTTCTCGATGATGGGAAATCCCTGGAGAAAGGAGTGAACTCGAAGAGCAGCCTAAATTACGGTTGGGTGTGATTTTTTTGCGAATGTGTTGCTCTGGTAATCAATTATCTTGCACCAAACTCATCACCGGAACATTCAATACATCTTAATAAAATGATTTTCTTTCAATAGTGATGACATTCCTAAAGCGTCGAATGATACACATCCAAACCGGATTTGGTCACTCACTGCCACACTCAGTACCATGTAACCATGGTAATTACGAAGAGTCACGCTATAGATTATTCACTCTGAAATGAGACGGAAACCTACGTAAATTAACGAGCACTTCCCGAATGCTGGTCCATAATTCCACACACTATTTAATGGGAAATAATCATACATTTGATATTTTCCCCAGTCATTGATTGGTCAGTTTAAATCATCGAATTATACCGAGTATTGCCGAAACCCTGGTGAAATGGTATATTGCTTACCTGCGATTTAGAAGTTTATTGCTTACTTGCGATTTCGAAGTTACTCTGCTTTTTAACTCACCAGAGCACAACGTTCTCAAGGTGAGCTATTAGGATCACCCTGCGTACGTCGTCCGTCGTCAACAATTTGCTTTAAACGACTTCTCCTCTGACACCGCATAGAAAGTGATGAAATTTGTCATGAATCATCCTTGGGTGAACCTCCACAAATGTTGCTAAAATAAACTCGATCCATGCAGAACTCTGGTTACCATGGCAACAAACATTATTTTATTTTAAAAACTTAAAAAATCTTCTCCTCTGAAACCAATGGTCAGAATTCAATTTCCTTTGGCACAAATGTTCATCTTATAGTGCTCTTCCATAACTGCTAAAATGAAGCTGATTCCTTTAAAAAATGTATTGTCACCGCATGTCTGCCTACCATAATTTCTGTAAAATTTAAAAATTCTTCTCACCTGGAAATAAAATTTAGAATTAATTCTTGTTTTGCACCATTGATTACCTCAAGGTTTCATGCAATAATTATGCTAGCATTTTGATTCCTCGAAAAGTTAGGCCTCCAGATGATTGACTAACTTGAGAATTCTTTCATCTGAATCTTGAATTTGTTTTCTGCTGGAGGAAACCAGGAGAGATCAAGTGACTTGAATTATTTTTAATAAGCTGATGTACTCCAGTGAGCGATCTAGGGCCATATGGTCATCTTGTTTCAACACACTGTGGCAGAGTTCTGCGCGAGATCTGATTTTGAGATTAAGATGAAAGGTCAAATTTCCGTCATTTAAAAGCTTCATTGTTCTTTGGTATGTATTCGTTAATGATTTTTTTTATCATTTAATATGTTATTAAATTACGAAAAATGTCTTTATTGCAAATTTTCCTCCCTGACTCTTAAAAAACATGTAATGATAATAAATATAAGGCGAAATTAAAAACAAAACAAAAAAACGTTCTTTTCATTAACCCGACGGACCCCCTTTTTTTTTCTTTGGTACCGACCCTAAACTTTTTTTTCATAGCATTCGGGCTATTACAGTTGCAAAACGCTGTTTTTAGGCAATTCTTCTAAAAAAATGTTAAAAAAAGAGAGTTAAAAATAAAAAAGACAATTTAGCCGACCTAATGAGAGATGTTAGTGGTAAAAAAAAACACTTTTTTTTCGCCTAATAATAAGTACACTTACTGAAAAGTAACTGATCAGTCCGGAATTCATGTTACCTTTTGAAGTTCTACTCTTGAACGCCACGATTAAGGTAATCCATCCATCATTGAATTGTGATCATGATCCATCAAATGATCGTGGGAAGTTTATAGTAAATGCATGTCCTTATAGACGTAAGGCAAACGAGCCTTTAACTCCAAGTTAATGGATGCTTGCAACTGCACTAATGCCTTTCTAAAACGTTTCAATGACTAGAATTATAATTTAACGATTGGTGGATCACCTGAAAGTCAAATATTTCTTTTTAAATCATATTAAAGAATTGATTCACTCTTCAGTTCAAAGTTTTCAGCGATATCCTAACACGAATATTAGCTCGTCCTAGGAATTAAGACCACCTAGGAATTAAAACCACTTAGGAATTAAGACCACCTAGGAATTAAGACCACCTAGGAATTAAGACCACTTAGGAATTAAAACCACTTAGGAATTAAGACCACTAGGAATTAAGACCACTTAGGAATTAAAACCACCTAGGAATTAAGACCACTTAGGAATTAAGACCACTTAGGAATTAAAACCACTTAGGAATTAAGACCACTTAGGAATTAAGACCACTTAGGAATTAAAACCACCTAGGAATTAAGACCACTTAGGAATTAAAACCACCTAGGAATTAAGACCACTTAGAAATTAAGACCACTTAGAAATTAAGCCCACCTAGGAATTAAGACCACTTAGAAATTAAGACCACTTAGAAATTAAGACCACTTAGGAATTAAGACCACTTAGAAATTAAGACCACTTAGGAATTAAGACCACTTAGGAATTAAGACCACCTAGGAATTAAAGCCACCTAGGAATTAAGACCACCTAGGAATTAAGACCACCTACGAATTAAGACCACCTAGGAATTAAGACCACTTAGGAATTAAGACCACCTAGGAATTAAGACCACCTAGGAATTAAGACCACCTAGGAATTAAAACCACCTACGAATTAAAACCACTTAGGAATTAAGACCACTTAGGAATTAAGACCACTTAGGAATTAAAACCACCTAGGAATTAAGACCACTAAGGAATTAAGACCACCTGGGAATTAAAACCACCTAGCTATTAAGATCACGTCTATTTAGAACCAAACAGTTTGAAGTCCAGTTCTGACTATATTGTTAAAAATTTACTATTAAGAGCGTTTCGCTAAGAAGATCACTTTTCTCTAGAACTGATGCTAGTCTTGATAGCACAGCTTTACTCTAAAAACAATTGAATTTTGTATAAACGTTACTGACTTGTCCAGGGTTATTTTTTTTATTTTCTTTCGCTACTCTACGTAATTTGAGGTTGGTATTTCTCCCGACCAACACCGTCTGATATAAGAGGTCCATACGTGTTGCTCCAACCGTTCATGACGATAATCTAGCTTCCTGTTTTTGTATTCGTTATTTGTTACGTCTTCTTTTATAATTAGACCTGTCCATAAAATAAGAAATCCGTATCATCTCCATTTTCCAGACCTTACGGATGATTTTTTTTTTCTTGTCTCCCAGTGGATGTAATTCCAAACAAGTGTATTAAATAAGGAAGCTGAGTAGACATTGAGTTAGAGTATTTGCACAGACGCCATTTAAATCTAATGAATAATTTAAGAAGAACTATGTATATGGCATCTGCTAGTGGATTGTTATTTGTAACTTCCGAGATGTGCGTCTAATAACATGTAGATGGGTATAATAGAAAGTGCAATGTATAAAACGAAACAACATTCAGTTATTTCTTTTATGATCTTTTTTTTTGTGAGCAGAAGCCGCGGTTATATATTTGTTGTCTCTCCTAAGGCAACCCATTCATTGTTAAATTGTGATCATGGTACATCAGGTCAGCATGCTAGCCTTATAGACTTAGAGCAAAAGCGCCTTTGGCTCCAAGTCAATGGATGCCTGCATCTGCACTGGAGTCTTTTTTAAGATAATGGCGCCCTTTGTGAAGGTTGTTCTTTAGGGAGTTTAAAAGTATATTACAAATAAT
>CM037791.1:37481966-37531966 GCA_021229015.1 Solen grandis
CTCTACACACAGGAATGTTATTTTACTTATATAAACAGCCTAAGAGAGTCATGACAATGTGGCAAATTAGAACTGGTGCATTTGTTAAAAATAAAATACAATCAATTTTTTAAGATATTGTTTGTTTGTTTATTTGGACTAACGTCCCGCCGACAGTATTTCAGTCATTTGGAGACCATGTCTACATAAGACAGATATAGTGCTGCCACACTGCAGTATTAGGCCAAAGACATGAGGCTTGATACCACACTCGGTCACATTATTCTGACACCAGGCCAACCAGTCCTGCAACTACCCTTATATGCTGAGCGCCAAGCAAGGGAGCTTTAACAGTACCATTTTTACGACTTTGGTATGTCGCGGCAGGGTATCGAACCCAGGACCTCCCGCTTCCGAAGCGGACGCTCTAACCACTCGGTGACCGGGGACGGTTTAAGATATTGAAGTATAGCATACATATCGTTCAAAATAACGTTATAACGACATATGGAATGTAGTTAACGTACCTTCAAGTCATGGGATCAGAGAAAAATACTTTATTCTCCTTAGCTTTAAAGCTTTGAACCAAAACTGTTGGTTTTATTTTTGATTCCTTTATCAGTGTTATGGTACTAATGTGTTTCACCGTCCCCCAGTTCAAATATCACGTTATAAAGACATGTGGAAAGCAGTTTACGTAACTTCAAGCCATGGGATCAGAGAAAGAAAAAAAAAACATTTCATTCTCCTAAACCTTAATGCTTTGAACCAAAAATGTTCATTTATTTATTTGCTTCCCTTGACAGCTTAATGGCACTAATGTTTTTCATCGTCCCCCAGTTTTATTTAATGTGCAATAAGCGACAACTAATATATTCGAAAATAAGTAATAAGTCACATACCAGTAATCAAATGAGTACCACACGGGTGCCATTGTATTCCTGAGCAAACTGACTGAAATTAATGTTTTCTTATATCGATTTGCCCCGAAGCTTAAGTATTATCTGTTCGCGTAAAATTTGAACTCTCTCTCTTGTACCATTTTTCGTTAGCAGATGACTTTAATTTAATTCACGTTTCTAGTAAAAAGGCTAACTCTTTATGTTTCTGTTAGATATGTATTTACTACGTAATAAAAAACAGACACGCATATTGTAGAAGAACAACAATAATTCAATAAAGGCTGGAAGAGAGATAGCGTTTATAGCACTAATTTAATACAAACGTGTCATAAGAAATTCATAAATTGTTTTTATTGGGCTAATTGACATGTTTGATTTATGTTAAAGTTACCATTAAATATCAACTTTCAAATTAACAAATATAACATTCCCAAAGGAAGACAGTGTGAATATATGTATTTGTGATTCGACAATACTGGCTACGTTATTTTGGGGTATTTTTCCATACATCTACGGTAATTTCCATACATTCCCTGTAATTTCATACACCCCCTGTAATTTCCATATATCCCCTGTCATTTCCCTGTCATTTCAATACACTCCCTGTAATTTCCATACAATTCCTGTAGTTTCCATAAATCTGTAATTTCCATACACCCCCCCCCCCCCTGTAATTTCCATCCTCCCCCCTATAATTTCCATACACCCCCTGTAATTTCCATATACCCCCTGTTATTTTCATACACCCGTAATTTCCATACACCCAATGTATGTCTACCTTTCTGTACACTTTGAAAGTCATTCGCCAGATGCTATATTGGTACATGTATGCACCTCTATCACGTGATCAAATCCGGAGAGCGGTGGCATACTCTTTGATTTTATACATCAGTAAAAATGTCTTCTAACGAATTGAAATGAGAATTTTACTTCAGACCGTCTGGAGTGATGGAAGTAGAATTTGATTTTAATTGAAGAAGCCCATATTGATCAGGACAAGGCGCGTGTCAATGCCAGATAAATCTGATCATGGGTTCAAATAATTGCTAAGAAAGACACTCTTATACAATATACGATTAAAACGGTTCGTTATACTAGGGCAAGACATTGCCAAATTTTATTGTTTGAATTTAATTTGACTCTTTAGCCACTGGGTACAATGGTGTTCCGCTGCGGTATCGTACCGTAAACATAAGGTATGCTACCAAACAGTTAAACTGGCCAGAAATCGAACCAGCGACTGGGCGGGCGTCCTAATCTCTCGATCAACGAAGTAATTTAGGTTTTAATATATATTTAACATCCATTGAGAAGCAAGTTCTTACAGCTTATACCAGTCAACTCTCTACGGTTCCTGAGTTAGTACAGTTCTTGTGACCTGGGAATGTCATAAAATAAAAATAAAAAAAAATCAATAAAAAAAAATCTGGTTTCGAACCGACAACCTTCGGATTCTCAGTCGGGTGTGTTACCATAGTACCACGGCAATCTTGTTATGAGAAGATTCATTTGGTTTATTATTAAACCAGAAACACAAAAAATATTAGAATACGTGTTCACTTAAACAACTAATCTAAATACAATATAGTATTATATTCACATTAGCTAATGGGAGACTGGTTAGAATTATGTGTTTTAAACACTAAGATTAAGACGTCTATTGATACTATCTTATACAATTTATTCGATACAAACTGCTGCTGTTACTAATAAATCATGCTTAATGCGATTCTTCTTTCAAATTTTGTAGTTAATTTGACATCATCATCATCAGCAGCAGCAATTGTTTTTCTTAACGAATCTAGCTAAATGTGTTGTAGCGGAAGTCATTATTTACAAGTTACCTCTTTGTTTCTTTGCTGGATTAAATTTGAAAAAAATATTTCCCAAAATGAGTTTACAGAGAAAAAAAAAACAAATACAGAATTTAAGTAGTTATTTTGAGTCTGAGACAAATGTAACGTTAACGATATTATTATTACACAGGAATTTAATCGAAAGCAGCTTATAGCTTAGTAGAGCTTGTTTCCCCAACACAGTGATGCGTTCCTTATAATGAGCGGGGGAAAATAAAAAAAAAATGTATACTAATGAAATCATTTATCATTTAAAGCGGAAAAGTGTAGAGAAAGTAAGGAAACTAGGTGACGAACCAAGTTTTTATTTGAATATACAGTCAATCCGGTCTTAAGCGGTCAATCAAGGAAACAAGAGAAAGTGTCCCCTTAACAGAGACGGTCGGTAAATGAAGGTTAAAATAAAACAAAATGCAAAAGTTGCGTATTTTGCCGCTAAATGCAGGATGGCCGCTAAATGCAGGATGACCGCTAAATGCAGGATGGCCGCTAAATGCAGGATGACCGCTAAATGCAGGATGACCGCTTATAAAGGCTTAATTGTACAATGATAAATTGAATGTATGTCTATTCCAGTATTTCAGTTTGAAAAAGTGTTTTTTACTAGATAAACAAACAAACTAACACGTGTCATTTATTCAAAGCTTGATTAAAATATCAAAATGCCTAAGAGCATATATCCAATCAAAGCTGGTATACCAGCGATGTTTTCCGCTGGTAATTACATTGTAGGTAAAAAAAGGAAGATGCGCGACAGGAAATAATTTGAAAATAAATAAATACATAGCTAAATAAAATAATAATAATAAATATACAGTGACTTCAGCTTATAAAACTATAATGCAACCATAGAGTTGATGTTTCTTTGATTGTTAAAAAGGAAACCGTTAAGCTTAAACCATAAAGCAGTTTACTTAATGAAATGCCAGCACCGTTTTAACAAGGAATGATTTATTTTATTTCGATTTTTTTTCAAGTGCGAAAATAGAGAAAATAGAATAGGTTTAGTTGCAAATAACGAAGTTTCTCCTTATTTGAATTTATCATCAAACTTTCCAGATGTTTCTTTCGTCAATAGTTCAAGTTTGATATATCTAGTGGTTTTTTTTTTATATTTTTTTTATTTTAGGATTAATGACCGCCGACAGTATTTTAGTCATTAAAGACTTTGTTAAAACTTGAAAAATGATATCCCACCTAGGTCATGTTATTCAGACACCGGGAAAACTATTCCTGAAAAATCCCTTACATGCTGAGCGCGCAAAAAATAAAAAGGACATTAATTGTAACGATTTATTCATATTGTCTTCTTCTTACATACTAATTCTCGTTACGTCTTCGGTTATCAAAGAATCCATCTGTTAAAGTCATATCCTATTTAAGTGACCATAACAACAGGAATTTTAATCCGATAAAAATGTGTTATGCATAATCTCCAAAGTGTCGACTTTCAAATCACGAGACCGTCTAATGACAGATTATCCTCTCCATAAAACGGCTAAAAAATCCAATGTCATGAGCAAAAATATACATTATACATTATCATTATTATTTACATTAGAAACTTAGAAATCATTTAACGAAGAGTTCTTTCTGTTTTTTTTTTTTTTCTTTCTTTAGAATTTTATCCCTAAGGCGAGAAGTTCTCATCTCTGTAGAGAAAAAGAGGTTCTATTTTTAATATTGATATTTCAAGACAGACGTCATGGGAAAATGACAGAACATTTCCTTAAAATTGAAATTATATTGAATCCCAGAAAACTCAAGTCCATATCTAAAAACTATTCTTGAAGCATAAATTTTGCAAGATTTTAGCGTCGATCGGGGTTTCACGTTTAAAAAAAAAATGACTACCTAAAACGTTAAATGAATTTTCAAATGTATAATTTCTCTGTAGCAGTGCAACAAAGACTTTGTTGAATCTTTTTGGCCAAGTACAGCAGCAGTAAACCCTAACCACACAACACACAAAATATATCAATTTATTCTTAGAATAAGCTTAAAATATGCAAACAGTAATAGCTCATTGTAGGTACAAGATACCGGCTACAGCCCAATCTCATTAATATCAGCTCATCGTTTTCGCCTCGACTCATCTGACAACATCCTGTGAAATGTCGTTTCAAGTCATGAATATTTATAAGTAAATGATATCAAAATTGTCCAGTCAAGATGCGCGTTTTAAAACAATTTGAATTAAGAAATCGGATTATCTTGGTAATACATGTATCTGCAAACTTAAATTATCCGATCGATGCATTAACTTTCGATTAGTCCGTTAGTTATACAAAATCAATTTCAAGCCGACGATTAAAAGGCAACTTTGAGTCGGCCTATAATGGAATAAACAATTAGATTCACTCATATTCAATATTTCGGCAAAAGTTTCTCAAGAGTTTTTAGCAAGTTCTACATTATGAACTTGCTAAAAATTCTTCTTTTTTCTTGAGAAAGGCAAACTTTTGTCGAAATATTGAATAAGAGTGAATCTAATTGTTTATTGCATTATTTCCCTCTGGAAAATCCACGTATTTATATAATGGACCATCTTCATATCCTACCAAGCGAGCGTCGTTTTAATGAGATTGACTCTAGACATTAGTATAATAATGAAAAATAATGATATCATTTGCGTGCATCAAGACGGGTTATAACTCTCTCCAATATCTTATTGTCTGAGCAATATACACCACTTGTCTACTTTGCCAATATATTATCACTCTTTAGAAGGACTACAGTGAAACAAGCGTCATTTCAGATAAACATCGCAAGCAATATATTATAGGCTGTCACTCTCATTTCGCATAAATGCCTTAGTTCGGACATCTATGGGAGCAGCCGTTTTGCTTTTTTTTGTATTTGATTGTCAAACTTACAAACCATGATAATGCCCAGTGTCTAAGAAGTACTCTCTTGCGCCTGGGTACATCTCATTCTCGATGTCTTTCTGCATCATTTGTCTAAAGATCGATGCCATAACTTTGACAAACGATGCAATCTTAAAAAAAAACGAGAAAAAAAAACACACAAAAAAACGTCCCCGGTGACCGATTGGTTAGAGCGTCCACCTCGGAAGCGGGTGGACGTGGGTTCGATCCTCTATCGCGACATATCAAAGATGTATAAACTGGTACTGGTATAGCTTCCTTGCATTGCGCTCAATATATAAGGGTAGTTCCATGACTGGTTAGCCCGGTGTCAGGATAATGTGACTGGGTGTGGTATCATGTCCCATGTCTTTGGCGTGATACTGCAGCGTGGCAGCACTATTTCTGTCTCGAGTAGACAAATTCCCCAAAATGAAATGAGTTGGTAAACCCAACAAACAAACACTCTTGCAAAATATAACATATTAAGTATTTGATTTTTAATTTTGAAAGAAAGGAAGACAGTTTATAATGTAAAACCATCGTCGTTACCCACGTTCGCTCATTACGCTTAGTTTCTTACCCCATAGTGGCTATTTGGTTAGCAAATCTTCGTACTAATGAATTATTAATTAGGCATTTTATTGGACCCGACCCGTAGCGGAAACAGAACGTTTTTTTGGCGCGTTACAAATTTTTGTTCAGACTATGAACGACAGTTCTGTGCTTTTCCAATTTAATTGACGATTCTTTTTTTTTTTTCAAAATACTACGCATGGTTTCATTAATCAATAATCAGCAAGTAGCTAATTGATATTTATGAAAACGTAGTGTTGCCCGTTGAAATTCCGCGCATGATATATACGATAACGATAACAGAATATACACCGTGGTTTCCGCTATGTTCATACATATATTTAAAATGCACTATTATCTTATCTTGAAAAAAGAAATTGCACTTCAAGAATGAAGGAAAATACAGACAAAAAATCATAATAAGAATGCATAGTCCACCACATTAGAATCGTGGTAATGCAAACTGAAAAAAAGATGAAGTTTGGTTTGTAAAAAATAGATAATTAGGAATATATGTATTTTTGTCTTGGTAGTATCCCATTTAAATGGAATTCGAAAAACAACAACAAAAAAACAAAAAACAAAAAAAAAAAAACCCTGAACAACATTAAAATGTAAATTGTAAGAAACACATTTATGCCTTTCTTTGTGAAGTATAAATTACACCTTGGAACTTTAGAGGGCTGATCAATATGATAATAAAACTACATGTTAGAATATGTTCTAAGCAGTGCAATTAAGTTTTTCCTCTGCAATATTGCCAATCTTGACAATAAGATACACACTTTGGGCGTATATTGTAAAATTAAAATCTTGAAGTAATTTTAATTATTTAAATTTCATACTCTCGAAAATTTACATAAATTAATCAAAGCAGAAAATGTTTTTTTTGTTTTTATAAATTTCTCACCAAAATTAATCTCATTAAATATTTCGATATTCATCATGTAAATTTGATCTTCATCTCTATTTTTTTACTCGAATTGTGCCAGAAAAGGTGGAATGATGAGAAGTTCTTGAACAATTTGATGCTCGGATGTAAGAATAGCACCACGGCTAGCTAGAGCACTGCACCAATTGAGTAACAATTCCGTGGTGCCCTCCGGTGGATACCTGCATATTATAGTATTCCTGGAAATGAAAAGGCAGTCAAACTAGCAAAACTTTGAGCGAAGTCTGAACAGCCCAACGCCAGTATAAGCTTCTACAGAAAACTAGGCATTATCGAGTTACATGTGAGGCCCAGACAAGAAAAAAATGCGTATCATAAACCACACAGGGCAGAGCAAGTCGTCCTGGGGAGACTTCGATCAGGTCACAACGGACTGAATTCACACATGCACAGAGAATATAAACTGGTACCATTAACACTTTGTTTATATGGTGAAAAAGACACGACAACAGAGCCCATCCTCCAGAGATGCAAACAGCACGAACAAGAGAGAGCAGCAACATGGCCGCCAGGCACTCCACTGAACCAAAACTTTATTTAGTTTACATCGATTACGAAACAAAATACCACAACTTAACTTAATCACTCTCGATGGCTCTGGAGGCGGCATATGTGATCAGTCATGTGGGAGGAAATCGGAGAACCCGGTGAAATCCCACGAATCTGGACGGGCGACCACTATATCGTCTTACGTATGGACCAAGTATTGAACCCAGGACACAATAGGATCAGAAGATGACCATGACGTTCATTTCCATAACTAGACTGACCATGTAGGGCGACCGAGAATAATTAGAAGGAGATGGCAACAAAAAACAGGCATATCCCCCGCCCGAAACTTTTGAAAGCAATGTTCACGTGCATTTGTTTGCAGGAGCTTTTTTCAACTATTCATTAGTTAAACCGTTTACCTTAAGGTAATGAATTCAGTTTCCACATTTATCATCAATATTTAAATTATACTGCAATTTGAAATTCATCTGGGTATTTCGGGCTTTTGGGAGTTTCGGGAGTAGTATTGCAGTGAAAAAACAGTAATCAATTATCTAGCTCGAACATCTTTCTTGAAAGGTTGAGAGAAAAACAAACATTTAAAGAAATCGTTGCTTTACAAATTAGATGATATCATTTACGATTTTGAAAATATATGCAAGCTATTCCACAAAGTGAGTGATTTTCTCTTAATGAAATGATCTGAAAAAAAAAGGAGTAATGTAAAAAAACACACAAAAAAATGTCCCTGCAAGAAGAAAAAAATGAATAACTATGTCCAAAGCTCACACTTTCGTGGAATGAAATGGAAATTTATCAGGATGAAAAGAAATTATGTCAGTATTTTTCTCAAATTTCAGGCATTTAAAAATGATTCGTAAGAATACATGTATTCTAAGTACTTTCAGATTTCGACTTCTTGGACAGATAAGTTTACAAAAGAGTCTTATTAATTACAGTCTTATCTTTTTCCCTACCTGTACAACGTGCATATATAATCAAACTTGTCTTAAGCGGTCAATCAGTGGGAGAAGATAAAAATGGTCGCTTAACAGAGGTGACCGCTAAACGAAGGTTTAACATATAACAAAATGCTAATTTGGTGACCCAATAAGAAATCCCCCATATAACGAAATATGACGAGAGGTGTGTATTTAAGCCCGGATTTATATTCATACGCAGGAACGGTCACAATGTGACACAATTCGCCAGTTTTTCTTTGTGTTGAAAGCAGTGTGGACCTTATAAGCAATCTCTCGTGTAAACAAGGTGCGAATGTGCGAATATTTATACATATAACAGGAAAACTGCAAAATATGTCTAGTTAGTAACCAGTTTCCACTGTGTGGAGTTTGCTTTTATTAGTGATGCTGTAAAGCATTTGTCTGTCAAGCGTCTGAAGAACCGGTCACGAGAAAAAAAAAACTTATTTCTAACCGTTTAGTATCTGCTGAATAAGCTTTTGAATACAGAAATAAGAATTATTCAAATTAATGTGGAAAATATACTCCCCAATACGTATGGTAAATTCAGAAGAGCGGTCTTACTATTGCGCATTGCCTGTTGTATTTCAAACACATCTAAATCTCATACAGCAGGTTTTTAATTAAGTATTATTTTAGGATTTAACGTCCCACGTTCAGTATTTCAGTCATTTGGAGACAAGTATGAATTAAACCCGATTTGCTTGTTATACATTTTCTTGACAATGTGTTTGAAATGTAACAGTCAAAATCGAAAAACATGATTTCCCCTAATTACTGTTTCACAAATTTCAGCTTACATTCCTTCAGAGTGCTGTGCCGCCGATTACATTTAATTTGGGCAGAAATATGTTTTTTACTCCGCCAAGATGACATCTTTGAAATTCATTCAAATAATACTATGAATTCACAATATTTCTCATAAGCTGATTTATTGACAATTCACCATTTCAAAAATATTGGAAGCTTCTAAGAGTAAATTAATTATTAAATCAGCGTTTCATTCTGCGCAATTGTCTAACTCTTGCAACTTCACCTTCGCTAACTGCTCAAAGAAAAATAACTATAGCGTCAGTATGAAATAAGTAGTTTTTTATGTATGACATGATAAACAAATATTTCAGTGCACAAACGTCACGTGCAAGCGGGACATCAACGTGTTTCACATATGCGATTGGATATAATGTTTTCGTATAGAGCAACACATATACTACCATATATGTACTATTATCGATAAGTACAAACTATTTTAGTTTATACACATTTTTATTTAGAAGACGTTATTTTTGGTTCACTAGACTTTTGTCTGATTATTAATGACATAGCATAGCTTCAGACCCACGACTTCCATCCAATTTCCAGTGTCACGTGATTCCCTGACTCGCTAATCCTAGACGCATCTCCAATTAAAGTCTCATTTACCGCTCGATGTTCGAACATCAAAGGTTCGTCTGCGGCTTAACCCGATGACGACGTCCACAACATTCCTCAGAATAATATACAAGCTTTCTTGTGTTCAGATGAAGACGCTGTCTCAATAGGTTAAGATCAATGAAGAAGAAGAAGGAAGAAGAAAATAATTAAAAAGAAAACATCAGTACAAAATGGAATTAAAAAACAACTGGTTGTACAGGAAGTCGCCTATATTTGATATCAAACCAATCGGACAAGCCGTGGATCTCAGTTACGTATGTTTATAGGGAGAAAATCCTCAAATGAATTAAATACTGTCCCTAAGGCCATATAGACAATAGTGTCCTACAACGGATAAAAATGCTCTTTAGTATCACATCTTAGACAATCAAAGCACACAATGCGCCGAAAGACTGACAGCAGGATTTTCATGATAAAAAAGCGCTTTCCAGCATTTTAGCAGTGTTGAACTCCATGGAGGCAAAGGTCATGTGACGCCAAAACCTCAACTCGTTTTCTTACTACTCTAAATACTAGACTAATAAAGTAGTAGGTCAGCTAAACTCGTTCTTTGTTTCATGATATTCCCGCCGGCGTATTCCCATTGCCCTGAGCGCTTTGATTTGTTTCAAAATGACGCGGAATGAGATTCCATTAAAGAATTACATATCTGAGGAAGTTGTGACCTTACTTTCAGTATATTCACACTGCACTGATACGCTAATGAGCGCGGAGTAGTAAAATGCGTTGAAAACCTCTGCGGTAATTATGCAAATTAAAAATGTCTGCCTTTGATTTGCCGCTACGTAAGACCAAGGCCAGTCTAGAAGTATTTAAAACATGCAACGAATTCAGCTCCGGGATGGAATTCTTGCAGTCAAAGTCATTAGATCAGTCGAATGTTAATCTCAAAACAACACATAAACATTCAATAATAAGACTTTATTAAGGATACAATTGAAATATAGCACCGCATACATCAACGACAAAACTCGTTAAATCATGCAGCAAAGTCAGCTCCTGAATAAAATTATTTTTTTTATCATCCTATAAAGAAGTCTTCGGCACCGTTATCTTTAAGCGAATGTCATTTTTCATTCAACAGTTTTCCTTATTTGAATACGAAACGCAACTGTTTTCATTATAGTGTGTCTGTGAGTTTCATAGGAATACTGCACAAATGAATTCCTTCATTGATTACATCTGTTCGGATTTACATTCATGAATAAGTAATTTACATAATATTTGCTACATTTAAAGAGCTGTATGAAACATTCTCGGATAGTATCAATCAATCATGTAGACTTTTCGAAGATGAAATGTCGTCTGGTGATTATTTTCTCCAACGATAGACATAGATTGTCAAATGTTTGAATAAAAGCAGTACTCTTTTTTTCTGTACACAATATTTTGTCCACGTTATATTCCTATTTTTTAGGTATAACGTAAACAAAATCTTAAATATAAGACATATCAAACTGATGTTTTTACGACAATGATGATGGTGGTGTTGATGGTGATGATGATGATGATGATGATGATGATGATGATCTTATTTGTTGGTAGTGTGTTATCAATGTTTGATCATTACTTTATCATTTATTTAATCAATTTTTTAGCAATTATCAACACATAATTCTTGTTTTTTTTTTGTTTTTTTTTATTTTATCTTATTTTTTTTTTTTATTCTTTAAAACAAAGACCTATCAAACAACGATTGGCAACTTGTTTACATCTCACAAAAGCACACATCATAATTAAATCTCCTATACTATTGAAGATATACGAAGATAAATTATATTTTACAATTAAACATTACATTTACCACCAAAATGATACCATGCTCATCAAAATAATCCCTGTAATTAAAAATGCTTTATGTAAAATGAACAAAAAATACCTGCACTTACTGATTTTAAATCATAATTGAAAAAAAATCTGAAAAAAAGTAAAACTAAGAATAATTATTGTATTAGAGAAATGAAGATTCCATTGTATGGTTAAATTATCAATGATCTGCTGTGTGTTGTATTGTATTAGAGAAATGAGGATTTCATTGTATGGTTAAATTATCAATGATCTGCTGATGTTGTATTGTATTAGAGAAATGAGGATTTCATTGTATGGTTAAATTATCAATGATCTGCTGTGTTGTATTGTATTAGAGAAATGAGGATTTCATTGTATGGTTAAATTATCAATGATCTGCTATGTGCCTAAACAATATTTTCTACTGTTTTTTACAGTATTTTTCAATCTCTGTTTATAGGGACTTTGCTTAAAAGTTGGTAAAAATCAAAATTTCACAAAGGAGGGTTCAACTGCAGGTACAGTGCGATATCTTATACTGTTCACTCACCTTGCCCGTCTCTATGATATACATTTCACTCATCATATTACGTAATTATGACGTCATATTGTTTCCAAACGAGTCATTACCCAGTGTCATTCAATACACAAAAAGGCAAAGTTTAGAATTCAACTTTGATAGCTAAGTGTTCTTGTAAGCATCGATAAAAGAGAAAAAGTGAATTGCTTATTAGAGATGTGAAAATAAGATGGCGTGTGTTTGAATTACATAGTTCGTATTTAGAAACAATTTACTGTGTATTTTCAAATACGGCATATTACGTGACTGTCTAGTACGCTTATATTACGCACGAATATTCAATTTCAAAATAAAACAAGTCTCAAGAACTTGTTTTGTTAATGTCAGAAACTGTGATAATAATTTAAAATTTGAATGCAGGGAAGCTTCAAGGCAATTTACAAATCGGATCAAAAAGACGAACATTTACACTTTTGCAGAAGAACTGTGATTTTGTTCTAGATTTTGATATTTCAAGACAGGTGTCATGGGAAATTCGAATGAGCCATATTCTTTAAACTCTATCTTTCTGGAATCCGCATCAATGCTTTTATGACACTCAACTTGTATAATACTCTTGAAACATGTGTGTGTGCGTTTTGTAAATACTTGATACGTGAAATTCATTATTTTTCGTTGACATTAAATTTCGCTGATATTGTACTAATGGGAATTTCGAGGTTACATTTATTCGTGAATTCTTATTCTAAAACACACACACACACACACAAAAAAAAAATCATGAATGAACGATTTTCATTTGGGCTTATAAACTCATAAATTATTACAGTGACTCGCGAAATTAGAATTATAAAAAAGTAAACGCAGAAAAAAATCCTATTCAATTATTTTGTTCTTGTATAATACCTAGTATATGAAATTTTCATTTCGTATAGCCTGGCTCACCGTGGATAGGTTTGTTCAAGTTGGGTTTTACATCAATAACCTTATAAAAGTCTGCTGAAATTTGGAACTTATTCGTATCTCGTGGTCGGACATAAGAACATTTCCAATTATGTGAGTTTTATGTGCAATTATGAAAATAAAATTGTGTTTCAATGTTATAATACATTGTACAAACCAAAATTGAACATTGTAATAATTCCATAATGCTACATTAACACGAATTTCCAGTTTAAAAAAGAAACTATATTACATTTAGTATCAGTGATTATACTGTTATGCTTGTTAAAGGGCCGTAACTCTTATTTACATTGGAAGAATAATTCTCCAAGATATACATGAGATAAATTTTGAGAAGACAATTCCTTTGTGTTCCTTTATCGGATTTTTTGTAGATCATAAGTGCGAATTCAGAATTCATTTTAAACAACTTTTCCTCCTCACGGGAAGAATAAAAATTGATATGCCAATTATCCTCCATGTCTTTGGTAAAAGGAAAACAATATTCAGCTATATGCAAAGCAACAATGTGTAAAAAATTTGGCTCTTTGTTTGTCAATGATATTTATTTACTTTTTAGTATTTAATGTAAGAGTTTGTCATAAAAAATGGTAAACAAAGGGAACTGGTATAGCTTCATTGCTTGGTGTTCAGCATATAAGTGTAGGTCCAGGAATGGTTTGCTTGGTGTCAGAATAATGTGACTGGGGGTGGTATCATGTCACATGTCTACGGCGACACTGCAGTGTGGCAGCACTATCTCTGTCTCAAGTAGGCATAATCTCTAAATGATTTAAATATTGTCGCTGGAATGTTAAATATCCCAAAAAACAAACAAACAAATAGACATAAATTTGTTTATCACTTTACGGCGGTCAAAACCTAAATTTTCGTTGATGGCGCCCCTTTATGTTTCTGTATCTGACTACAGTCAAACCTGTCTTAAGCGGTCAGTCAAGGTAACAAAAGAAAGTAACCGCTTAACAGAGGTTTAAATATAAAGTTAAATGCTACAGTTCGGTAAAATTAAAAATGACCGCTAAATGCAGATTGACCATTTAGTACAGGTGCCCGCTAATACAGGTTCAACGTTATATGGATAGAACCTAGGAACCACTAAAGATTAATGTTAATCAAAGAGTAATAACACTAACATATATGTACATATTTATAATACATAACAGACGCCTCATCTTCATCGTCTGATACACAATTTATATTGTCTAATTTGCCAATATATTACTACAGATAGTTTATCAATAGATTATCACTCACGATAAACAAATAACTGTCGAAACAGACATCGCAAGCAATAAATTACAGGTTGTCACGAATCTTCAGACTACATGCCTTGCTTCGGACATTTACAAACGAGGTCTTATAAGAAAAATACACAAACGCAGATCGCGATGGTGTAGTGTCTAAGAATTGTTCTCGTGAGCCCCGACGCGTTTCATCCCCCATGACTCGTTGCATGAATCGCTTCGAGAAAGAAGCCATCAATCTGACAAACGATACTGTCATCGAAAGAACAGTCAGTATACATCATATTAATCTCGCAGGATTTTATTAATGATCATTTACTTATATATGCGTACAGGAACCATAACAGTTTATGTCATTTTTGTTGACAAATTGCACTTTTAACACTTAAGAATGCAGTATTAACCACCTCTTTTAAGCGGCCACCTGCTTTTAGCGGTCAGTTTTGATACTACCAAACTAGCATTAATTTAGTGACCACCCTTGTTAAGAGGTCACTTTTCTTTTGTTCTTTTGACTGACCGCTTAAGACAGGTTTGACTGTATACTCAACATAATGTTGATGTCTAAAAAACATTGTGGAAGAACTTGAATTGTAATGCAGTATATTCCTTGAGAAAATGTCTTGTTTAAGTGCAGTTAAAACAAATGTCTTCCCTTAAACAAAATGAAAGAGCCTATTTATCATAGCTTAATGTGACCACATGAAGTTTCAGTTGGGGAAAAACTTATCACAGTACAGGCATTCAAAAAATAAAATGCATGTAATATGCATTTAAGGGACGTTCCAGGATTTCATTTTCAAGAAAATTTCTTCAGGAAATTGATACATGTACAAAATACCATTAGTTCGTCTTAAATATGAAAAGCTGTATAAAAAAACAAACAAAAAAAACAACAACATTTTACAAAGAGCAATAACTTTGTAGAAAGAGTAGTTACCGGAAATTTTGTTTGTTGTTGTTGTATTGGAGTTTACCGTCGCTGCGATAGTATTTCAATCATATAGCGACGTCCAGCTAATTACAGGTGGAGGAAGACCCCGAGTACACAGAAGTACCCGGGTAGAACCACCGACCTACCGCAAGCCAGCTAGAAGGCTTCCTCACATGAAAAATCCGAAGTTCCTACCGAGATTTGAACCCACAGCGGTGAGGAGCTGAGAGATTTGTAGTCCACGACTATAACTGCTCGGCCACGGCGGCCCCCGGAAATTTTGTTTGTATCGCACCGTCTTGCAGTCATTCAGACATGTACCAAATATCAGCAGTCTGTTTTATGTGTAATTAAAATCATCATGCAGACAACATTTTTATAAGGGACACTAGATCGTTTTTTTTTATCACGACACATTATTTTGTTAAGCCATTGACACATGTACTAAATAGGAACATCCTAACTTAGATATTAAGAAAATTTTGCTCTTGGAACGATGTTTGTATCGATATCATAATTATTATTATTACTATTATTATTATTAGAAGAAGAAGAAGAAGAAACCCGTAATGCAGAATGTCTCCGTTCGTGGAGGGGGGGGGAGATATAATAAAGGGCAAGAGATCAATGAACACACATTTCAAAAGCAAAATTAACACCTATTGCAGTCAGGCTGACGATAAAGTAATTGTTTTAGAGCGTATATCGCAAAATAAAATTCTGGAAAGACAAGACTGGTCGTTATTGCAAATAATTTGCGTTTAATCATTCAAATCACGGAGTTTCAAGTAATATATCTAAACCAATGCAACAGATATTTGATTTAGGGAACTCATTTTAAACACACTATATTTTGCCAAAGTTCAAAATAAATCACACGAAAGACATTAAATACTTCATTCCATGATATGCATTTGCGTTGTTTTTGTTCTTGCTCTGCTAAAGATTAAATCCCGCGAATTTCATAGAATATTTACTGAACTCAACAAAACAATTGTAATTTGGCAGCTGGGCTTGGATTGATGCCAATTATATCAGCAAGTAGTGTGCATGGTCAGAGTTTAAATTTTAAACTTATTAATTTCACGTAAATTGTGAAAAAGGTGTTTTCTAATCTCCCTCTCTAGGGTTCCAGGGTTGGACAAGTACATTGCTCCTGGGAAAGCCATGTAAAATCCTTCTCCAAAACGGGTTTCAAACAATCAACCGTTGGATCCGCAGTCGAATACGTCACCATTGTACCACGGCTACCAGAGACCTATAATTTCTGTATGACATTGAGAAAGAGGTCAATCAATGGAATAAGAGAAAATGGCCGCTTAACAGGGGTGGTCGCTTAACGAAGGTTGAACATAAACAAAATGCTAATTTGGTGATATCAAAACTGACCGCTAAACGCAGGTTGACCGCTTAACAGAGGTGACCACTAATACTGGTTCAACTGTATAATTAAACAAACCATTGAAATGGTATTCGAAGAAGGTTTATTTAGCGCACTAATATTGAACATTTTTTTCGTTATCCATATTACTAGAGCTACATGAAAAATCGTATGGAATCAAACAAACGTGGATTCAGTAAGAAATGGAAATATATCGAAATATTGTATAATAAGAGAAATGACATAAATCAATGCGTGCTTTCCATACATAGTAATGATTAAAGTGTCTAACGGTTAGACGGCTTGTCAAAGTGTCGGTGCCAGAAAAACTAGAGTTTGGTCAGAGACCTTCCTGAATTCTGAGTACAATAATTATATCGACTGTCTAAAAATTTCCATTGAGGAAGGAAGTTGCATATATAAATACGTATGCATGTACCTTGAACAAAATTTCCAGACAGTCATTTTTAGGATTGCATTTTAAATATCTTTCGACTTAATACTATACACGTGGAAAGTCCAACTCGAAAAACAAACAAACAAACAACAACAACAATAGATATAAGTAGTAGGGCATGTTACCTCTGGAGCCCGGCGCCCATTAAAGCCTATGTTTTAATTAATATTCTGTAAAATCTTCACTGCGCCGATACTATTTATAACACCAGCCAATGAAATTAAACGGATTTAGCGCACAAAAAGGTGTAGCAGCCAATCAGATTGACGGCTTTATGACACACCTCTAGGAACTGTTTCCGGTGTTTCTGCCAAGGGTATTCAATGGAAGAAAATAGCCTTGATTAACATATGTTTGAAACTCACGTTCTCTCAATACGCTTTGCTTCTTAATATACCGTGGGCTTTTTTGATTAGCAAAATTTCTTACTCATTAATTATCAAGTAAGCATTTCATTGGTTCCTTTGCCTAGACAGTACGGATCACTTGACTGATGAAATGGCGCGGGATTTTGAAAATCAGCTTGGTTCTACAATGTAGTAGTGACGTCACGCTTTCGGGCACAATAAGTCAGCTTTTGGTTTGTAACTTCAATAAGGAGTAATCAAAAGGCTACGAATGATTTAAGGCAGAAATTTGACATCAACAAGAATGTGTATTAAGTAGATTCTAGGATCTATAGGAATAACAAATAACAAAATATTCCTTCCCCACAATACAATGCCGCAATTCTCAAAGTACCGAACATTTGTCTCAACAAATGTGTTTACGTACTGTTCTGTCAAGTGCTTTTGATTTATAGTTTTGAATACAATACGGTAATTACAAATAGTATGTCGTACGAATTTATCAAGTTGCAATCTTTTAATGCTTATAGAGCTCATGCATTAAATCTGCTAGAGTCCGAGTTACACTCTAACGAAAGTATTGAGCATTATCTATTGATAAACCGCTATGTCTAATTGATATATGCGCATTTGATTCAAACATATTGGATATCTTTACGTTTATTACAAACGCCTTTAGAGTGTGAAAGACAAATTTAAGAAAGATGGTCGTTTACAATAACGTGTAAAGAATATTTTATTCTACGCTCATCTTAAATTCAATGCAAATAATTGAACTGAACATCGTCCCTTCACGATTAAATCATATTTTCTGAAAAAACAAAAAAAAACAAAAAAACAAAACGCATTAGTTGTTATCAGTTCAATCCAGTTGATAAGATTGCTTAGAGTTAAAGGTCTCACCGACAGTATTAGACGTCTACTTGAACGCCGTAAACATACAGTCAAACCTGTCTTCAGCGGTCAATCAGTGGAACAAAAAATGGCCGCTTAACAGAGATGATCGCTAAACGAAGGTTGAACATATAACAAAATGCTAATTTGGTGATATAAAAATTGACCGTTAAATGCAGGTTGACCGCTTAATAGAGGTGACCGCTAATACAGGTTCAACCGTATTAGTCTAACGTCTGAACAAACTGTACATTTGTTGAGCGCCAACCTACCAGTATCGTTTTAACGACTTTGGTATGTCGATATCGGGGACCGAACTCACGACTTCCTGCTCACCAGGCGGACGCTCCAACCCCTCAAGAAGTTGTTAAGTAAACTTTGGCTCTTTAATATCAACACAGGCAATGAAACCTAACTGATCAGGATCATGAATAAGATAACGGAGTTGGTGGTCCAAAATCTGTTATTGTAAAATCATTAATTTTTGCTGACATTGAATTTCGTTGATTATGTACCTAAGGGAATTTCGTGGGTTCATTTATTCGCGGATCTAAGTCCTAGAAAAAGTGTGGTCTATATAAGAGACAAGTTTTAGTGGGGGTTAATATTCGTGGATAAAGGCCACCACGAAATCAACGAAAATAAGCGTCCCACGAAAATTAATGATGAGTTACACATAAATTACTCTTGAAGTCCAAAAGTCTGTCATATGTACTATATGAATGTGCTAAATTTATACTTGTGAAATTATAATCGTTATAAATCTCTAAACAATATCTAATTGATAAATACATGTAGCAGCTGCAAATTCCCCTTTTTCTGTTTCAACTTTCAGTTTAAACCCTGACTCGCTTGTCCTAAACCCATCTACATGTACAAACATAATGGTATTAATTATCTACATATTGTTGATTTCAAGTCCATTTGTTGCTTGATCCGCAGACGACTAAATCAAAAGCATCTTCAAAACTTTCATTGACATGCATCAAAATTCGCGACTAAGCCTGCATAGATCCACCATTGAATCAAAATTGTGCATAAATACATATACATCGGATAATGTCCGACTCAGGTCAAGCTTGTGTCGAGAGATATACATATTTTAGTACTCGTAGATGGTGCATTAGGTCATCTGGTCTAGTTCTGGGGATATGCGTGTATCTGTTTTGGCCTTAAGGCTGATTTTGCCGAATGTTTTAGAAGGTCTATCGTGCTGACGTGATCAAAGGATTCCGCGTGTATCATCAACTACATCATTTTCTGCCATGACTTCGGGATAGATTCCATAAAAGTGATCAAGACACACACTAATGTTATAAATCGAACTGGGACCCTGGGAAACTGTTTAATACAATTAAAGTTATGTTGTGCGTCCATTTTCACTAAAACCTTGCTCCGTATTACAAAAACAAATTTGCAATAAGTCAAAATTCAAAATGTGTATTGATATCATCACTATTGTGAAAAGGAATAACCAAAGGCCTTGACAATCGAATTGGTGATGATGATGATGATGATATGTACCCAGAATGTCTCTTTAGACAAATCCCTTAAGCTAGGCTCTACCTTCAATATCAGATCTGTGTCCCTCAACATGACCATCATTATAATGAAATAATGAGTTATTGAACAACAGGGCACACATTTAAGAGCAATATATGGTGGCATATTTCTGCCAGCCACTTATCCACATGGCTATGTCGAAACTGTTCTTAAAAATTGTCACATAATCAGTTAGTATCTGGCAAGTAGCAAATTTTCAAGTTATCTACTTAGGTATCTTAACAGGACTAAACTGTCTGTTAGTGCCCACTACTGCCAATCACAAATTCACTTATTTATTCACTTATCCTGTGGCTCTCTCTCTCTTGTTCCATATTCTCAATATTCACCCTTCATTTCCTTTCTTTCTTTGTTCCTTACATCTCAGTTTATTTTTGTTTACTCTCTACTTTCTAGTTTTATTTCATTTCCAACTATACTTTGTTCAAAAATAATCAAGCAACTTATATAAAAATGTCATATAATATAGTAATGTTGTATGCCATAACCTTTTATGTACAAATTTTGTTATTCATGTTATAAGGGGAGGGCATTATCTGAGTTGGTAGAACTTGTACCCCAACCCTTTTTCTGTATATATATATGAAAAGAAATAAAATAATATTAAACTAACTTATTTTAACTGAATATCGTGCCTTTTTTTTCCAGATAATTTTGTGAAATAAATGCTTGTTATCCACATAATTTAACTGACTAACTTGAAAAAAAGGCGAGATATCCAGTTATCTTAAGTGAATATATGGCTGGCAGTAGTGGGCACTAACAGGCAGTTTTGTTCTGTTAAGATACCTAAGAGGATAACACGAAAGTGTTCTACTTGCCAGATACTTACTGACTATGTGACATTTTTTCAGAAAAGTTTGACATAGCTAAGTGGATAAGTGGCTGGCAGAAATATGCACCATAAATATGTGATTGGCAGTAGTGTAGTGGACACTAACAGACAGTTTAATCCTGTTAAGATACCTAAGCGGATAACTTGAAAAAATTCTACTTGCCAAATAATAAGCGAATATATGACAATTTTTCAGAAAAGTTTCGACATAGCTAAGTGGATAAGTGGCTGGAATCCACCATGGCATCAGTTTAATTCACAACTTATCATATTTTGACACATATAATTATGTTTTATTCTGAAAAAAAAAGTATATAAATCCTCACGTTATTTTGTTTCTAAATATCATTACAGAAAATACTTGCAATGCGAAACATCATTTTCAAGTTTCACTAAATGAAAGGTTTATTTTGAGCTAAATTTAATATCGTTTAAGACAGGAAATATAACGTTTCGTTGTTTTTTTTCCTCTGCCTATTTTGATTATTAGTCAAATTTGATCAAATATCAAATTCTGTGAAATCCTGAATCTCTTCCCAGAATTTGACAGTCTGA
Organism: Solen grandis; assembly: GCA_021229015.1. Taxonomy (NCBI): domain Eukaryota; kingdom Metazoa; phylum Mollusca; class Bivalvia; order Adapedonta; family Solenidae; genus Solen; species Solen grandis. Next base: position 37,503,489 of record CM037791.1, read on the forward strand.
TTAGAATAATTTCAGCTGGAGTTATTCCTTCTGCTAAAATGAAGTCTGAAGGTGATAATTAGTTACAATTATACAAGTTTGTAGTGTGGCTTGAAAATGGTTTTGCCTTTTTTAGTCCTAAACACTTAACATAATAATGAAAAAAAAGGTATAGAAGACGATTATCGAAATCATATGTTAACTACCGAAAGGAACATATGACACAATGTCTGCGTGTTTATTTTATCTTTGTTATTGTGTTTAATCACCGATTGTAGTTCAGTCATTTGTAGACTATGTCTTCTTGAAACAGATATAGTGCTGCTATATTGATATGAGACTATGTTTGGTGCTTTCTGGAACCACCTGTGAAAATACTCAGACGGGTTTAATAGCATGTTTAGCATAAAAAGGAAACAATTTGCAATTTGTGTAATAAAGATATTTATCAAAATGCAGCCGAATAGAACCGTTTAAACTTATTCATTAACGTCCAATGTTTTTTTTTTTTTTTGTTTTCATAACTCTAACTATTTCTCTCGATGTTTCCTGGGTCGGAGCTGGGTTTTGCGCCTGGGTAGGTGCCTTCCAATTAGGATCGAACCGATAACCTTCGGATCAGCAGTTGGGTATGTTATCGCTGCATCTAAATGCATGCGTTTGTCTATTTGTTTGAACAGAACAGAACAGAACATATCTTTTATTTTACCACAGATTACAAGTTGTAATAACAAGTGGATTAAATATACAATAGCAATTACACTCATAGAAAAGTTTATTGGCATGACCGTTTCACCTTTAAGCTACATTTAAGAATTCGTTGGTGAATATACACCGTTTGCAATACAAAGGTAAGCCAGCAAACAAATTAAAAAAAAATATGTATGAAAAATATAATACAAAAATGTATATTAACATTAATTGTAACATCTCGAACAATTATAAAACAGTAATTTGGAATTAGAATCACAATATGATCAGTTAACTAAATGAAAATCTGACTAATAATCAATCAAATCGTTAAGGGATTTGGCATTAAATCAATCGCTTATAAAGAAATGGGGCAAAATGAGCCAAATTCTATCTTTCAAGCATTTGAACAGTTATCCATACTGTCGCAGAAGTAATCCATTTTTCTTAAATGGAAAGAGATTGATTTCGGAAAAAAAGGTTTAAGAATAATGAGTGAATTGTAGGACCGAACGTATTGCATCGTCCCAGGCGTACTCTTGCTCTCGGATACAGGAAAATCCAATCATATTACTTTCGAAGAACAGAACAGATGGTTTATGTCTTCTCTTAAGTACAGGAAATTTTTGGGAAAAAAATGCATGAAGAACTCCACTGGAAATAAGGAACGAACTTGAGTTAGCGGCCATTGTAAAAAGCGGCCAACCTGCATATAGCGGTCAGTTTTGATATGAATAAACCAGCATTTTGGTATATCATTTACCTTTAATAGGCGGTTATGTATGTTAAGCGGTCATTTTCTATTGTTCCCTTGACTTGTCGCTTAAGACAGGTTCGACTGTACTTGAAGAATGACCTATTGTTTCCTTGTTGATTTCTCTCTAAGATAAGTAATCGATCTAAACGTATCAAATATTACATTGCAGTAATATATCACTCATTATATTGCTGTGATATATCATTTATTATATTGCAATGATATATTATTCATTATATTGCTGTGATATATCATTTATTATATTGCAATGATATATTATTCATTATACTGCAGTAGTTTATCATTAATTATATTGCAGTGATATACCATTTTAAAATTGCAATGTTATATTATTTATTATACTGCAGTGATGTATTTTTCATTATATTACGTTGATATATCACGTTTGGGTTGCAGAAATCCATTAAAAACATAAATACCCTAGATATAAGATTGACCATACGATATCTCACTCTTGTTTTAAACCAAACAATATGTTTCGAGCAGAAATAATCAAATTAGATAAAAGAAAACTTGACTGCCAATTCATTTTGCATCTCAGTACACGCATGTTAACATCTAAATATGCATCCATTTCAAACATATTCGCATTTTATACTTGATATAAAGTCATGGCGATCTGACATAGCATATCGAAACGTTAACATGTCAAAGACGTGGGTCTTGATACAGATTCCATTAGCAATTTATGCACATTTATCCCACTGGGATGAAAGTCATGCCATAAAAAAGATGTTTATCTTCAAATATAAGAAAAAGAACCATGACGCACAGACCCCAAGGTCGTCACTGATACATTGTCAGATTGACTATAATGTATTTTCCACCGTTTCATGCTTGCTTTGAAGTAGTGAAGCAAAATAATATATATATATATATATAGAGAGAGAGAGAGAGAGAGAGTGAGAGAGAGAATCTAATTTGAACAAATTACATTTAACGTTATGCCAAAAATGAAAATAATAAAAAAACAACTTGACAAAGTATTTTGTTGACAATTATGTAAATGCAGATGCCTTTATCCGATACTTTGACCCGTAGTCCTATACATTATGTCCGCAAAGTTAAACCCCAAATCATTGTCCGCAAAATAAACCTTCATCATAGGCGTAACCATGGTAGAACAAAATGAGAGTGACATTCAAAGGCGAAGACACAGGCGTATCGATAATAAATCATACATTGCCAATATAAATATATTGGACTTGCATGGTGACGACCATAGTTATAGCATTGCACTACCAATCTTTATTAATATTCATGATCTATTATTCCCTATGTTGCCAAATTTATGTTCAGTAGTTTACAATAAACTGAAACGAATGTATAACTTCCGCTAAATGATGCTAGTCATGAATATATTATTCAACAAGGATTTGTGGCAGTTTACATAATTTCTGGAAAAAAAATGAATTGTATCACGATAAAAATCATGGTTTTGAGATTAAACTGCCTGCCTTAAAGTATAACGAATATAAAATGTACATTGGTATATTCGTGCACAAGAAAATGCGATAAAAGAAAGAAGACTCGAATGTACCTTTTAGCAAGGTAAGGCTCATTTTATAAACAGTTTGAAACAGCCAAAGTAATCGCCGGTATAATAAAACGCGTTTGATGTTTCTAAGTGCATTTTGCATTTTGCTGCAAGTATAATGCTTAACTTTTGTTTGTTTTTGACTAGCTATACATAATATAACCATTCTTATTTAACCTTGAAATCACCGTTATAACTCAACGCATGTGTTGTATTTTAAGTTTAATTTGCAAAAAAAAAAAAAAAAAAAAAAAAAAAAAAATCTGCTTATTTTGATCCTGACCTATATACCCTAGCTGGATCATTTATACATTAATAACTTAATGTACAGACATGACAGAACATGGGGCGAAATTTGCAGACAGTTTCATCTGAGCTTTCAAACGATTCTTCAAAATTTTCTTTAACGCCATCCGTGTTGTCTTTGTGATGCCTCTAGATGACGACGCTGTCAAAGGTGACACTCTTTGCGAAAACTGTTGAAATTGTGTGAAAGCATGAAGCATGGAATCCCTAGCGAAAGTAAAAATATCACATTATGTCGTTTCGCACGCACGTATTTCCGTCATAGTCGAGATCAAATGACTTTTCACAGATGGTGCAATGACTCTTGTGACTTTGTATTGATTAAATTATACCAGTTCTATCGATGCGATCCCTAGACAAATGGATACTTTACTACATTGTATATGTATGGAAACTATAAAAAAAATAAAAATGTATTGATTTGTACTTAAAAAAAAACGAAGTATTCCCATTAGCCGATCGTCATTTATGTGGTGAAATTTTAATGCCTATTCGTAACTTTTGAAAACTTATGATAATCTCCCAGAGTAACCATTTACTAAATACTCTTTAACAATTTCGCTGCAAGTTTAAGATACACTAGGAAATCGCAAGAACTATAATTCGAAAAACAAAATACAAATCTGAACTGAATATATTTGAAATATCACTTTTGCATCTTAGTCTTACATGTGTTTATTTGTATGCATAGGTTTTGAATATATATAATTTTAATAACGTATATGATCCAACAGAAGCACGGATAAAAACAAAATATAAAACAAAAGTATATTGACCCCATAACACATGCGTTTGTATGAGGGTATGTCGTTTAATGTATAATTGAACAGACATCACAACTTCTAAAATGAATTTACCACCAGAATGTGCGAGTTGGGGGCCAATTGAAATCTTGTTGAAGCACTCCAGTTAGTCCCTTTACCGACTGACCCTTCCAATGCGTTAACCGCTGACATTTCTCCATTTTTTAAGCAATTTACAAAAACCTTCTTCTGGAGTTATGTCCGTCCTTATTAAAGATTGAAACTACATCAATACTTTAATACACTTATATTTAAGCATCTCAAAAAGTAGGCTAAATGTTCTTTATTAACACACGTCAAGTATGGATAGCTTCAGTTTTCAAAATGGTAATGCTTTGATTCAAAAGTGAACGAGTTAATTTAAAATCTTACAAAATGCATGCAGAATTGATTTTAATATCATTTTCCGTCGTATGTTTAAACTATAAATGGGAACTACAAAGAAAGACTTTAAAAGCTATGTCAGGAAATGGCTTTGATGAAAATCTGGTCCCATGTGTTATCAAAGAGATATCTGGCTTATGTGGTTTTGCCTTTTAGAAGATCGTCTAATTTATGTGTTATGTTTTACCGTGATCGAAAGAAGCGTCACATAAATCTCGTTTTCCCTCTTATACGGTGATACTAAACAGCTTCCCTCGCTTCTTCAAAAAATAAACAAGTCAAAGTAATCTAAAATAATGAGAGCGCCACTACATTTTTTATCAATATTTTTCTTAAGTTTTAAAGTTATGAAAGCCTTGCTTGAGTTAGTAACTTTGTTAAGAGTCACTGTTTCTCATCGTAAATTATGCTTCAAAATCGAACATTATATTAGTTTTTAAAAATTGCATTCAAAGCTACCAAGCAATTATCGCGTTGTCCCTCACTGCCGTGAGTTCGATTCCAGATTTGGTCTCCTGTAATGAACATATGTGAAGCATTCCAGTTGGCTTGTGGTAGATCGATACTTCTACTCGGGTGCCTTCACGCAAACGTGGTTACTAAAAAGACATTTATCCGTGACTAAATGGTGTCATGACAGTGGTTTAATCAAGGTGTTCGAGATTAAAACAAAAGTGACGTAAAAACCATTGACACAGTGAACTTTTGAAATTTAGAGTGCCTTTCGAAGATCCAAACCACTCAACGATAAATCCCAGTGACGCTTTGGAATTATGTCATCTTGAGTTCCAATACAGTCTCTAAAAAGGATTTCTTGCAATATCGTAGTTTCATGTATTACTAATAGTTCTTTATTACATATGGAATTTAACGCAAAAGAGGAGAAGCCAAGCGCAAGGTTAAGTTCATTATCTTAATCGTTAAAATGAATTATAAGTGACTAACCTTTTGCCTCACTTTTGTCGCGTAGGATACAATGGCACTTTTGAAATAGGCGATAGGAGCACGTGGCTCTCGTACAATTCAAAACACATTTATTTTTCACATAACCAAGGAAAAATATCAAACTGCGTAAAGCATATATTTTGTTTTTAATTTTGACTGTGAAAGAGCTATTTCATTGGATGAAAAAAATGGGACAGAAGGTAAATTTGTGTATGTTGCCCAGTAGTAGCGCATATGCTCCCTGTTCCAGAAGTTTATAGAGATGCGTTTATATTAGCTTAAAAATTGCAGTAATCTAAAGTCTTGGAATATATTCCATGCTCAACTTCTGTCGAGTTTTGGATTATACTGCGTAATCAAGTTATCCGAAATCAAGTACATTTTGTGGAAGTTTTGAAGAATTTGACCGATCAGTTTACATTTCTAAGCCAATACTTTTAGCAACGTTCTATGCTAATTTCATATGATTATTCCATTACCGTTTCAGTCTAAGTTTATTGTATCATCCATCAAAGGTTTATTATATCATCCATCAATAAGTAATAAATACTTATATTAAAAACAATAACCAATGCATGATTATAGCCTACGAACGTTCCCCCATAGTTTATCAATCATGATGCCTTTTTTAACAAAGATCGTCATTCAAATACTCGTATACTTATAAATTGCTTTTTGATTTTAAATCACTAAATATTCCGTTCCAGATCAAGATGGAATATATGTCATGATAAAACTATAGGGATCCGAGTATACCGCTGCGGTTCCGAAACCCGATAGGAGCAAGGATTTTTCATGACCTTTCCATACGCAAAGCATTTTCTTGTCTCCCAGTTCGTTGTCTTAATTCAACTGTTGAATGTTAATAAGCTTTAGCCTGTGCATCACATTTAATAAAAAAGGTAAAACCAAATCTGGTGATAAAATTGTCTCATTCAATCAATTTATTCCTAAGTAAGTCTGGTACATGTATGTTCAATATGGCAGCAGACGACAGCCTGCACGGGAGAGATTAATTAATTCCGAATTTCGTCTGGCATTTATCTTGCTTATATGACCTCACCAAACCTACCATTTACCTAAAATTAAACAATATTGACAAATTCAGAATAAGGTTCACTTCGTCAAAGATAAACAGCCTTTACTATTTTTAATTTTGTAAATATTTTACAACGAATTGCCATGAAATTATATGTTTTATTGATGATATTGGTGTGGTAGCGACCTGTGTGCAGGGAAAACCACCAAAAATTCATATTTACAAACAAAACAGGTCAATCTTAAGTTGACCTCAAAATGTACGATTCTGATTAAGGTGGAGTTTGTCAGAAAAACAATTCTAAGCTTTGATATAAAATATACTGCATATAAGTATTTATTTGAATTGAAAACAAAATGAAATGAAGTCAATACCAACCGTGAAATGTATTTTAGACCTGTATCCCATATAGTCGTCTCCTGGCGCTTTTTAAACTATAACAGACCAAGAGCTCATTCTAAGAGCTGTCTGTTCCGGGTTCTGATCTGTTTAGTCACATAACTTTGCAGCTTAGATTGTACATACTGCAAAGCAAACAAGTCTTTAGACTGTTATTGTAACCCCTTACAATGTCCGAATTTGTTTTATAGTACGTCCTCTGTAATCCATATGGACGTATAAGAAAACTTTCCATTAACAAACTTATATTTGTATCATTTTCCTTATTACAATATATTTCAAAAACAAATTACTTTTGGACTGGAAAAAATACGGTCTAGCATGCCCATTAATGTAACTGGAGAATATATATTTTAGAAAAAAAAGGAGTGTAACACAAATTCCTCATGAAAGCGATTCAGGGCATACAACCTTGATACAGGCAAGGGTTTCAATTCCCGGTAATTTATAGTTTTAGTTCATTTACCATGTAGTTAAGAAAGTCGAGACTGGAATTTTATCACCATTGTCTAGACGTAGCAATAAACTAAGAAAGATAATCTGTAATATTTATTAGCTGATTCCTGAAAGCAGAATTATAAGTGGGTTTAATGGGGTTTTGTAACACTGTCGCATCGTTTCAGGATGTACTATATATCAACTCGTTGTAGAAGAATTACGTTCAAAATAAAGGGAAATAATCGAAATAGTAGGCATAACCATGCAACGCTATGGTATCTTTACTTAAACTCGTTGTTTCCTTTGGGTTTTGCGTCCAACGGACAATATTTCAATCATTAAAGGGCCTTTGGGACATACATACTGATGCCCCAACACGAAATCTCGCGACAGACAAATGTTATGATACCACAACCAGTCACATCATCCTGAGGCCGTGTTGACCAATCCCCAAACTACCTTGATATACTGAGCACTAAATCACATTAACATCACCAGTACCATTTCTTTATGCCACGGAAAGGGATTAATCTCTAGGCATCAGTCACGGAGTGGTTGCTCTCACCATTTACCCTTCGGGATCGGTCTAAAAGCATATACTTTGTCCTTAATGTATTGTGATATTGAAAAGTAAGATCTGGTAGAAAAATAATAAGTATTGTAAGTATTGTTTATGCCTCATATTTGGAGATGGCCATCTAAAACTCAGACTGATTATGCAGTAAAGTTCAAAAAGCTTAAACTTAGTTTTATTTGGGTGTGAACATCACAATGATAATGTCTACGAATAATGAGTAATCGGTGTATCATTTCGCCATTTTTTTATTTTCAACTTAAAATAACAGAGTACCATTCCATGCGTCGTTGGAGTTTCAGAAAAAAAAAATTCAAAAGCTGTTACACCTTGGGTCCCCCAAGTATTACTAAACCATGTCATAATCCAATCAAAATATGAGTGACAGCAGATGCTTCGAGTGACAGATCGTTTAATTCTATCAAATCAGTTGGCTACTGGCAAATAACGACATGAGAGTTTGAAACACGCTTCGATATTATTCTAATTTAATTTTCAGCCGAATTGATTGATCAATACCAAGTTGGTATGATACTGATACAGAACTTCCTCTTAACACAAATCTAAATCCATGTTAATTTATATAAAATAAAATAATATTAATGTTATTAAGGAGAAGTTTTATTACCCTGTATTGATATGCCCCGCATATCAGTGATATTTAATACTTGAAGAAACATCATTAATTTTTTGTTTCCTGATTATTTTTATTTATTTTTTTCCGGTTTTTTAAGGACACTTTGTTTCCTTAATTTTATAGGAATCTTATTAGGATTCTTAAGTCATTTTATATTTATAATAATTTTGTAATTTACGCTGTTAAGGTTAGGTTCTATAAATTATTTACATACCATTTTTTGTGTTACTAGGCCTTGAATTCTAGCAATATTGTAAGTCTTTAATGGCCGCCATTTTTGTTTACAGTTGTAATGACGTCATATTCGGCCACCTTAAAGTGACGGTGTTTTCATCATCGGCCATTTCTGGTCGGTCGGCCAATAAATAGTGGCCGACGGCCCCTTTTCGGCCATACGGCCACTTTCGGCCAGTTGTTACTATATAAGGGGTTTCGGCCTCATTCTGAGGAGAGTCTGAATTAGGTAAAGCTATGGCCTACATTCCATCGCATTTTTATGATGGAATTCCTAGTAAATGAACATTATAGGAAGTTTTAAAGATAAAAAGATGATATTGTTTACTTCAAGTTAAATATATTTAGTATCAAACAACATTTTAAAGTCTATTTTAAATTCTAACAACATTCGACTGTGGCACTGTTGGAATGTTGGTTGTATTTCAATTATACGCGCCGATTTAAGTATTCGTTAGGTATTTTAAGATATTTATAGATGTTTATCATAAAGATAAAGGTGAACCTGTGTATTTAAGTAGTTAACGTAACCAGTATGAGCGTGATATTGAATACTTTTCATTATGCTATGCGCAGAGTAACATTTATTATTTGTACGTAAACAAAGTATCGATGGATATTTGATATTGAACTTCATTGTTTACTATGTGTATATGTAAACAAAAATAAAATTCATATTAACTTTAAAGCTGCGCAGTTGTGAGGTTATTTCCCTGACAATATTTAGTTTACACTGAACCGAGGGTCTACAGGCTGGGCGTAACAATATGTTTGAATAAAGCGGTTATTCATGTATATGCGTGAATATATTAGTGCAAGCATGTCGTGTCATTGAAATGTTATGGCGAAATGAGACAAAAACGTTTGCTTGCTTGTTTGCTAGGTTTAACGTACCACCAACAGTATTTCAGGAATTTGGAGACTATTTGTACTTGAGACAAAATTAGTGATACTACACTGTAGGATCACGCCGAAGACATCCGGCATGATAGTTCACCTTTTCTTATTGTCCTGTCACCGATAACTCCTTGCACTACCCTTAAATACTGATGCCATGCATAAGAACGATACCAGTAACATTTTTAAGGACTTTAATATGTCGCGCCCGGGGATTTTTATTTTACTTTTAAATTACATGTATGTTTATGCGGTACACGCTAATGCAAGCACTTCACGTCATTGATGTTTTCGCACGTATTGAGACAAAAATAAAATAAATATGCCTCCGAGATGATATTTTGTGAAAATTCGAATGCAAAATTACACTTTCAGGGATATCGTTGAGATAACACAAAAAAAAACTGTATTTTAGTATTTGTCTTTCCTTTCGCAGCAAAAATAGTTAATTGAATCTTGAAACACATTATTGTTATCTCGAAAAATAATTATTTTACAAAAAGTACATTATATTAATCTAAAGATCTGCATTTTATTTTAGTTGAAAATAAGGAGACATACTAAATCTAGACATTTTTTTTTATTAATTTAAGTGTTTGGGCGTTCAATCGGAAAATATCAAAAGCAATGTATTCTTAGCTTTCAAGTGCAGTTGTCCTTAGGACATGGTAAGCACTACAGATCTGTTGAAAGACAAAGTAGATCAAACAATAGTTAAACTACATTCTATATGGCATAAGGGGTATAGAAATGACTTTGTTGCATGCATACGTGTCTTCATTAATTAAAACCTCATACTTTTAATATCAGTGATTCGCTAAATTAAGAAAAAATGTGTTTAAACTCAGTTGATCCAAATGATTTGATAAATCAAAAGCTTAATTTTGTAGAGTTCAGACGCCATTGCGCATGCGTACATAGTTCCAATTCATTAGTTAGCGGTGATGTTAGCGTCGTGATTTGGTTTGCTCTTTATATCGATAAAACCCCATTGGCTACAGTAAGGACAACTGAGTACAAACACTATACACTAAGTGTATGTTAGTGTCATTAAATATAAAGTATCTGATAAAGTAAGTATTATTTCGCGTCGCTTGCGATAAATCAATGACATTTAAAATATAAACGGTAACATATGTATAGGTTAGTTCATAGTTGCCTTCAATTACACGATATAGTCACGAGGGCGGAGCCCGAGCGACTATGTCGTGTAAATGAATGCAACTATGAACTAACCTATTTAGCACATGGTATTTTCCGTCCACTAGCGACAGAACGTCACAAAAGTGTGAGTTATGTGGTGGCATAGTCCACACTTACTGATTTTTTACAAAAGTGTGGACTACGCGTTATAGTCCACGGTGGCTATAAACAAATACTGGCACCTGATTGGACGATAGGAAAATACCTTGTGTTTGGTATAGGTTAGTTGCCTTCAACTTACACGATATAGTCACGAGGGCGGAGCCCGAGTGACTATGTCGTGTAGTTGAAGGCAACTATGAACTAACCTATTTAGCACATGGTATTTTCCGGCCACTAGCGACAGAACGTCACAAAAGTGTGAGTTATGTGGTTGCTTAGTCCACATTTATTGATTTTTTACAAAAGTGTGAACTACGCGTTATAGTCCACGGTGACTATGAACAAATACTGGCACCTGATTGGACGATAGGAAAATGCCTTGTGCTTATTACAGTTAGTCGCGTCCTCCATAAAGAGTTGCATCTGACCTCGCATTACGGACCTGACTTTCGTTTGATTGACAGTATACGTGATGGATCAGAGTCGGTGTCAATGGGTAGATTTTTAAAGACAACATGGAATTTTACAAGAGATATTTTCACATTTATCACCGTATGGGTTAATCTACAACATCTCAATGTTATTTCACATTTGCATTTTTAATGAAATGTGCATCACAACGAAATATAACGAGCCTTTCAATTCCTGATAATTTATTGCCTTTCATAAATATATAAAACCTTTCTCCATTAACTTTAAGGTAAAGTCCCTGTAATGGTTCCGCTACATTTCGGACCCCATGGTCTTTCACGGAGATAACCAATGTTTCCTAATATTTCATTTGGATTTCTTGGTTGGGGTTAATTGGTCCAAGAATTAGCGGAACCATTACGGGGACTTTATTTTAAAACTCCGCTTAAGAAGCTTCTACTTTGTAAAGTGACGCTATATGACGTTATGCGACGTTATGTGACGTTATGCGACGTTATGTGACGTGGTATATTATTAGGTTTTAACCGGGCATCACCAAAACAGTTTCTTTAAATAAAATGCACACAGAATGTTCGGGATCTTCCTCTGTAAATAGTTGGACGATGTGGCAGTAATCTAATCACAGAGAGAACAAACGTGTCCCCAATGATGAGTGACATAATTTAACATTTACGAATAAATGCCATTACTTTTTTTTTTCGTTTAACTCAAAAAAAAAAACAAAAAAAAAAAAAACTTATCAATTACATCGTCGGAACGATTTGGGATCAAACAAGGTTGCACTGATGTACGATCAGTAAGTTTTCGAAATATATACCGGTAATTTCTTGAAGGAAAATCACCATCTTGGTGTACAAAAATATAGATAATTGGAATTTGGTGCAACAGTTCTCTGGTTGTCAAAATCACTGCTCTCAAATCCGATTCAGATAGTGTTTACACGCAAACCGGTCTGTTTATGCAAATGACGTCACTTCAAATCCTCAATTGATAAAACCAGAGCGAACGTTGAATTACTCGAATAATTGACGATATTTCAATAGGCGTAATGGACATCTTGCAGCTTTGAATAGACATATGCTCTCAAAACATCGATCACTCGGCAAATCTTAATTTCTGAAACATCACTTTGTCGTAAAACCTATTTAAAATGGTCGACGAATTAATTCTACGGGTACCCTCTTATTCATATTAGTACTGAAACAAGCCACGCGGAATTGATAAAACCTATCTGAATAAAAAATGAAGAAACGGAAACCACATCTAAATTGCAAATTCTTCGCGGTACGCATTCATCAAATGCTTGTGTTCGATTTCCGTTCAGTTCATATAAAGATATATTGTTCCTTCAGTAAGCGGTATCAGCTTATCTGACATTCAAAAGAGAACATGATATGGTGTTGATATATTCCTATAATGATGAAAGGGTTTTCATCCTTGAAATGATTTAAGATGCCAGAAAAACTGTGAGAAATGACACTCGAACATAGAAATTAGTTTTAAGTTAATATATGATTTACGCCGATTGGGAATCAAGTATAAACACTTATACGTATCCCTCTTGGTGCTTCCTCGATTGGAGTAGTACTTTGCGCTTGGTAAGACTCACTGCATTATTCTCGCTAGGATTTGAAAATAAAATTCGCTTTATTTTAACTGACCAATCAGTAACTGGGGAAAGTTCCCATGTGTATGTTTACTTCCAATTGAACAATGTGTGGGATTTTACACAAACATGAAGCTTATGTGTTCGGGGAGTGATCGTTAATTTACGTAGGTTAACATCTCCTTTCATAGAGTGAAATGACCTATATTATTATAATAATTACCTTGATGTTCAGTTTTGATAATCTTACCATGAGTATGTTTACTTCCAATTGAACAATGTGTGGGATTTTACACAAACATGAAGCTTATGTGTTCGGGGAGTGATCGTTAATTTACGTAGGTTTACATCTCCTTTCATAGAGTGAAATGACCTATATAATAATTATTATAATAATTACCTTGATGTTCAGTTTTGATAATCTTACCGACGTTCCCAAGATTAAAGGACGGTAGATGCTCTTCTTATTAAATATGAAAACAGTTAAACTTTGTCAAACAAACCTTCGTTTTTTCAACTTAAAAAAATAAACCGATACAAACTATGAACTTTGAATCAAATAATAAATTACAAAAGCATTTTATTTCAGCATGCTCATATCAGCAAATTAGAATTAATCTTTAATATACCATAAAGTTTTAAACTGTTAAGTTATTGGGCGCACGTTCATGATCGAATATTGCAGACTTCTTGCTAATTATAATCAATATAGTAAATCATAAGCCTTCAACCTAGCCTCTTTGACAATGTAAATAAAATGATTAATTGACTCCATAGGAAATCAATTTTTAAGTTCTTACTCAAATATTCAGTCTTAAGTCAAGATAAGGAGACATATCTGAAGCTTATTCTATAGGAAGTTATCTTTTTACCGCCATGCATATTAGTTGTATAATTTGGCGCCTGAAAAGTTGATTCCCCTTGCTAGTTCTTAATTGAAAGTCATATGCATTACAGGCAAGAACTAGGTAACATGTAATTGCTGGTACGACAATAAATCTTTATACCTTTTCTCTGTTTCAACTTTCGTTTGGACTTTTTAAACATAAATGTAAAAGCAAATGACAACAACAGTATCATTGATATAGATAATGCTATTTGAAATCATTACGGCAGTAAGTTGATGTTTCATGACACTACCGTAAAATAATTAAATACCGATACATGTATGTACATAAAGCATGTAATCATTATCGTATATGACATTTCAGCTGGTCAATACCGAATAGCCGAGTATAGACTTAAATTGTTTGAAATCCCCGCCCCCCCCCCCCCGAAAAATACACTTGAAAGAAATTAATAACATAGATAAAATAGGTAATACATAACGTAAGATAAATACATAGATAAAATAATAATGTCCAACCGACTGCATTCAATTATTTGGAGACTAATTTGAAAAAGATAGCCAGATAAATATATAATAGATATTATGTTAATAAAGAAAATAAAATTAAAAAAAAACCTACAACATCTACCAAATTCGACACGCAATAAACAAAGAAACCCTTTCCTCCTTTCTTCAAAAACGTTTAGTTATAATGGAACTGTAGAACTCGACCGGGAATGAAGGATGAACTCTAAATTGTGTCTGACATTTATTTTGATAACAGCATTACCGACATCGACAAAGGTCACGTCAAGTCCTAAAGAATTTATAGAATTTAAAGTTGAACACATACAGCTTGGAAATGAAGAATACTCTCGTGTTAATATTTTTTCTTTTTTTTTTTTAAGAAGTACATATGCTTCACGCTTGTCAGCGACTTTCGTTAAGGAAGAATTGGCCGAATTGCCCCTTACCCCTCCGGTGTGGTATTTACAATGTCGTTTTAATTTAATGTTCAAAAAATAGTTTTGTATTGTCAAAACTGAGTTATCCAGACACGTTAAACATATCTTGCTATTTAACACGGCTAACATGTACGTCTTGATCGTATTCATTTGTTGTTGTTGTTGTTGTTCATTTTTTTTTTTTTTTTTTTTTTTTTTTTTTTTTTTTTTTTACATTTTGTTTAGCTTAGGACTATTTTGCCACGTTTTAAGTACATGTAATTCAAAAGAGCTAAAATTAAAAGTGTTGTTTATATTTCGACAATCTTCTAAAATATAAAAAGCAAAATAAATAAAAAAAAAAGTGGAATTAAATGTTGTTGTTCCGAAGGTCAACAAAAATCATGCTGAAAACTTACAGTTCACACAATTTCTTCAAAATCTGCTTTTTTTTTAGATTGATTTAATCAATATTTCTGATGACGAAGGCAAAATCCAGATTTCCTTAGAAATTAAAAAAAGTGTAGTAAAAGAGAAAAACCATCCTTAAGCTATAGGATGATGATTTATGATTTGACAAAACTTCATTTCAGAATGTATTAACAGTGGCAAAGATGACACATAGAGGTTACAACAGGGCGCACGTCAATTTGAAATTAAATATAAAAATGTATCTCCGGTTTTTAGGAATATATCATTTTAATATGACTTTTATATCATGAAATCAGAAATCTCCTGAATGGAATCACGAATAATCTCTTAAAAAAAGAAATGTGTCTCAATTAAAATCAAAATTCATATTTCTATAAGTATTTTAACTAAAGAACTAATGACTTTAAAGTGATATCGTTTTCACATTATTTAGGGAGAACTGAATTTACGGAGCTGTTAAAAATGACTGAGTAGTTCATACGTTTGAAAATTAATTAGATTTAAGCATGGGATTTCGAGGAAGGCTTGAAACACAATACATCATTATTCTTATACATGCGATGCGAACTATATCGAAAGATCGATACCTCTCGATGACACTAATTCAGTTGGAGAGAAAAGAAGAGGTGGGAAATAACCTGCTTTCAAAAGAACCTATTATATTCTTGGCGCCTGTGATGATCGCAGTTGAGGAATGAAATCTTTTATTGATATTCTGTTGGAAAAAAAGATAAGAATATACGAAACAGGGATTATTAAAGGGGAATGTATTATGTAGTAAATCATTAGAAAAAAAAATGTACATAGAAACTTACAAAAGAAGAGAGCGTACTTTTTGTGAATAGACATAACTGAGCATGGCTATATTCATTAAAGAAAATGAATAATCTATCGTAAAATATTGTTTGCAATGATTCCAAATCTTTAAGCGGCGATCCTGATTTTTTCTTTAAAACATAGTATTTGCCCTTCTAGATATATTTTAATTAACTCAAAGCCTGTATTTAAAAAAATATATTTATATTTAAAATTCCCGTTTCACTAAAAATCCACCAAATGGATTGCCACGTATTTAATAAATCACGGCGAATAAATACGATTGTTTAAGCCATCTTATTTATTGCTTGAATGTATCTTAGGTTATGATGTGATGATATATAATAAAAAATATTTAAATGCGTCGATGGTACCCCCCCCCCCCCCCTATTTCGATATTTGTACATACTGTAGAATCATTAAAGTTATGGGGAACTTATTTTCGTGGATATCTTTATTCACGAACTTTAATCCCCACGAAAAGCGTTTATTTAATATACCCCATGTTTTTAAAACAAAAATCCACAAATATTTGTACCAACGCATTTGACTAAGTGACAGGTTCCACGAAATTCAATCCTAACGGACATTAATGATTTTAGAGTAATACACAATCATGGGTAATACACTAAATTTTATGGAATTTATCGCAAAGCGGAGCGCTTCGATAAATGCATAAAATTTAAAATATAAACGATATCATATTTACAGTTTGTCACGTGAGCCATGAAGCATTGCCTTTCACCTCGCATTATGGAACCGCTTCCTGTTTGACTGACATCACAAGTATGGTTCAGAGTCAATGTTACTGGTTACATCTATATTTTAGCTACCAAAACATGACGTAATCATTTGCCGCTGCATCAAGCCCCGCCCATATTGGTCTTTGGTCATGTAAGCACCCTATTTTCTCCATATCAAAATATCACGGTCCATTTTATGTAATTTATTTTCGAATTTTGAACGAAATACAAGCATTTCATAGGACGACAAAGTAGGACAAACTGTAAGAATGTATGTCTCACAAAAAGAGAGACAAGACACTAATAGTATGTCTAAACATTCGAAATGAAACGTTAATAAAAAAATCTGCAGAACATTATCAAGTTGCATATGGCATCTGCTTGTAAAAAAAAAAAAAAAAAAAAAAACAAAGACGGAGAAATTACTTAATACAATAAATAGTAGTCTAGATCTTTGGACATATCTGGTCATTTACATATACCATTGGGAATTAAGAAAGGCAGTCAAAAATAATGACATTCTGCATTTAGAAAAATGACGTTTCCCTGTGCCCAAATGTTTCGATAGACTAGCATATTGTAGTATGGAAATTACTCGTCTATCTCACTGGTTTCAACTTAGGAGACAAAACTAGAAGACGCAAACATGTCATAAACAACTGATGTGACACTGTTCTATTCTTAAGTACGTAGAAGTACGAAATTCAGTGTGTTCATTTAAACGTGTGTTTATTTGATTTAAAACAAACTAGTCTCGTAATGCTTGTGTTTACGCTAGGTAGATATTGTGTACACTCTGGTGTATTAAACCCTTTAACTCATGCATATAGTATTAATTTTCTAAATTTTAATAAACATAATTATTATTTTTTTACTATGTATACAAAGAATAAAAATTAAAACTAGCGTGGAGAATACCTTAAATTTTGCATGAGTATAGAGAACCACTCTAGAAACAAATTTATGGAAAAAAATGGGATACCCATTTGGGTTATCTACCCTTGAAGTTGAGTTTTAACACTAATGTTATTTTCAAGGGCAGATAACTCAATATTTTGGCTAACAACACCTCATTTGATTCCAACTCTTTGTTTGGTACTTTATTCTATGCTACTGTGTAAAATCTTCAGAGATTCCATGCGACAGATTATTTACTATATGCGAATATATTGAAATATTCTTCTTTTTTTCTCCAAGAAAAGCGCAGTTATGTTCACGTGCTGTTCAATAGAATTTGTTTTAAACTGTGAAGAATGACTGGATTTTGAAAAAAAAAAAATAATGTGAAATAAAATAAGGTATGGATATTCTTGATCTTGAGGTATCTGCCCTTGGAAATGACATAAAAGAAGTTTTAAGAAAAACTTATCTGTGCTAGTTTTTATTTTCCTTCTTTGTCTATATATAGTAAAAACCTGATACTGCAGGCAATAAACAGTGCTTGTATACAAAACAGGATTAAAGGGAAAACAGCAATGGTCCGTGGGCCTAGTTGCAGTTTTTGGCTTGAGTCGTCACCATATGTAACGTTTCTACGAGGTCTAAGAAAAAAAACACAAAAAAACTTGTTGTTCTGCCGATTCCACAAATGCAAGACATTAATTCCACACCAGTGAAGTTTAATATCACTGAGGAACGTTCTTATAGGAGAAGTCCGTTACCAAGAGACGTTTTCATGGTACTGAATCGACTGTCGTATACTTAACGATCTCGTTAAATGGAAATATCGCATCGACTTAAATGTTAAATTTAAACGCGTGCACCATTTAATTGAATTTCTATCCTGAATTCTTAGGTGACAGACGGCACGTATATCTCTTAACATCTTGATAAATACTTTTATTTCAAGGACGATTAAATACTGTAATGAAATCAAATTGGATGTGATGTGAACGAACAATTCGATCACATTGCGTCAAATTACTTTTTTATGACGTCATAACATTTTTATTCAAAGCTGGTTAGTGTGATTTTTCTGATTTTTTTTTTCATTTGAGTTAAATTAAGCTTTTTAAGCTCTAGTTTGCGCTATTATGAGCTTACCGTCCCCGGAAACGTAATGGTATGAGCGTCCTCTGCGGACAGGAGGTCGAGAGTTCGTTTCCCGGCCGCGTCTTACAATAGTAGATATTATCGTACTGGCTTGGCGCTCAACATATACACATGGTTGTTCCAAACCTAGTTGGCCCAGTGTCAGGAAAATATGACTGGGTGTGGTATCATGCCACACGTGTACAGCGTGATATTGCAATGTGACAGCACAACATCCGTCTTAAGTAGACATAGTCTCCAAAGGACTGAAATATTGTCGGTGGGATGTTAAACCAACTAAACAAGCAACCACACCGTTGTGTGTCTTCATTAATGACCTTTACGATATTTGCCTTTTTTGATTACCTTTATAAACCATAATAAACGACAATCTGCCAGACATTGTTGTCATATATTGTATCATCAGACTATTTACAATGTCTAACATTGCTCTAACAATACCAAGCGTGCTTTAAAATAACCATTACTGTTTTATCAAACATATTCCTTTGAACGTTTGGTCGATAAATCATCTGAAATAATATTAACCATAACTATATTTATATATTAATGCCATTGTTTTTTTTGCAAATTTGATATACTTGTAGAAATTCCTTAGATAGGCATGGATTCCGTAAAGTATTTATTACGTGTCCTCCGATCATGTTACTCTGTGGAATTTCACAAACTCAGAACCAGCAATAACAGCGGATCTCTTATAAGACCTACACAAGCGTTCAGCTATAAAGCAACGCTAGTGTGTGTTTTCAATAAACAATGACTATATCATATTACCAAACGTACCACGTGTTCTTCGTGCCTTCATCGGTGTTATCTTAGTTTAATGAGACCTTGACAGCAGTCATTCGGTTTCATTTGAATACGACAAAGAAATATAGTTCCCAACACAAAAGAGTGACTTCTATCATTGAAGTCATTTTGTCTTTGAAAAGTGATTTGTTATACTGATTGCATCACTTTGCAAGAAACAAGAGCAATTTGATATTGATAAAGATTAAATAATAAAAACATAATACTGATTAAAAACACACGGCGTATGGATACATTGTTTTGTTACAAAGGATGGTCTTTGCGTTATATAAGAAATATAAATCCATATCGAGCCCAGGTTCAATTTAATTTCCCTTCGAATGCTGCAACTGTTCGAGCGAGTATAAAGAAAAAGAACAAAAGTAGGTATTTTCCTCTTAACTTATTATCAGTCTTAAAATGCTTACTTCAATGCATTTATGATTTGATTGGGCCTTTTTTTAACCAAAAGGTTTGCCAGAAAATTAAGAATCCATGTTTGTTTTTGTTTTTTCTATTTGCTGCACAATTTAGCCACCGTCAAAATAAGATCAAAAGTAGTTTTATAAGTGCAATCCAATAACGTAGAAAAATAAAGATACCAGTGTATTCATTATATACAAAAACTCGTTCGAGAGCTCTTTAAAGACGAATGCTAGAGTATCTATATAGACAAAGAAGGAAAACTGAAACTACATTGGAGAATTTGTTTAAACTTTCATGATTATAGAGATTCACACTAGAAACACATTTATGTAAAAAATGGGGGTCATCATGCTTCTTTGTGAATTATCTGCCCCTGAAAGTAACATTTTTGCATTTTTGGACATCTTAAACAAATTCTACAATGTAGGTCCAGTTTTCCTTCTTTGTCTACATGGAAACTGTAGAAATCGTCTTTAATGGCTGGATCACAAGCTCGTTTGGCCTTACTTTGATATCAACATCACTTCATATTATTTACCACAATTTGATAGTGATTCACTTCAAAACGTTTGACCTTACATTAAAAGCAGAATCACTTCAAAACTAGTTTGACCGCTTTTGAAAGGCTGGATTACCTAAGTACCGTTTATGAGAAACATGTCACCGTCTCATTAAGTAGTTCCATGTTCGAAATAATTTGCTTTAATATTGCTCGTCAAATTTGACATTTAACTTGACCTCTATTTTTATTCATTACAGGGATGAGTAAACATATATTTTCATCTTTAGCTTTGGTGACATATAAGCAGTGATTAATAATGTATACAAAAACGTAATTTCCAAACTGTTATTGTTGTTGACAGTCAAATTAATTCAATAGAAAATAAAGGTCAAGTTCAAATTTGATGAGCAATATGATTAAGGAAGAATTAAAAACTGTTCTGTAATAGATTTCAGGCCACGGAAGAGAATAATTAGAGGTAAAGGTTAAGTGGAGAGTACATTGGAGTTTTCTAGAAGATGAAATAAATATCAGAACATTGTAGTAGTATATAGGGGTATTTCTTATTGAGACTGTCTCTAAAGGAAACTTTTTGAAACACTGTTAATCTGTGAAATATTGCACGCAAAACTGATCCGGCTTCTTTCATTAAAGTCTAACATAGGTTCTTGGGCTAGAATCTCTTAAACAGGGAAACCATGTCGCGTTGTATGTGACGTCATATATATATATATTTTTTTTTGCCAGCAACATCTTTTGCCCCGATTCGGAGGACAAAACTGCTGTAAGTATTGTATTTCTTCATCCATTTTTATTTGATATAGCACTTACGAAGCGCAAAGCAAAATTATTCCGTACGCATGGGTCTTAATTATTCTTTTGTTAGCTATACAATGTTTACTAAGACATTTTTAGTGATGTGCGATAATAAAACAATCACGAGTCTCGAAGGGTTTCCCGAATGTAATGTAAATCTGACAAATGAAGTATGTGACAACACATTTTTTGAAACAAAGGTTTGGATGTAATATCATCGTAGCGACGAAAGACTCGAGAACATCAACAATAAGGTGTAAAAGAATTATAAATTCCAAGACAGGACACCTTGAGGTCCTTTTAGGCTTATTTTATATGTATACGGAAATGTCACTTAAAGTTATTTTCGACAAAAGTGTTCAGATATCATATTACCACATTCAGAGTAAATACCATATAATTGAAGTAAACACATTAAAAATGCATACAAATAAACGTAGGGCAGACTACGTTCACACTCAAAACCTTTGACATGTTGCCGATTATAGTTATCTTAGTAAATACATGTACTACGATCAACGTTCATTGTTACCACGTCTTTACTTCGCACTTCAACAATTCACAAATATCACGCCCAACTACGCTCGAGTTACACCAGTCCAGTCTTTATTACGCCCGGAATACGCCTGCTCCTCGCTGTCTTTCCGCAACGCTAGCACCGATTCAAAATTAGACACCGCTCCTCACCTCTATAGTGATTGAACGTTCACAGGACATACATAGAAGATCGAACTGCGATACTCCTACGTTCTACGCGTTCCCTTTATGTTCTATGGGCATAGCAAGAATAGAGGTCAGGTTCCGGAGTTTTTACAAAAGTCTGGGGAAACTTAATTTTACACTATCTTTTATATATGTATACCAATCTTTTTCATTTACAGAATACCAAAACATATCTCCATCATTCCTTTTGTAATTAAATCACCCCAAGACAGACTTTCCTGCATGATTGGCAATCTCCGTGGGACATTAAAGAACATCTCTATATTTGCAAGGCAGGGTTCCGTCTGCTGTTGAATCATAGTTTAATTTCATTTACAAGAATTTAAGGAAGGTCGAGACTTAGTTATACTCACTATTGTCTAGACGTAATCACGTGAAAAAAAAGAAAAAAAGGAATTTTAGAGAGCACGTCTTTCTTCTAGCATCTGATTATATTTAACACATGTCTCATTTCGTTTAACATACGTCGCTGAAATATTTGTAAGGCCGACTAGCTTGGGTGATTTATTGAATTTCTGATTTAGAAGTTAACCTTGATATGTGGCCAATCAGAGGTTCTGAAAATTGAAATTTATCCATGCTTTTTAGCCGGCGACAATCCTCTTAAGTAGTTGAAAAAAAAACAAAAACAAAAACAAAAACAGGCTTTGCTGATTTGCATATTTTACACGGCAAGTTTAACTGTATCTCTCCGCGCTTACTGCGGATCCATGAAATGCGATTCTGCATTAACGAATACGAGTGGAATATGTTACACAGACGTTACAATCATAACCGTATCCTCTTCTAATGTGCTATTGTTTGTTCACATGTTTTCTTTTACTATTATTTTGCAGTGGAAACGTCCATTTTAAGCGTGAACAAAATATCTGTGACATTTTTTTAATCAGAAAAGCAACCAATTTCACATACATGAAGATCAAGTAGCTCACCGCATTAGAAACTACATGATATGTAATTAACATAAAGAAGTCTGCACGTAATATTGCACGATGGCGAGTTAGGTTCCTCCAAGAATATTTCTTAACGTTGAAATAGAAAGGCAAACATTCAAGTATCTTAAATAATCAAATACCTTGTCAATCAACAACAGATAGAATGTATACATCAGGTTCACTAGTACTGAAGAAGGGAATGACCTTCTTAGATATGCAACTCATGAATGATAGGTTCATGACCCTTACTCCGGATTATTGAACAACAAACAAACAGAGAGCGATTTCAACTACCTCTGTGGTACAGCGTGTGGAGATTTTGGCGTCATAAGTCCATTGCCTCTATTGCTTCAATAACTTCAGAAACGCTGTTTAGAATTATAGCTATATCATGTTAATCACGTCATATTCTCTCAGCACATTGTGCGCTTTGATTTTCAATAAAACACCATACCATATACAAATTAGAACATGTATCAGGTGCGCATGTGCTACATACCCCATCTTCAGGGCGTTGTAAAAACTTACTCGGTTCTGTTCAACCGTTAGTCTGACAGTAGTATGTTCTAGTTAATGTCATGTCATGGTGATTGGAAAGTACATGTAGTCCCAAAATCTAAAAAAAAAAAAAAAAAAAAAAGACCACCTTTATTCAGATTCCTGCTCCTGTTTCAAACAAATACCCATTATATATATATTTATATATATGTTTTAAATCATTTCCACAATACACAATAACCATCCATTGTTTTCCTCTTAACGAGAAATTTGCTGAAATTAAACCAAAACTTACAGATTCATTTTATCATAAAAAAGCAATCTCAAATCATGGTCGGGTTCTGCTTTTCGAACAAGAATTACAGATGTCACATACTTGTCAGAATATGAGCCGATGCAGATGCTTGGAATAACGGATTGTTCCATGCATTGGAAATAAATTAGCTTTCTGATCCGAACGAGTACACTGATCTAGAAGCACAACATATCATTGAGGCAATCTGTTTTGGGTTGTTTTTTATTGTTTTTAATTAATGATCGATGTAATGCTACGTTACCTCTCATACCGTGTTTCTTTTTTTTATAAAGGAACACAAATTTGCTAAAATAAAAGTAAGTGGAAATTATGCTCATTTGTCATTCTGGATTTCCGGCCATTTATATTAATAGGTATATGTATATAAATGTAGACCATTCCATCAGGGCATCGGCAATACTCGGTATAGTTCGCTGATTCAAACTGACCAATCAGTGTCTGGGGAAAAATCTCAATGTATTTTTATTTCCCATTGAACTATGTGTAGATTTGGTGTTCGGGAAGTGCTCGTTGATTTACGTAGCTCGAGGTGAAATGGTCTGTTGACTGTTTACCATACATATGGAATATTGGCGAGTTTGCTCTCTTATCCTCTTAAACTCATGCTCGTATTAGAAATTCAGATTTAAATATAAGTATACGTTACCCTGGTTATACATTAATTAAGGTTTAAGATCTTCCGTCCGACAATGCTAATAGTCGACCGAAAGTTTCGTTTGATAAAGTAAATAAAACGCAAAATTTGTTTGAGGATTTTATAAAATTTGTTTTAGAATTTTTTATCAATATTAATTTGATGCAATTAGTATATCATCACTTTTGAGTTGGGGATTTATTGAATAATTATATATTCTTTTTTGTTAAAAACGACAAGGATTTGTCTTTTAATTGGAATTTGAAAGGCATAGAGTGTTGCTGCTGAGAGGTGTTGTTGTACAGAGGTATCGAATGCTGCTCAGGTAAAACTAGTGGAGGAAACAAAATTGATGCTGCTAAGATTTAACCATTGCTTAGAGTTGTTGTCGTTTTGAAAGGTTTTACTGTAAATATACGTCGCATGATAACACAAATACTGTCATGGCAACGGATAACTCAATGACAACACCAATAGCAACAGCAAAAATAAGGACGCGGTGCAAAACTAATAAAAACATAAAAAACACGGGATCGTCTGCTTCTCTATAACTGACCATTTCAAATCCCCGATCTACGCAAATAGAAATACTGTCTCGAAAAAAATGTGTAATAAGACAATCTAATAAATCCGAATTCACGAGATGATTTGCATTGATCACACGGATGACTTGAAATCTTGTCGATCGATCATTAATGCACTGCATGCGTTTATCGGCAAAAGCTGATCCTAATAAACAATTCTCAAAGCTTGGAATATAACAGAATCATAGGAGTGCATTAATATTTTCGTCTGTAATGAGCGTGCTATGGCTTCATAGAAATTCTTCCGAGATTTTGAAATGAATCACAACGGACACTGCTCGGTTAATCCCCCCGGGAGGTCGTTTGTTTGTTTAGTTAGTTAGTTATTAGTTAATTAGTTTGTTTAATGGGTTTAACGTCCCGCCGACTGTATTTCAGACACGTGGAGATTTTATCTACTTTAGACAGATATAGTACTGCCACACTGCAGTATCACACCATAGACATGTGGCATGATACCACACCAAGTCACATTATCCTAACACCGGGGCAACCATTCCTTGAACTACCCTTATATGCTAAGCGCCAAGCGAGGGAGCTATACAAGAACCAGTATTTACGACTTTGGTACATGTATGATGCGGCCTGGGATCGAACTCACGACATCCCGCTCCCGAGGCGGACGCTCTAACCACTTGGCCACCGGGGACGGTCTGTTTGCTTAGTTAAAACTTGTTTTATTTTACGCTGATTCCGGGATGGAAGCTCTTTACGGCAAAATAATTGGCCATTTTTCTTTGATAATTGAACAAAATGACGCCCCCCCCCCCTTACACCCCCTCTCTCTCTCTCCCTAGCGCCCTTTCTTTTTCATTATTTAAGTTTGATTATATAGTTGCGTTTATACATATTACAGTCCTAATATGTTTCATATTTATATGTCCCAAAGTAATATATATATTGCAAAATCTTATATAAATCTGAACAAAGATTTTTTTCATTTCAGCTTTCATTTCCAAGAATTGGAACGACAGAAAAAGGGGAAAATGGAAGAAGACAGTAAGGGTGAAGACAATGATGATTCAGTTCTCATTTAATTTTAGGCATCAATGCTTTAAGTTAATGATTTGTAGCACACTCAGTCGATGCTAAAAATGCGCTTAGAAACTGCTTTAGCGGAAAAAAATCTTAACGATGCATTCTTTTGTTGGCAAATCATCAATTACAAAAAAGCCATATCTTAGTATGAGTTTTCTCTTTTCAGCCTCTTCAAAACCATTTTAATGGGCATGGAAGCAAGTCAAGTAATATTTGTTGAATGTATTTCAGGAGAAAAAAGTATTAAAACATGAGAAGATACCTTTGATAATCCTCCTTGCAGAAGCGGCTATCGTGAATGTGAACAGATTGAAGAATATTAGAAATGAAAAAAACGAAAAAATCTAGTGCGCATAATATTTCTAGAAAACCAGCAGATCAATTATTTTTTTAATAACTTTTAATTTTTTTTCCTTAAAAGGTACATTTCAAAATCCTTTATATACATGCTGATAAATCCAGACATTTGCTTTCCAGAAGGAAAGATTATGAAATAAGATTTATTCATAAATATTAAATTTAAAACTGAAAACAGACAGTCCCAAAACTATATATATTCCTTGATCGATTGTCCGCTTTCCGTAGATCAAAGGAAAAAGCAACATTATTGTAAACAAGATGTTGGCCAGCTGTCTAGATTTGGTCAAAAGATACATCTGCAACATAAAAAAAAACATATCTGACGTCTGGCATGGTCCCCTGTTTAAGTTCAACTACTTTATTTTATTTTGTGCATAAAGTGATCTGTAGTTAAACCTAAATAAACAAACATATAGTGCGCAAGGTTGCTGTAGACAAATGTTTCTTGACAAAATCGCACTGTCCGAGACACAAGTTGTTGTTGTTGTTGTATTGGGGTTTACCGTCGCTGCAATAGTATTTCAATCATATAGCGACGTCCAGCTTATTACAGGTGGAGGAAGACCCCGAGTACACAGAGGTACCCGGGTAGAACCACCGACCTACCGCAAGCCAGCTGGAAGGCTTCCTCACATGAAAAATCCGAAGTCCCTACCGGACACAAGTTGTTATTCACCGTAAAACGTAATATTACATTGTGTCTTGGATCATCATTTTAGCCTTTTAAATTGCCGACTTCAGTAGCTCGTCGGATCATGTCAGCATATCCGATTGAGTATGGACGCGTCCGAGTTATAACGATGGTGTTGTTGAAAATAAAAGTAGATATTTTGTTTTTCCAATAATATTCGGGGAAATCGAATTCTTTTTCGGGCACCAGTCATTGCTGTTAAAATGCGTTTAGTTATATTTTCAAATATGTGTATCGTTATATATTTAAGTGGACACAGATTCAAAAAAGTCAGTGGGATCCCCTCCTTCCACCCCAGCATTCAGCATTCTTTTGTCTTACAGAATTTTTTAGTACATGTAATTTTCATTGATGACTGCAGTTGATGACGTTACTTATGCGATGCTGTTGTATTTTTCTTTCTTTTATTAAACAAATATGACGAGTTCTTTTTTTTTACGATTACCCTGTGACATACATGTATATATGCTATTGCCTGTTCTTGCAATCATACGAGCCTCATATCTAATCTGATCACACACACACAGAAATATTTGAGAGCTCATTAGAATTTTGCAAATGTCTACGCGCACCCATAATCTACGGACATAGCACGAGTAATGTGACTTAAGTATGGTTAACTTAAAACTTATTGAATTTCATGTCATGGCGTACTGATCCGAAAGCAATGTTCAGTTCAAATCGCATTATCTGTCTGTATTCCAAACATATCTAGACGATTTGAAATATAATCCATCGGTTCGGCTGTAGACATCCGGCGGATTTCATGCGCCATATTGACTTCTACTAATATACTGCCTTGTCAAAAACTACCATCGAAGATAAATTACATTTTCTACTTAAAGCTTAAAATTTAGAATTCTAGGAACTTCAACTAAATGAGGTCAATGCAAAAAGTTCAACATCAATGTTTCCTTTAAGAAGAGGTTACTTGTGAAGTTAAAAAGCTTTCTTTTTTTGTGAGACACTGAGATATCTTGTTATGGCACTAGTATTTATAGAATCATTCAAGCATCCTTACATAGGACAACATCTATATATGAAAACTTGTTCTTAAAAACCTTGAATAATTCATATTTTTACGGTAATCCATGAACAATTAAACAGCAAAAAAATTGCATCAATCATACATGTTGTAGTCGGTGATCAAACCCAGTAGCTTCCGATCCAGAGACAGATGCTCTTCGTCCTTGGCCATGGCGGGAGACAAAGAAGAAATCGTTGAGTCATGTGTCACAGTGAGCCTCAAAATATGTAAACAAAGCCGAGTACGGTTTAGAAACGAAACCATGTGAAACAAACGTAGATTTAGCCAAAGTGTACGTTTTTCAATCATAAAGGCACCTTTGACAGAAAATGTCATCATA
>CM037791.1:37532066-37582066 GCA_021229015.1 Solen grandis
CTGGATGTTTTGAAAAACGTTTTAAAAAAAGATACGCATTATGCTCATTAATTATACATAGATTGTCACTCATTCACAACATGATAGTTCAGTAGTATGGAAGTCTCCGTACATTTCAGTGCGAAAACCTATTGTTCTTCTTCTTTTTCCATTTCACTTTTTTTAGATTTTCGCACCTTGCAGTGCGAAAATCTATTGTTTTTCTTCTGTTTCCTTTTTTTTTTGTTTAGATTTTCGTACCACGCAGTGCGAAAACCTTTTTTTCTGTTTATTTTTAGTTTCTTTTTTTATTATTTTTTCATATAGCCACTTTTGGTAAGCACGATATTAGTAATTTAGAATTAAGCTACAGTTATGAATTTTAGACACATATTTACAGCTAGTAGATACATAATGTGTTTGACATGTTTTATATTCATAGCCTTTCCAACAGTACTTTATTTTCCAATTTATGACTTCGTTTAAGGAAACTATGAATGCAATGAGGATTTACGTGAACCCTACTTTAGTAAGCCTTTCGCCTTTACACGGACAAACAATTACAGATTGACATTATTACCATAGTTAACTGGCTAAGGCAACGATCAATGAACATACACGTGGATTCATACGGTAATTTATATCGCTAATAGAGGCATATCTGTATGATTTAATGTCTACTTATTGGATGCTTCAGCTGGGTACCAAACACAGTTTGGTTGTTTAAGATTATAAAATGATATTTAACACAGGTGTAACTGGATTGAAAAAAAGGTAAAGAAAATAAGTAAAATAAATAAATAAATAAATAAATAAAATAAAAATGGCATATATTATGAAGCCTTACTGCATCTTTCTCAGTTGTAAGCGGTAAAAGTGTTCAAACGTATTCAAAATTATGACAACTACTCTAAAACAGTATTACAAACAAAGGCAGATGGATAATCATTTGACTATTTATATGCCAAATGTAGATATTGGATATCTGTAGGTCAATAGGAAAGGTCCAAAGGTGAATATATTCGGATAATATAAATATCTCGAATAAACCATGCATATAATACATTTTTATTAAAAAAAACACCTAATTATTGGAGGCTCCAGAAAATTGAAAAAAAGATAGACAAAAGTAGGCTCAATCTGATAAAAGTAAGTCAGACTGTCTTTCTTACTTTCCGCCCCATCCTATGATGGCGTTTACACTCATTTGATGGTGTTCCTCATTTGCTTCAGATTCAGAAAGTAATACATTTAGGAAACAGTTTCAAGTACATCCATTTTTTTGTGCAAGGAGGCTTGTTTAAATTCCACAAACACTCAGCAGGGGTTTTATTTCACACCCGCATGTCTAGCTGGTATTTTGTTTGCCCCATAAAACGTCTAAATGCTTGTTCAATTTCAATGCGATGTAATTTTAGAATGTTCTGAAATTTGATGAGAATAATAAATATAGGATCATTTAAAATTGGTTTACATCTAATATATTTCAGGAAAAGCCCCTCCGGGAAAGAATTGCGTTACTATAAGATCTGTAAAACTTTCAATAATTCAAAACTGATAGATTTTGGTGAAGACGTTCATCTGGAAGCCAAGTGTCTGAATAAATCTTAATGTAATAATTCCCATTTTTTAATGGCAAAATTTGTGACTGAATATGTTCGTAATTTAGTCACTGACTGGTTTTTCTTGCTCATTTATTTTCCTTTTCACAGACATTTTCACAGTTTTGCCTGGTAACACGTTTCATAAGGTTAAACTCAGCTTTGATTTCACTTGCTTTGAGGGTTTTGTAGATATATTTTATATCAAGATATCAATAAATGTCGACTAGAATTTGGAAGTCATTTTTCTTCCGTGATCGAGTATTGTTACTGCTTTAAGCCAGCTGCGTTAGATAAGTCACGGGCAGCTGTTTATCATTACATCTTGTCATAAAATTCGCGGCCATTCGCAGCAAAGTTTATGATAACCTGTTTGAGCTCTAGATTTCGGTCCTTCGGTGATAGTTGTTGGTGAAGACATTCACCTCGAAGACAAGTCTAATAATAAATAAATAAATCTTAATGTAATTATTCACTTTTTTCATGGCAAAAAAATGTGACTGAATATGTTCGTAACGTTTTCAACAATGTCTAAGGTCGTCATCAGCCGAACCGACAATTCTAACATCTTGATGTATGCCAACGTAGTACAACTAGCTCGTTTTAAATTGTTATACTCTATCTTAGGACGGCATTGTCTAATGGTAACGTATACAAATATAGATCAGGGGGTTAGATATTCGAAACCCATTGGGGAAATGATGTTTCATTGGTCCAAAGGTATTTTGAGAAAGGTTAGTATAGGTTATAAACACATGTGACCTAAGTTACTTAAGATGAATCAAAGTAACTATAGTAATATCTATATTATGAGTCAACTGATCTGTCAATCTACTTTGAGCAGTCTAATTTGATATTAAACAAAATGCAAATTAATATAAAATCTACCATTTGGCTTCCCATCTGTGCCTAACGGACATATTTCATTGATATATAGACTCGTTTCTAGAAGCAAGATTGATTGTACTCTTTGCCCCATATATACATAATTAGAACAATTACTTTCGGGTTTTGGAGAGAAATTAATGAAATTCAACGTATCTGTAAAGCATTTGAATGGTTTCAAAGCCTTACTATAGATGCCTCGTATAGTCATCGCATAATGAACGTACGGTTAGTAGGATATTTAAACCAAGCAAGCAAGCAAATAAACAATTAAACTGAACTGATACATTTCAGGAAACATAATACTGTCTAAATAGGATAACTTATCTCATAAATAGAACCAATATCCTGAAAACGTAGATGTCTAATTCAATCAATATAGATCGTTAGATGCGGCATTTTTTATCGAGGTAGGTTATTGCTATGCAGATCGAGGATTTGGGCAACTGACATGTTTTTTTTCTTCTTTTTTTTTCAGAATAACAGGATTAGCATTTAATTTAAAAAAAAAACTAAAGAAAAACTATTTACGAGATGTAATCGTCACAAGATAACAGCAACATCCATTTTTGAATAGCCATTATTTACAATTGATTCACTGTAACTCTCTTTTGCATCGTTTATGGGGGAAATAAATAGATCTTTGCGGCGTAAAATTATTTAAAAGGTCATTACCCTGACACTGTGTGCAAAAGCAATAATGAATGCGACATGTTTGTTTTAGACTGATCATTCTGTTAAAAAAATAAACGAACTATACAGTTCAAAATTCGGAATATCGTTTCGGTAAAGGAAGTTATCGTTATTTCGTAAGTTGATACTTTTCCTTTAAAATTGAATAAGTGCATGGATACTTAGCCTATTCCTAAGCCCTTTTATTATTCGAAATTAAAAAAAAAAATGAATGTTAAACAAACTAAATAAAAAGGTGTACAAGGTCAGATTTTGGGCTACGTATATAAACTGCATTTCAACTCACTGTGTTCTTTCGGCTGATTTCATTTCCGAATAAAGACAACAATAAATTGCATGTGAATTTAAATTATCAATTTATTCGGATAATGTTTATGATAAATAAAACATTTATAATTAAAAACACTGCATTGTTTTTTAATGACCTTCATATCCATCGTCATCAAAATCATCCTCGCATTCATCATTTTTTTTAAAATTATCATCATTTGTTTTGAATTCATGTTTTACAAAATTACAAATATGGTGTGCGTTTTTCAAAGAGGACAATACCCTTTTTATTTCATGTCTTATATATCCAAATACTTAAATTGTCGATATGCCAATACAGATTGATTTGAATTGAATTGCTAATTATTCTGTAACTTTTTTTAGTGTGTATAAATTTCTAGAAGAAACGTGCAGGCCCTCTTAAATTGACTGCATTGTTTCTTTATGGCGAAACAAATAACAAAGGCAAGACTTTCCTGGGTTTCTGCTTCGTGCAAAACAGCTATTAATAGTTATTTGTAATCCGTTGTGGACATTAATGACAGGAACAAAATGCTTATATGTTATGCAACATGTTCGCGTGTTGTTTTCAGACGTTAAAAACTAGACTGACAAATGACTAATGTGTTTTAATGGCGAGCCAGTTTGGTTGAATTTCCAACGTTGGATTACTTGAACCTTACGTTAGTGACATAAACATCGACCAGGGCTTACTTTTGAAAGCGAGGCGAATAAAATATTTTTATATGAATGAAAAAGATTGCTTCGCAAATTAATAGAATTGGTATTTGAAATTCGGGTTACAATATAATTTTAGTGATGAAATGAACTACAAAGAATAATTGCTCCTACACATAGGACAATGATATATTTACGTATGTCTTAGAATAACTCAATATCATTTGAATGTATAGAATGTTTAAACGTCTCGTAAGGGATCGTCCTTTAACTTCCAGACTGACTTATCAGACATCTTTTCGTATATGATAACAGACTGTGAAACATTATAAGAGTGATTTTATAAGCGTCAAATTTCGAAAACATTAATTATTTTCCCGGTATTAAGTAATGACACTGTTTGAATCAGACGGAGTATCTGTGTTAAGGGGCCTAAAACGATGATGTATCAATGTGAGCATAGGCCTATAATCACTTATACATGTACTTTTCGACACACCATTTTATACACAGCACCCAATCGCGTCACATCATGACAGGCTCTGTTGTTCCCCTTGGATTACGGCATCTTAAAAAAACAACAAAATACAGTTCTTTAATCTTTTGGAGCAATTCTTTATTTGTCAAAATGAAGCTTGGATTCGTTGTTGAGAAGACTGAGTCCAATCTAAAAGTGAGTAAAACAACAGACTTTTGCAGCATACTTGCCTTTGCGTTGAGAATACTGGAATGGCAAATAATTAACCGCATTATCTGAAAGCTATCCTTCTCATTGTTTATATTGTTGTTTTCTTTTTACCGTTTATTGCCTTTGTGGAAAAATGAACAAAAGCGTAACTTAACTGAACCACATTAATACGAACACCTCGCAATTCTTCTGCCGCAATGTCTGGTTGCAGACATTTAGCAAAGCATTGATCTTGCTGTTTTATGCGTTTTTTTTATATTTAAATGACAGAATTACATCACGCAAGCTTTTGCAAGGTCTTTATAGCATTCTCTGACAGGTCAATGTTGCTGATACAAAACGTCTCAAAATTTTGTTCCGGATTAATGTAGTTTCAAGACAAACGAGGCAAAGAATTTTTCGACTGTATTTGTGTGATCGGCGCCAATAGTTTGAATTTCGCCTCTGAAATAATATATTCATTGTGTATATCAGGCGTTGTTTTCTTGGGTATCCTGCCGTGTTTGAGAATATCAGAAACACTCTTTGAAGACCTCTACGTATTTAAGAAATGATCAGTTATATGTATTTTGTTTTTAAAGCACATTTGGCGTTCGCGGGGTTGCCAGCATTGCTTTTCCGAGCTGTAACTTAGATTTTCAAATTATTTGGCGATATGGTTTCCATCAATGTGACAAAATGTCGAGCACGAAATTTGTGACACCAGCTCCTTGGTTAGTGTCACAAATAGAGGTGATAGGTCGCTGTGCTGTATTTTTCTAGTTTTGGCTATATCTCATCCCTCATCCAAAGGATCCTCAGTCTTGCCATATCTCCAACAACAAATTCAACGGATGAAGTGAATAAGCACAATAATTCAAAGATATATTGTTATAAAAACATGTTATTAAATATAGTAAAAAAAAAGCATGTTGTTGAAAAAAAAAAAACGTATTTGAAATGTATCACAATTTTGCCCTCGCTAGTAGCAGGGCCATTATCATGATAAACTTCATTGGAAAAACGCACATGAAAAGCTAACCTCATAACGATCATGGGCCGTTTTTGGCTATTTATTTGTATTGTATTTTGTAAAAACAAAACCTACAAGTTGTGCATGTAAACCACACTTCTGTCGATAAGTGAAATTTCTTTTACTGATTGTTTGTACAATGAAACTAACAGCACCAAAAGCATGCGTATACAATGAAACATATCTGTTTTAGTCAAGTATTACAATCGAAATCGATTTTGTAACATACCTACTGGACAAAAAGAAAACAAAGTAAAACATAATAAATATATCTTATTTGAGTTCAAACCAACATAATGTACCGTTCATCAGTCAAAAACTGTGATCAATCATTTAATCTACCAAATAATTTTCTTATCAATCATTTAATCAAATTCATTCAGATAACATTTATGTGGCTAAAGTTGGTGGCGACATTACACACCTCTTATTAAATTCTTTGCATCCTGACTTATTGTTTTGCTTTTATTTTTTTGTTCATAGACTCGAGAAGAGACAAAACGTTATACCCCTGGAAAATTCAATATACATGCATCTGATTTAATGTCTTTCATTTAAAAGAAGGTAGGGAAATACTGACAGTCACAATAAATCACTTCAGATGCATGTTGTAGACAGGAAATTATGCAGAAGCGGTAAGGTGACCTTCTGATGCAATGAAGGCTTCAAGTTGTAAAAAAATAACACCACCAGGGCCGGGCCATTATTGTTTCTCTCGACAAAATAAATCTCATGAGAAGTCCTATAAGGGTCGCTTAATAACATGATTTCACCCTACATAGACCATAAATTTTACTCTCAGAAAATATATAAGGTATATTATATTCATTTTAAATTTATCTTTACAGCTTTAAATTTTAGCATGGCCTGATATTACTTTCAAATGACGACATTATATTGTAATATGGTATTCAAATAAGACACAGCACAGTCCTTGGCTCTCATAAAATAGGATATATTTTGACGGTGAAATGAAGCAGGAAAAATCATTCCATTGAAATTGCTTTTTATAATTTACCGTGTTCATAAATCCATAACACGTTTTACGGGGAAATATGAATTAAAGAAAATGATGAGTTTTATCGGCGGATTTTCGTTTCTCATTTAAAATTATTTTTGGCAGTTATAGTATTTTAATGTAGGTTGCCTTTAATGTAGAAAGCTTCTGTGTTTAGTTCTGTGATTTTACTTCATGACAAAATAGACCTTTTGACAATAACATACATATTGAATTATCTTCATGTTCATTGGGTCTACAAGTCTCTCTCGAGGATTTAATTTCCTTCCTCGAGACCACATAGACTTTATATCTTGGTAAGGGAATCGCCGATGAACGATGTGAAGCATTGCCTTGACCTCCCTAATGTTTTTGTATGTGTAAACTACAAAGTAGGTTTTATTGTAAAATATTCGAAAACATATTATACCAAACAAAAAAAAACTAAATGGTAAAATTTATTACGTGCTTAGTTGAGGAATTGGTCGACGAGCTTCCAGCCCTGCCAAGAGCACGAATCTAGTTAATTAAATAATATTATGAGCCGGAAACGGGAAACCACACGTCTGAAGTTTTCTCATCAATTATTATGATTACGTCGGCGATACTGTAGCATTCGGCCTACATTCGTTGACCATTTGTTACCTCAGCAGATGTATTTAGTATGCAAACTGTGACCTTTACCCCCGTGGCTGGTTATTGTCATGATGACCGGTAACCCTTTTGAACATTGACGGGGCAATATCACAAACACGTTTTATAGTTTTTAGGTAGGTACATGTAGCTGTGGTTGTTTACAATCTTTTGGTTATAGTGTTGTTTGTTTTGTTATACTCGATACATTCTTTCTTTTTGCAGTTGTATGTAGTAGAGGTATAAAATGGCACTTATACTACCTTGCCATAGAGTTAGCTTTTGTGGTGACGAGGTAGAGTGTCCGATTTGCATACCGAGGGTTCCGAGTCCGATTCCAGCTCGGGGCAGTAGGATTTTACTTCGTTACATTTGGCTCCCAACGTAAATAACTCACAGTTGTAGAAGGGATTTCACCCTTAGAAAGTCCCACAGACGTTCATACTCTAGGAATATGAGAACAGATTCTTGAAAGGAGGGGGTGTATGTAGTAGAGGTATTAAATGGCACGTGTTTATCGTTTGTACAGTTTGTCGTTTCCTATGTCTCTCAATGAATGTCCGTTCATTCTCCCCCCATTTACTTCACCTAAATTTTACCATACTGTCAAAGTAATTATATCATTACCTTATTTTTTCTCTCTTTAAACAGATAGATTAATCATAAAATCATTATACTATAGAAAGGATAAGATGAAAAACGTCTATTTGTGGGTCTTAAATATGTTATTTAACTTATAGGGCATTCAAGTGTATAACTTACTTCATAAACATACCGTATTACATAACACATGAAGAAAATACTCGTCTTAGCAACTTTGTCGCCTAGTGGATCATACAAATTGAATCAGTATCAAAATCAATCAAAAATGCTTTCGTACGGTTCAAAATCATATCCTCACTAAATGATCTTAGATCAATGTCCAATTTTAATCGCATTAATTTCCTAATGTACGCACACGGTAGGGCCGTCTTGGGCTTAATCCGTAGACGTGATCAACATAGTCTTCCGAGATTATCTAAGTTTTCTTCGATGTGTTGACATGCATCATGAATACGATGGTGTTATACGCTGGGGGTTAAAAACAAACCAAAAACACGTTAATAGTCACACTTAAAAGAAATGTGGCAATGGTATCACCAGCGTATACAGAAATGTACATACATTATTATTATTGACGGGAAACCATCCATATTCCGTCATCTCATTTTCGTTTTATCTATTTACAAAATTGCATATACACGTCAAATATCATTCCCTTTTCCTGATTTGATCGTTTGCCGGTAAACTCGTGAGTTTCTCTTTCCCCTTGGTAAGGCAGAATCCGTGAATCAATTTTTCCGGCACTTTTTATGTAGGTTTCGTGACGCCAGGGAAAAGTCAGAACACAAATTGGAAATGATCAAGAATTTATTCCCAATATAAAATGAATGAAAGGAATATTCATTACAGTAGGAGTCAATGCTCAAATAAATCGGTTTGAGCTCTTCTTTTTAATAAGTTTGATTTTATTTTCATTTCCCCCGACACACATTTAAGATATGAACAGATGATACCTTTTAGATTTTTAAGGGCGAAAAAAATATTTGTGTTTCTGACATTCATTTATTTCCTTATGCAATTTCTATTTTATGTTCCCGTGTGTTATTTGTGAATCTCTTTTCCTAAAATATTTATTGAGAGTATTTTATATTTCACGTTTTTATCAACGGAAAATAAAACACTGATTTGTGATGTCTACCAATGAAATCGCTGACATTTAAATGCAATAATTTCGAGCTCTTGAACATGTGAAGATGTAAAGAAAACATTCTGCTCCTATCAACGTTGATAAAAGTAGGATCTTAGTTACTGTAATGTAATTACCATAAAAATGAAACCATGTTGCAGTATGAGGATTACGATATTCTATAAAGTACTATATAATATTGACTTTAAGCTATTAAGTACGTCGAATTTGGGAAAATGTCCAATATAGAGTAAATCAAATTCTCAGTCATTCAGAGGACAAACATTGTGCAGGACAAAGCAAGTCCAATGGAAAGTCTAAACATCGAGATAATTCTAAACAAATACAGGAGCATCAGAGGGGAAAAAACGTTCGGAGTGTTTATATATATATTCTTCATTATCCTTAATTCTGACTTTCATACAGTATGTGCTCACATAATTCACATTCCAAAACAGTTTAACTTTCGTGTAATGACGTTTTTATCAGGTCCTATTTTTGTTATTCGTTTTGTCCAGTAATTGATCTTGATATGTCAGATCATATATTCACATCATTCGGATCATATATATACATGTATAATCAATAAACAGCACACATACGTATTAACACATTGAAATTATTCTTCATACAATAATCATGTTTTACTGTAGTTATCGATATGTTATGAAGCTAGTACATATCAAAAAACATTTCAGTCCTTGTGTTTAAACGGGTAACCCGTCACTGCAATATTTTAATTCAATATACTGGAATGAGATATGAATTTGAACTGTTTTTGATCATCAGAAGCAATTCATTTTTTAACACAACCTGCCTATGGAAATTGATTTAAATTTATCATTTATAGCTTTACAATTTTAAATACCTTAATCATTTAGAAAATTATAATCAAGGACGATCATTCAGACAAATCTTTCTAAATGCCCTATACGAGTGTAAAGGTTCATTGAAATTTTGTAATTTCAAAACAAAAATGTTACACCAGTCTGTTTTCATACATCTTCCTATTTTTCCAGCCTATAAATTCATATCCGCGGTCTTTGCCAAATAATGAGTAAAATAGGTATAATAGCATATTTTTATCAGTAGGGCACTAAAAGCCTATATTCATAAGTCATGTTTTTTTGGTAGTTCAGCACAAAGGAATCATATTTTACAATCCAATAATGAATATGTTATTAGTCCAATGGGACAGTGGCACTTTATTAGACTATGTATACGTGCATAAATAATGCTTTAAAATTGGAAACTCCAATTAAAAATCAGTCATTATAAATCTTAGCGTTGTGATGCTGATGATGATGAGGAAGATGATGATAGTGATTATCATGATATTACTAATAATCATCATCATCATAATATTTTTTTTCCTAACTACGATTTTAACATAACTGAATTCAGCTTTGCTAGCGTCTCGATAAAATGATTAAATAGATATTTATGTCAATTCATATGATGGAAGATAATATCAGTAGTGCATTATTAATTGAAATGTTGACATAAACATAATCTCAAAGATATAAATTAATTTCGGGTTTAAACCGCATACAAAATCTCCAAATTTGTAATGAATTATTTGAAAGAACCCGCATTCATTTGGATAAATGGTGGTTTTATCATTTTCATTTTTTTTTTTTTTTTTTTTTACAGTCAGATTATTTTGAGGAATATGTGATAAAAATTGAATTTAGTTCTCTGTAGTTACATAAGCGATAAACAATTTTTATATACATGTATTAATAAAATTGAACGAAATAAAAAAAAAAATACATTTTTTCCATATCATAAACAAAGAATTAAACCTCCGAGAAGTATTGAATTTATAAAGATAATCTTAATAATTCATATATATTTACCACATATATTAATTTATAATACATCTCTTTTCTGATATAAAAGAAAAAATAAATGTCATAGAGGAATTGCCTTTTTGATTTTGAAATTAATAATGCTTAGAACAATAGTATCTTAATGTAAGGGAATGTAAATGCTGCTACTGGATGTGTATAGATCTTGCATTTCAAAACAGTTACATAGTATATATTTAGCAAAAATGGGTTACTATTTGTCTTAAGCCATTGTAGTTAACTGTTTGACCTGTACTTAATTATTTACTAAATTACGTTTTCTTTTTTTCTTTCCATGTGCTGTCTTTACTGTTGCTACGTGGTTATTACAGGTAAGTTATTTATTTCTATGCTGAATGATGGTTATTTATGTGTTTGACTGCACCCCCCCCCCCCCAACTCTACACACACAAGTAAAATAAAAGTATAAATACATGGAATTTGGATAGAATAACATTGTGCAAACAAATTTTATGCCGAAATGCACTTGATTCAGTATGCGCAAATGCGTATAGAGATTGTCAATTAAGAATAATCTATTTGTCGCTAAATAACTGCCAAGTAATTAACGAGTACAGATTCTTCATCATTAAATAAAATATTAGGAACCCCCACTATTCAAACCTTTTCCATGCGTTTTTTTTTTAAATTTCAACTTCGGCCTCGTGTATTTGATATTAATTTAATTTGATTTTTAGTTGGCATAAACACACAAATTCATCATCATAACAGTGCAATAATTTCTTTCTAAATCACGTCATTCATATCAAAAATTGGAAGAATTATAAATTCATAATTTGAAATCGCTTCGCTTTTATCGCCTCATTGCTCCATTATTTTAACTTGAATTAACTTGTTTTTTTGCATTCTTATCTCGAACCCTCTGTCTCAGACATGGCCGTATAAAACAACCATCAATGTAACACAATCAGCATCAAACTATCAATAATTTAATCGGGAAAACCAATTCTGTTATTTCTGGTGTTTTAAATGAGTCCTGATAGAGAAATTTCTCAAATGCCGAGCTGTGTGGAGATTTTTCTGGAAGCAGGTAACTATGCAATTAAATATTGACATTGACGCGTCTTATTATCGGATAACATGCAAGAAGAAATTCGCAGCGTTTGGGATGCTAACATCTTAAGTCTGCAAATCAAAATACGTTTGTAACGCAAACTGGGTGCAATGTATTTTGAAAAATGCTGTAATGTAGTTTTGCTTGCAAATGCTTGCAAAATTCATTGAGGGGTTCTTGAGGAATGAATAAAATGTAACATTTTTATATATTTTAATACCTTAAGAATAGAGAAGGTGTAACCTTTGAGAAGGGTTGTCAATTAAGAGATGAAATGCTTCTTATTATTGCGTAACGATGAAGGGAACAAAATATACCTCGTTGAGTAAAGGAGACGACCTAGTAGAGGTCCACTTTACGAGTGTCATTGAATATTTCCATTGGCTTTTTAAAACAGGTCGCCTGTTTATCAAAGGTAATCATTAACACATTTGTAACTGTATACGTTAGCGAAACTTGAATAACATGTAAATCAATGTCATATCAAGAAGATGTAATTCAACTTTCCGATAGAAAATAGTATGAAATCAAGTCCCACCCTTTTCCCATTCATAGTAATTTCAACTGTTCATAAAAACAGTATCATAAAAAAGCTCTGTTTTTATAGGTGAAACAAGTCAATCATCGACTACCTATTTTTAAGTTATTTTGTAGCCAATGGATAGGTTATCAATTTGAATACATGTGAAAACACAGGAAGGGTCCATTACATATTCAAGATGGATGCATTTAGACAGTATGTATAGGAGCTTAATGTTTGGAAAGTCATGCATATGAACTTTTTTTCTATTCAAAAGCTTATTATGGGGATCTCCGGAAAATTAAAAAGAAATATAGACAAACATCTTAATCCGATAACAATAAGTCTGATTGTCTTTCTAACTCTCTGCCACATCTAAGAAAGCTGTCTAGACTCACTCGATTTTGTTCTAGTTTTGGTGTTTCTCATCTACTTCAAATTCAGAAAGATATATATTTAAGAAGCAGTCGAAAGTTCATCCAACTTTTGTGCAAGAAGGCTAGTTTAAATTCCACAAATACACATCAGGGATTTTATTTCACATCCGCATGTCTAGTTGGTATTTTGTTTGTCCCTTAAAACATCTAAAGCTTGTTATTGTTATGTTTCAAAATACAGAAATGTTTTGCAAATTGGTGAATAATAGATATAGGCATCTTCTAGAATTGGTACACATCTAATATATTTCAGAAAATGTCTGTTCCGGGAAACAATTACGTTATATGAAGAATGATAAAGTTTGTGAATGAATATTGTAATTTAGCAACCATATGTGCCTAACGAACATTGCTACAGTGACTCGTCTTTAGGACTGTACTCTTTGCCCTACATTTACATAATTGAAACAACTCTTTCGGGTTTGTTTCTGGTTTAAATCAACTCATGAAGTTCAACGCATCTGTAAAGCATTTGAAGGTTTTTTTTAAAGCCGAACTATATTTATCTTGTATAGTCATCGTACAATGAAATTACTGTTAGTAGGATATATAACCTTAGCAAGCAGGCAATCAAATACACTTAACTGCTTAATTTCAGGAAACATAATAATGTCTATATAGGATTGCTTTTCTCGTAAAATAACCCTATTTCCTGAAATCATAGGAGTCTGAATCAATCATTATAGATCGTTGAATGTGGCATTTTTATCGAGTTAGGTTATTAACACGCAGACCGGGGATTAGGACAACTGGCATGTTACACACAATCAAAGGATTAGCAGTTACAATATTAAAATCTTGAAACACGTCGCAAGATGACAGCAGCCTCCATTTTTGAACAGCCATTATTAACAATTTCACCGTGATTGATTATTGACTCATGAAACTTC
Organism: Solen grandis; assembly: GCA_021229015.1. NCBI lineage: Eukaryota > Metazoa > Mollusca > Bivalvia > Adapedonta > Solenidae > Solen > Solen grandis. The sequence goes on from CM037791.1 coordinate 37,546,004, forward strand.
TCTTTTGCAGCGTTATGGGGGGAGGGGGAATAAAGTTTGTGCGGCGTAAAATAATTTCAAAGGTCATTAGCCTGAGACTGTGTACAAAAGCATCCGCATGTTTGCCATAATGAATGCGACAAATTTGATTTATACTGATCATTGCGTTTAAAAAAGAAACTGTATTGTTCAACATTTGAAATATCGTTTCGTAAAAGCGAGAAAGCGCCATTTTTTAAAATGACATTTTTTCCTCTTAACTCTTTGAAAGTTTTGAAATTACGAAGTAGACTTAATGTTATACAAACAAAATAAAAAAAATGTATGCATAAGTTATATCTTGGGCTACGTATATAAACTACACTTCATATCACTGTATTATTTTGGCTGATTTTATTTCGTCAAACCCGCTGAAATAAATTGCGTGTGCACTAAAATAACAAAATAATTTCAGATAATGTGTAGGATAAATTCAACATCTATGATTAAAAATACTACATTGTACTTTAATCATCTCCATCATCATTGTTTAAGTTATCATTGTTTTGAATTCATATTTAACTTATCTAAAAATATGGTGTGCGTTTTTCAAAGATCACTTTACCCTTGGTTGATTATTCTGTCACTTCTTTTAGTGTATATAGATTCCTAAAAGGAACGTGAGGGCCCTCTTAAACTGACTGGATTGTTTCTTTATGGCGAAAAAGTAACAAAGGCACGACTATTACTGAGTTCCAAAAACTTTCTGATTCGTGCATAAACAGCTATTAATAGTTCTTTTTACTCCTTGATAGCATGAATAGCAAGAACAAAATACTTATATAGTATGCAACATGTTCGCGTGCTGTTTTCAGACGTCATAAAACAAGAAAACAACAATAAATAATGCGTTTTAATGGCGAGCCAATTTGGCTAGATTTTCAACGTTGGATTACATAAACATCGGCCAGGGCTTAATTCTACAAGCGAGGCGAATATTTTTTTTTTTTTATGAATAAAATAGATTGCTTAGCAAATTAATGAATTTGGTATTTCTATATTCGGGTTACAATACAAGAATAGTGACAAAATGAACAATAAAAACATATTGCTGCTACACCTGCAAATACGGCAAAGATATATGTACGTATGTTTTAAAATAAATCATTGGTGAGAATATAATTTGACTTTATAAATTGTTTAAAGATCTGGTCCATTAATATCCTTTCGAATATGATTACAGAATATGAAATATTGTAAGAGCGATTTAACTAGCGTCATATTTTCTCTGTTTGAATCGGACCGAGTGTCTGCATTAAGTGGCTTAAAACGATGATGCATTAATGCTAGTATATACTTATAATCACTTATACTTTTCGATACACCATTTTATACACAGCGCCCAATCGCGTCACTTCATGACATGATCTGTTGTTCCCCTTGTATTACGATATCTACATAACAACAATAGCTTAGATTCGTTGTTGAGAAGGCTAAGGCCAATGTAAAAGTGGCTAAAACAACGGACATTGGGAGCATACTTGCCTTTGCGTTGGGAATATTTGACAGGCGAATAACTAACCGCATTCTATGATTCTTATCATTCTCATTGTTCATATTTTTGTTGTTTCTTTTTACCGTTTATTGCCTTTGTGGAAAAATGAACAAATGCGTAACTCAGCTGAATCACATTAATACGAACACCTCGTAATTCTTTTGCCGCAATGTCTGGTTGCAGACACCTAGCGAAGCATTGATCTTGCTGTTTTGTGCGTTTTTTTTTATATTTAAATGACAGAATTACATCACGCAAACTTTTGCAAGGGTTTTATAGCATTCTCTGACAGGTCAATGTTGCTGATACAAAACGTCTCAAAATTTTGTTCCGGATAAATGTTGTTTCAAGACAAACGAGGCAAAGTATTCTTCGACTTTATTTATGTGTGATCGGCGCCAATAGTTTGAATTTCACCTCTGAAATGAATCTATCCATTGTGTATATCAGGCGTTGTTTCCCTTGGTATCCCGCCGTGTTTGACAATCTCAGAAACGCTCTTTGAACATCTTTAAGAAATGATCAGTCATATGTGTTTTCTTTTGAACTGATTTGGCGTTCACGGGTTTGTGTGTTTTCTTTTTTTATCATTTTGAAACATAAGGTTGACACAACATGTGTGACGCAAGTCTTCAGATGTTTAGATACACTTTAGAGCCAAGTCAGAGATATAGTACCTTAACATTAACACCATATTCTTCATTCACCCTCTTCTGCAAATACTGACTTTTATTGGACTTAAAGAAATACTTCTCTCTCGTAAATAGATATTTGCGAATACAATTAAGAGTATGTCATTTGTGCTGTTTTATTCTACATAAAATTGTTTTAAGACTCACTTTATTAATTACTTTAATGTCGTATCCGCTTGTTAAACTCGATAAAAGCATCGTTATCTATGCAGGGTTTATGTGCATGCGTTAGTATGTTTCATTGTTCGTCTCTTCTTGTGCGGCTGACTTTAACACATATCAGATTTTTAAATTGATTTGTATGCATTAGTGCGATAGTGCGTCTCTTCTTCCGAATTTGCTTCTTCGAGATGTATCTTAGATTTTCAAGTTATTTGGCGATATGGTGTCCATCAATGAGACAAAATGTCGAGCACGAAAGTTGTGACACCAGCTCCATGGTCAATGTAAACGGTCGCACTGTTGTATTTATTAGCTGTGGCTGTAACTCATCCCTCATCCGAACGATTCTCAGACATTTGCCATATCTCCACAGTTAAGATATTTTTCGGTGAAACATTGAACTTCTTTTGAAATTAACCCAACGTCATTCATCCGCTGTATTGAATGTTCTAGCAACAATGTCAACGGGTCAATTGAATAAGCATAACAATGCAAAGATAGTAGCAGGGCCATTACGATGATAATCTTTATTGGAAAAACGCACGTGAAAAACTGACGTCATAATGATCTTGGGGCGTTTTGGGCTATTTATATTTATTGTATTTTGTAGAAAACAAAACTTTCTTCTTCAATATTAAACATTGCCGTTACTAGTATTTCATATTTTAACTTTAAAGTTTCAGCGCCATTTTGAAAATGTAATCATATTTGCTAAAAAAAAAAAAAAAAAAACAAACTCGTCTCAGTCTTATGAATCATCGACAAAAGGGTGTCGATTCGTGTAAACATCGATAGATTTGAATTAGGAATCTTGATTGAACGATTTTTATAGGGAGACATTAAATGAGTTGATTATGTTCCTGACTTGGTAGTTGGGTGTCGTTTTAAAATGTAATATATGCATATCTTCTACATCGTCTGGGATACAAGTTTTGCATGTCCACCACATTTCTGTCGACGACGACGAAAGATACGTAGTATTTATTTTACTGATTATTTGTACAATGAACCCTAACGGCACCAAAAGCATGTGTATACAATGAAACATTTCTGTTTTAGTCAAGTATTACAATCGATGTTCTAACTTACCTGTTGGACAAAAATGTACATAAAATAAAACATAATAAACATATTTCATTAGAGTTGAAACGAATATCATTTACCGTTCATCAGTCCAAAAATTCAACAATGAAGAATCATTTAATCTAACAACCAATATATCAATCATTTAATCAAGTTCCTTCAGTTTTAAATTATGTGGCCATAGGTTAAACCTTTTTTTTAGTTGTATGTTATGAAAGAGCACATAAGATTTTTCCCGTTTTCTTTGGGCCTGGTGTCCAAAAGCACACCTCTTATAATATCCATTGTATCCTTACTTATTTTTCAATTCCTTTCATTGAAACAAAACGTTATACTCCTCGAATTTCAATATACATGATTTAATGTCTTTCATTGAAAAAAGGGTGTGGGAATACTGACAGTCACAATATTTCACTTAAGATGCTAGTTATTTACATGAAATTATGCGGAAACAGATAGATGACCTTCTGAAATAATGAAATCTTCAGATTGTGAAAAAAATAACACTACCAGGGTCGGGCCATCATTGTTTCTCTCGACAAAATAAATCTCATGAGAATTCCAATAAGGTTCGCTTAATAACTTGATTTTACCCTACATAGACCATAAATTCTACTCTCAGAAAGCATATAAGGTATATTCATTTTAAATTTATCTTTACAGATTAAAACCTTAGCATGACTTGATATTGGTTTCAAATGATGACAGTATATTGTAATAAGGTATACAAATAAGACACTTGTCAACAAGTCCTTGGTTTTCGTACAGTAAGATACATTTTGACGGTGAAAGGAACCTTAGAAATTTATTTCATAGAAATTGCTTTTATTATTTACTGTTTTCATTAATATATAACATATTTTACAGGCACATGTGAATTAAAAAAAAAGGTGAATTTTATCGGCGGATTTTCGTTTCTAATTTAAAATTATTTTGACATTTATATTATTTTAGTATATGTTGCTCCCACAGAAGCTTCTGTGTTTGGTCGTTATTACTTCACGACATTATAAATCTGTTGACAATTATATACAGATCGATTGTTTCCTCTTCAAGCTTATTGGGTCTACAAGTCTCTCTCGAGTATTTGATTTCCTTATTCGAGACCACATAGACTTTTAATCTTGGTAAGGTAGTTTCCAATGAACAATGTGAAACATTGCTTTGACTCCTCAATGTTTGAATGTGTAAATTAAATAGAATGTTTTATCGTAATATGTATTAAAAAAGCAAACAATCATTATGTAAACCATCGTTCAAACCCTAAATTGCCAAATATATTGCCTTTAAAGTCAATTACCCCAAATAAGTATAGTAGCTTAACTACAATGCATGCTCAGTCGACGAATTGTCAAGGAAACTATGCCCCTGACAAGAGCGCAAATCTAGTGAAGCGAATAACATTAAGGACAGGAAATGGAAAACCGCACGTCTGAAGTATTCTCATCAATTATTAGGATTACACAGGCGATAATTTAGCATTCGGTATACAATCGTTGACCATTTGTTACCTCAGCATGTCCTAGATGTATTTAATATGCAAACTGTGGTCTTCCCCCCGTGGCTGGTTATACTCATAATGACCGGGGTCTACAGTGTGGAGAGTAGAAAGTGTGTCACCTTTGAGAATATGTATCAATTTAGTGCATTATTGCTTCCTATTTATTATATTATTATGAAATCTGTTATTCATGGGAACAAAAAAGTTGCTTTTTATAGTAAAAGAAATGGCTTAGTAGAGATCCCATTTATGAAAAATGTCATTGGATCTTTAAGAAGGCTTCTTGAAAAAGGTTGCCTGTTTATCAAAGGTAATCATTAACATGTGTGTATCTGAATACATAGGCGAAACTTGAATTACATGTATATCAACGTCATATCAAAAAGATGTACTTTCCGATTAAAAGTCGCATAAAACCAAACCCCACCTTCTACCATTCATAGTAAAGGCAACAGTTCACTAGCACAAACCGTACCACAAAAAGTCAATTATTCTAAAGGTGAAACAAATCAATCATCGACTACCTATTTTTCAAGTTATTTTGAAGCCAATGGATAGTTTGTTAGTCATTTTGAATACATGTGAAAACACAGGAAGGGTCCATTAAATATTCAAGAAGAATGCATGTATGTAAAGGAGCTTAATTCTTTGGCAAACAATTCAAATGAACCTTTTTTCAGTCAAAACTGTTTATAGTGGTCTCCGGAAAATTATAATATTCTGATAGATAAATATCTTAATCCGATGGTGGTCAGTCTGATTGTTTTTTTAACTTTCTGCCCCATCGAAGAAAGCAGTCAATACTCACTCGATTTTGTTCTAGTTTTGGTGTTTCTAATCTACTTCAGATTCAGTAAGATATGTATTTAATAAGCAGTCGAAAGTTCATCCAACCTTTGTGCTAGGAGGCTTGTTTAAATTCCACAAACACGCACCAGGGCTTTTTGCACACCTGGCTGACTTACTTATTATTGTGCTTGCCCCGTAAAACGTCTACATTCTTGTTAAATTTCAATACGCAGTGATTTTAAGAATGTTCTGCAATTTGATGAATGATAAATATAGGTTTCATTTTAAAGTGGTATACTAGCTAAACTATTTCAGGAAAAGTCCCTCCCGGGAAATAGTTGCGGTACTTAAAGATTTTATGAAACTTTCAATAATTCAAGATGACAGATTTTGGAAGACATTCATCTCGATTATTTTGAACAGACAATATTATCAACTGATTCACAGTTATTGACTCATGAAACTCATCTTTTTCAGGGGGAAATAAATACAGTTTTCGCTGCGTAAAACGATTTCAAAGGTTAGGCAGACTGTGTACAAAAGCAACCGCATGTTTGCCATAATGAATGCGACAAATTTGATTTATACTAATCATTCTGTTTAAAAAAGGAAACGAACTTTATTGTTCAACGTTTAAAATATCGTTTAAAAAACGAGATAGCGCTATTTTGTAAGTTGATATGTTTCCCGTAAAAATGAATAAGTGCATGGGTATTCAGCCTTGTCTCAACCCTTTGAAATCTTTGAAATTACGAAATAGAACTTGTGTTACAAACAAAATAGAAAAGTATACAAAGATAGATCTTGGACTACGTATATAAACTGCATTTCACCTCACTGTGTTCTTTTGGCTGATTTCATATCCGTCAAATTTAAAATGTCAATTCAACTGCGATAAATACGTGTGCACTAAAAAAAAAAACAATTTAATTCAGATACAGTTTTTGAAAAATGTAAAAAGTCATAATCAAAAAATACTACATTGTAATTTAATGATCATCATTTCCATCATCATCATCAACATCATCATCAGAATCAGACTCATCCTCGTCTTCATCATCTTTTAAGTTTCATCATTTGCTTTTTATCATATTTCCCTTATTTCAAAATGGTGTCGGCTTTTCAAAGAGCACTAAACACTTGGTTAATTATCCAGTCATTTGTTTTAGTGCTTAAGATTTTTGAAGAAACATGCAGTCTTAATTAGACTGAATGTTTCTATAGGGCGAAATATTAACAATGGCACCACCTGTCTTGAGTTCCAAAAGCTTCTGCCTTGTTCATAAACATCTATTTATATTTCTTTGTAGTTTGTTGCGTGAATGAATGACAAGGGGCAAAGTACTTAAAATTATGCAACATGTTCGCGTGCTGGTTTCAGACTTCATAAAACAAGAAGGACAAATAAAACCATATATTTTAATGGCGAGCCATTTTGGCTGTATTTTCAACGATGGATAACTTGACCTTACATCAAGGACATAAGTATCGACCCTGCTAGGCAGGGCTTAATTCTGAAAGTGAAGTGAAGATGATACTTTTTCATGAATAAAGTTGATAGCTTGACAAATTGATGAAGATGTATTTGATATTCGAATTCACTTTGTTAAGTCTAAGTATAAGGTTCATGCCTTTCTTTTGTCATGAGTGTATCGCTATTGTTAATCTAAGGCCCATTATTTTTGGACGAAAAGCAAAACGTATGTTAAGAGATGTACCAATCACTGTGATTATTCTACATAACTACAATGAAGAAAACTGAGATTTTCTTTTATTATTTTTATTCTGCAAATCTTCGTCAATTTTCGGACGTTTTCCGAAGAATACTCCGTATGAGTTAAATAGGTAGAGTAATTATGGAGTTGATAATTGAAGTTCGGGTTCATTTTGCTAGATCCTAAGATAAGGTTTCTAACGGTCTTGGATGAAGTAGAAGGATTATAATTATAAAACAGAGTACAAATATAGTGATAAAATGAAATATTAAAAGACGTATTGCTGCAACACATACACACATGAAAATGATACATTTGTTTGATAATCAACCAGTGGTGTAAATATTTTTCGAAAGTAAAGACTGTTTCAACATCTCTTCCATTAACTTCCTGAAGGGCTCATCCACCTTTTTTTTTCTTTTAAGTGTTATTTCACTAGCATCAAAATTCGAAAACAATTATTATTTTCCTTGTATTAAGTAATGAAGCTGATTTAAGTCAAACCGAGAGTCTGCGTTAAGTGGCTTAAACCGCTGATGCGTCTATGCTAGCATAGACTTAAAATCTCTTATTGTTTTCGTTCCACCATTTTATATACCTCCCCCCCCCTTTCATTGAATCGTAACCTGTCTATTTTCTCGTTCGCCATGCATTACGACTTTGAGCAGTTCTTTATTTATCAAAAATGTAGCTGAGGCAAAGGTCGAAGTGACTTAAAAAACAGGCATTGATTAGCTCTATAGCCTTGACGTTGAGAATAGTGAATATTGGAATAGCGAGTTATCAACCGCATTCGATGAATGATATCATTCACATTGTAAAACCGTTTAACTGCCTTCGTGCTGGAATGAACAACAGCGTAACTTTACAGAACCACATTAATACAAACACCTTATAATTCTTCTGTTGTAATGTCTGGTTGCAGACATTTTGAGAAGGAATGATCTTGCGTTTCTGTTTTCTGTGGATTTTTTTTATATTTAAATGATGGAATTACAAAGCGTAAACTTTTGCAAGGGTTTTATAGCATCCCTGACAGTTCAATGCTACTGATATAAAACGTCTCACAATTTTATTTCGGATTAATGTAGTTTCAGTACAAACGATGCAACGAATTGTGCAACTTTATTTATGTGTGCTTTGATGCCAATAGTTTAACTCTCGCTTCTAAAATGAAACTATTCATTTTGCGACCTTGTATATATCAGAAGGCGTTATTTCTCTGGATATTTCGCCGTGTTTGAAAATCTTAGTCACGTTGTAGAGCAAATTTTGAAGACCTTTGTATATTTAAAACTATATGTGTTTTGTATACAGCAACAACCTGGCGTTCGCGTCTTTTTTTTTTTTTTTTTTTAAGGACCAACCTATTTTGTACCTTTAAATTAGAACGATATTCATCAATTTCCTTACCTGGCAACTGACTTCTCTACGACTTAAGTAATCCCTTTACTCTAGTAAATAAATATTTGCGAAATACGAATTAGAGAAAAACATTACTTTTGTGTTTTTTATTCGTCAGAAAATTACTTTTGGAATCACTTTATTCTTTCTTTTTTTTTTTTTTTTGTCGAGGCCGCTTGTACATGCGTTAGTGGGCTTCGTCGTTCGGATCTGCTTTTCCCGGCTGACTCTCAGAAGATTATTCAGCTGAATCCAATGTCTTCGTCCGATTTTGCTTGTCCGAGCTGTTACTAAGATGCTGAAATTATTTCGCGATATGGTTTTCAACAATGAGACAAATTGTCGCGCACGAGAGATGAGACACTAGTTCCATGGTCAAGGTCACAAATAGTTGTGATAGGTCGCTGTGCTGTAATTGTTGGTCTTAGCTGTAACTCAGCCCTCATCCAAAGGATCATTTGCCGTAATGGGCTCTATTTTGAATGTTAAGATGTTTTCCAGCGAAACATTAAGCGTCTTTTTAATTAACACAACGTCATTCAGCCTCTTTATTAAAGAAGGTTCCAACAACAAATTCAAGTGACCAATTGAATAATCACATCAATTAAAAAATATATTGTTATAATCCACATGTTACTAAATATAGAAACAAAGACAGGTTGTTGTGTTATAAACAAAATCTTACTAAATATAGTAACAAAGACAGATTGTTGAAAAAAATCCATATTTGAAAAGTGGTATCACAATTTTGTCTTGCTAGTAGCAGGGCAATTTCCATGATAATCCCAATCGGAAAAACAAATGAGGACGTCATAATGATAATTGGTCTTTTTGATGTGTATTTAGTATTGAAATAAAACCTTTTTCAATCTTAAACATTGTCGTAACTAGTGTTGCTTTCTTTTTGAAACATTGTTTTACCAATTGAATATTACCTTATGAATCTTTATTGAAAGAGACACTTTCATAGAGAGTAATTATATGAATGGATTTTGTTCCTGACTTGGTTATAATTTGGTGGTCGTTTTAAAATAAAATAAATGTATTTCTTCTCTTTCGATTAGGATAAAAATAATGCATGTTTTACTTGACCAGATTTATGTGGAATATGCAAGAATGTACAAGATATTGATGCTATTTTTCTATTTGTTATGAAAAATGAACCCTAACGACACAGGAATCATTTGTATAAAATGAAACAGATATTTCAGTCAAATATTACAATAGCTTTTACAAATAATATGTGGGACAAAAAAAAAAATAAGGTGAACATAATTAATGTATTTTTCTTACGTCTAAGATATCTACCATTGCAACAATGATAAATCAAACAATATACCAATTAATCCTAATGTATATATCAATCTTTTAATCAAATTTCTTCAGATATCATTTATGCATCGATATTATTATTGTTATTTCTGAGTTCAATGATATGTACGAGAGTATATGAATTTTACCAGTTAATTGGGTCTTTGGGCGACATTGCGCATCTCTAATAATATTTATCAAATCCCTTATTTTTCATGTTTTTATTCATATATTTTCATCGACCTGAGAAGACACAAAACGTAATATTCCTGGAAATTCAACAAAACATAAATATGATTTAGTGTCTTTCATTGAAAAGAGGGCAGAAAATAATCTGACTGTCACAATGAAACAACTGGGATGCTGGGTGTTTACAGATAATGATGCAGAAGCAGGTGATCTTCTGATTTAATGATGTTTTCAAATTGTGACAAATAACATCACCTGATCTGGGCCATTATTGCTTCTCTCGACAATATAAATCGCATGAGAAGACATATTAGGATCGTTGACAACTTGAGTTTACCCTATATAAACTATAAATTCCTCTCTCAGAAAATATATTCATTTTAGATATATCTTTACAGCTTACAACTTTAGCACGTACCCTATATGGATTTCAGATGACGACACTATATGATACGGTATGAAAATAAGCACATCACAAACCTTTCATTTCGTAAAGTTGGATATATTTTTTATGGTAAAAGGAACCAGGAAAATTTAATTCCATAAAGATTGCTTTTATAATTTACCATGTTCATAAATCTCTGACATATTTTACACAAAAAAATATTCAAAGAAAAGTTGTTATATCGGCGGATATGTCGTTTCGCATTTAAAATTATTCTTGGCAGTTATAGTATTTTAATATAGGTTGCTTTCACCAGGAGCTTCTTTGTTTGGTCTATTTATTCATGACAAAATAAAGCATTTGACAACAACGTGCAGATGTATCATCTTCATGTTTATTGGGTCTACGAGTTTGTCTCGTGGTATTAATGTCTTTCCTCGAGACAAATAGAATAAATTATGGTAAGGGAGTCTAAAGCATTGCCTTGACTCCTTAATAGTCTAATGTGTAAACTACATAGCAGGTTTTATTATAATATAATATATTCGAAAACATATACCAAACATTATGTAAACCATCGTTTAAAATCGAAATGTTAAATGTATTGCCTTGAAGAACTACTACCTCAGCTACGTATACTAGTTAAATTACAATACGTGCTCAATTAACGACACTACACCCTTGCCAAGAGCACAAATCTAGTTAAGCAAATAACATTCAGAAAAGGAAATGGGGAACCGCACGTCTGAAGTTTTCTCATCAATTATTAGGATTACATCGGCGAGAATCTAGCATTCGGCACACAGTCGTTGTCCATTTTTTTACCATTTGTTACCCCAGCATGGCCTACATGTAAATGTTAGTATGCAAACTGTGGCTATTTCCCCCCGTGTCTGGTTATCCTCTTGTAGACCTTAACGCCTTAAAACACTGACGGGGCAAAATTAAAAGCAATCTTTGTTTTAAGGTAGTTGTGGGCGTTAACAATAAGTTGGTTAAAGTGATGTTTGTTTTCTTTGTTACTTACTCGTACTTTCATTCAGATTAATATTTGAACATATTTATCATTTTACAGTTTGCCGTTTCATTGTCTCTTAATGAATGTTTATTTTACCCCCATTCTCTCAATGAATGTTCGTTTATTTTACCCCCATTCTCTCAATGAATGTCGTTTATTTTACCCCCATTCTCTCAATGAATGTTCGTTTATTTTACCCCCATTCTCTCAATGAATGTTCGTTTATTTTACCCCCATTCTCTCAATGAATGTTCGTTTATTTTACCCCCATTCTCTCAATGAATGTTCGTTTTTTTACCCCATTCTCTCACGTGAATGTTCGTTTATTTTACCCCATTCCTCAATGAATTGTTCGTTTTATTTTTACCCCATTCTTCAATGATGTTCTTTTTATTTTTTACCCCCATTCCCTCAATGAATGTTCGTTTATTTTACCCCCATTCTCTCAATGAATGTTCGTTTATTTTACCCCCATTCTCTCAATGAATGTTCGTTTATTTTACCCCCATTCTCTCAATGAATGTTCTTTTATTTTACCCCCATTCTCTTCCCTTTACTTTCCCTTAATGTCTATCTAATTATCCGGCCGTGACATACCAAAATCGTAAAAAATGGTACTGTTATAGCATTCTTGCTTGACGCTCAGCATATAAGGGTAGTTGCAGGACTGATTGGTCCGGTGTCAGGATAATGTGACTGGGTGCGGTAAATGTATCATGCCACACGTCTACGGCGTGATACTTCAATGTGGCAGCACTATATTTATCTCAAGTAGACATTGTCTCGAAATGAATGAAATACTGTCAGTGGGACGGTTTACCCAACAATATATCTAAATTTATCATTACCTAATTTTGTCTTCTCTCTATCGCAATCATACACCGCTTAACAGTTAATTATAAATTCATTATAATCTGACAAGGATAAACTGAAAAGCAACTAAATTAGGACTCTGATAAATCTGATATTTAGGTTACAGAGCATTCAAGTTAATTGCTGACTTCGTAAACATACAGTTTTACATAACATAACAATTATTTCGCCTGGTGGATAATACAAATTTAAAAAGTGTGTAGATCAATCAACATTGATTTAGCACTGTTCAAAAGCATGTCCACACTCAATGATCTTAGATCAATCTCCAATTTTAATTGCATTAATTCTTTATGTACGCACAAGGTAGGGCCGTCTTGGGCTTAATCCGTAGAGATTATCAGATATCATCCTACTTTTCTTTGATACGTTGACAAGCGTCATGTTTACGATGATACAATACGCTTGGGCAAACTCCACGCAGTTGTTACCTCCCCTTACAATTGTAGATAACCACTGCCACCACAAGTAAAACTTAACAGAATTTAGCTTCTTTCTTTTTTTTTCTTTTTTTTTTAAATGTTTTACTGCAAGTGTCATTTCGCTAAGTATTTTTCTTTAATAAATATCAAATATCGTCTCATTCTAAAAAAAAAAATCATTAAAAAAAAATATTTGTGTTGTGAAAGTAGACGGAGACACATTTTGTAAGTTTACCATCATTACGTGACATTTGTGAATGGTCACACGCTAAAGAAATGCAGTAATGGAATCACTAGCATATATAGAAATGTTCATACATGTACATGTACTAATTATTCACGGGAAACCAATAATTTTCTGTCATCTCATTTTCCTTTTATCTATACTCCCAGATTTCTCTCTCTCTCTCTCTCTCTCTCTCTCTCTTCATCTCTTTCCTGTAGCATACAACATACATATACAAAATTACATTTATACCGCATGTACTATTCCCACCACCTGATGTGGCCGTGTGCCGGAGGGCAGGCGAGTTTCTCTCTCCCCTGGGTAAGTCAGAATCCATGAATCATTTAGTCCGGCGCTTTGTGTGTAGGTATATGACGCATCGTGACCCCAGGGACAGGAAAGACCTAACACAAATTAGAAATAATCGTGAGTGTATGTCCGATATAAATTGAATAAAAGGAATATTCATTCTTAGACCCGAAATTCTTTTGACATCGGGATAAATCGTGGACAAAGAATTGATACAGTAGGAGTCAGTGTTCAAAAAATGACTTGCTGAAATCAGTTTGTGCTATTCTTTTTTAATTGTAGGTTTGATTTCACTTTCATTTCCCATGTCACACATTAAGATATGCACAGATGATACCTTTTAGATTTTTATTGGCGAAAAAGGATTTGTGTTTCTGACAATCGTTTATTACCTGTCGAAATTTACATTTGGTGTTCCCATGTGATATTTATTAATCCATTTTCCTAAAGTATTTTAGTGAACATTTTAAATCTAGTTCATCATATTCTATGAAAAATGTTGTTTTATTGTTGTCTACCATTGAAATCACTGACATTTAAATGCAATAATTCCGAGATTTTGAACATTTTAGATGGCAATAAAATGTTGCCGCTCCTATTAAAGTTCACACTAAAATGATCTCAGTTACTGCAATGTAATTGCCTTATACTGAAACCAAGTTTCAAAATAAAGATTACGAAATTCTATAACCGACTAAGGAACTAAGTAAAACAGACTTTGAACTATTAAAAAGGCCTGAGGTTCCCTCTCTAATTTGAGAAAATATCAAATACAGAGTATATCCATTTCTCAGATATTCAGCAGACGAACACTGACCAGGACAGTGCAAGTTTGATAGCAATTTTAAACATCGAGAAAAAACAAAAAAAACAAAGGCAACCAAAAAGGAGCATCAGAGAATAAGAAAGAGAATCAAAATGAAATCAATGTTCAAAATGCATATCGTCGAAATGGCATAAAACAACATATTGCTTTATTTTATGAAATAAAAGTACAAGTAAAGTTTAAGTCAAACATATCATTTGATATTAAGATAGTAGTTCCCTTATGAAAAACAATATTATTTTAGTGTATGGCTCTTTTAAGGTGCCTGTATTTTTTAAAAATTTTTTCAGTAATTGACCTTGAAAATCAAACTAAATGTTCGTATCATATATGTAACCATTAAAATGTATTATTAGATAGGAATAAATCATTATAAAATTTGCAAGCTTTTTTTCTTTCGTAGTTATCGATATGATATGAGGCTAGCATATTTAAGAACAGTACACTGCTCTGTATTCAAACGGGTAACTCTTAATTTTGTATTTCAATTCAATTTATTGAAATGAGTAATAAACTTAAAAAGATGTTTTGCACATCTGAAGAATTCTTTATTTAATTTAACTTGCCTAGATAAATGGATTTTAATTTATCATTTATTTCCATACAATGATGAGTAACTTTAATCATTTTGTAAATAATTATCAAGCATAATCCCTTAGTTTTTTTATATACGAAAGTAAAGTGAAATATCAACAAACATGATATAAAAATTTGTTTTAAATATCACACTATATCCATTTTAAGCCTATGAATTTGTACTCGGTGTCATTTCCAAATAAAGCATAAACCATCAAACGTGTTGTACTGTAGCATACATTTCTCAGTAGGACATTGAAAACCCATATTCGTCTATCATGTTTATTTTATCAGTAGTTCTACACAACATGCTTACATTCACAATCATTAAATGAATATGATATCAGTCCAATAGGATATATACCTCATCAGCCACAGTGTCCTGCAGTTTAACACACTGGTCGCTAAATGCTGCGGCTGTCTTTCTGACGTAGTCAATTTGATTTTAAATATATAAATATGCCTAAACACATTAAAAAAAAATATATAAGAAAAACAGGAAACTACATAAATACAGCTGATGTGTTATGGTGTTAATGGCCGTCATCATCTCAATACGCTTTTCTACCTTACAAATATTTGAATACAGCTTTGCTTGTTGCTCGATAAAATGATTTAAGAGATATTTATTTTTATTCAGATATTTAATTCGTTTGGCGATTAAATTCATACGATTCGCAATGCATTATTCATTAAAATAACATATTTCAAAGTTATAGATTGATTTCGTGTTAAGTCTGCATATAAAATCTCCATATTTGTGATGAATTATGTGAGAGACCCTCATTCATCTGGTTGAATGGTGGTTTTATAATTTCATTTTTTTTTTATTTCAATTTTTTTTAGAAGTTATTTATTTAAAAGATTAAATAACATAAAATGAATTAAGTTTTCTGTACTTGCCTTGTCGGTAAGCAATTAATGTTATATTTTTTTTTTCTCATTAAATATTTATTCTTATAGATCAATAAACACTTAATGTTATATATCAATTAACATGTAGTGTTATATGTCAATAACACTCAATTTATATATCAATAACATTGATTCAAATAAAATATGTATATAGATATTTCATATTATGACTTGACTATTTGAGTTTACAGTTGTTTCGACAGTATTTCAGTCATATAGCGACGACCAGCTAATTACAGGTGGAGGAAGACCCCGAATGCACGGAAGCATCCGGATAGAACCACCGAGCTACCGCAAGCCAGCTGGAAGGCTTCCTCACATGAAAATCCGAATGACCCTGCCGGGATTCGAACCCACGCGGTGAGGGGCCGAGTGAATGTTCAAATCAGCGACTTTGCCCTCCCGGCCACGGAGGCCCCATCAAATCATGACTCTTGAAAAATGAATGTAAAATGACGTACTTGTCCAGTAAATAATTCAGTTTTATATACAAATTAATTTTAAATACACCCCATGTCTGAGACACATATAGGATCTGACATGAATTGTTATTCCATATCACATTTTACTAAACTCATGAACACGTTTTGTAATATTTGATGTAAAATGACAATTCATTTCAGATATTTTTATCATATGACCAGCAGTGACAGTAAATCACGATTATAACAACAACCGAACAATATCATGACTGAACGAACTATGAACTAATTACTTTTGTAATCTAACACCAAGAAATAGTTTCAAATAATAACTGAAAATAACATAATAATGTATCAAACACATATAATCCAGCTGTTTGAGTTCAACACACTATGCATATATATAGAATACACGTGCTTGATTTCGAGGGATGTAATTTGGCCTTTAGTTTTATGTAACGTGTTAAAATATAAGAAAATATGTGATGGTCAAACGAAACATGAAACAACTTTTTCAAAGTCATATGACAACAGTTACTATTACACTTTAAACAACACTTGCCTATTTAGAACAATAGGATTGATTGTATGGGAATGTAAGTGATGATATTGGATGTATGTATTCGTGCTTTTTTATTGGCACTAATTTCAGAACATTTACCTAGTATATAATTAATTTATATGTGCGTATATATCAAAAATAGGTAACTGTTTGTCTGAAGCCATTGACCTGTGCTTTATAATTTACTAAATCGTGTTTTCTTTTGTTTCTTTTCATGCCTCGTCTTTGCTGCTGCCTCGTGGTTATTACAGGTAAGTTGTTACGAATTTTACGTAATTTTTTACACTAACTTAAACACATTTGCCACATGTCTAAACGATTTGTTTTTCCATTGCTGACGAATGATCTACCTTTCAAAACGATAATTTGACCATTGCAAATGCTGACTATAAACCACACACAAAAACACACACATACACACGAAAAAGGAAAACTAGTAATAAATGGTATTCGAATGTATATGTCAATGTGCAAACATATTTTCCCAGCCAAATAGCTTTTAATTTAAAATTGTTCGTATACTGTGTAGAGCATACGGAAATATGAATGTTGCCAGTTTAGAATGATTCATTTGTTGCTCATATGTAGCAAAGTAATATAGGAATGTAGGATAATGCATTGATTATCATTAATCAAATATTAAGAAACATCAATACTATTTAAAACAATTCCATTTTCAAAGCTTGCACTAAGCTCGTGTAGTTCATATTAATTCAAATCCTTTATTATACTAGCATAAACACCCACGTTAATCGCCATACAAAAACAAAACATAGTGCAATCATGGAAAACATACACTCATCTCAATTATCATTTGCAATCGCTACAGTATTATTGCCTCCTCGCCAGATCATTAAACTGAGCTTTATCGTCACGCCAATCTGAGACACTTGTCTCAGACATGACCGCATAAAACAACCATCAATGAAATAAAATCAGCCCTCAAACTATCTGTACTTTAATCGCTAACACCAGTCCTGTTATTTCTGGTGTTTCCAAAGAGTTTTGACTGACAAATTTCTCAAATGCCGCGCTGTGGAGATTGGTCTGAAAGCAGGCAAACATGCCATAAAATATTGGCATTGACGCTTCATATATCTTTTGGATAGAAGCAAGTAGAAGACATTTGAATCGCAATGTAACGTTTGTGATGCTAATATCTTATGACTGCAAAATGTGTTTGTTACGCAAATCCGGATACAATGTATTCAAAAAACAAATGTAATGTTTACAAATGCAATTGTACCACACACAATTAAATTTTCCTGATACCAGATGAAATTCAGTAGCTTTAAAACCGGATAATTAAATTTGACAGATTCGACGAAAATTGTGTCCCACAAAAAATAATGATTTCACAGTATAATTATAATGCTACGTAGGTCGGCTTATAACGTGGTAGGTCGGTGGTTCTACCTGGATGCCTCCGTGCGTTCGGGCTCTTCCTCCACCTGTGACTAGCTGGACGTCGCTATATGACTGAAATACTGTCGAAGCGACGGTAAACTCAAATAGTCAAGTCAAGTTATAATGTGGTGATACGGGGTAGATTATGTGTGATGTATGACTTAGTATAATAATATGTTTCTTGCTGTGTTTTTTTTTTTGTAAATTGCTGATATGCAAATGATAGTTTATATTAACTTTACTGGAATACATATTAAGATTGCAAAATGGATATTTTTAAGTATCCTTAGGTTAACTAATTTGCAATAAAGAAAGAAAATATTTGCAAGTTTTAATAAGTAAACGTTATTGTGTTGTTGTTTTTTCTGAGATTAGGTCATGTGAGAAATAACAACTTGATTGTTTACAATGCGGATGATGTTAATGCTTTAAAAATTAACAAAACCAATTTTTGTATTTTACTTCGGTAAATCCTCTCCCATAGTGTCAATGACAAAATAAGAAATTAACTAAGATTCTTTATTTCATCGAAAAAGCAGATGTAGAAAATCTCTAAGGGGTTTAAACATTGAAGTTCCTTAAGAAATAAAATAGAACAGTCGCTTTTTTCGTGTCTGTTCGTCCCTTAAGAGTAGAACTGGTAGAATTGGTGCCAGCAAGCTATAGGAGCGTTTCATGGATATTTTTTTGCAGTGTAATCCGTTTATATCTTTCTATTTATGGAATTAATGGAATTTATGTACAACCAATAAATGATCTCGGAATTTCTTTTTATATAAGACTTTTTTTTAATATTTGAATAATGAAAGTTTTACTTAGTCTGCGTCTGATCAATATTCATATATTATCATGTTCGAATATGATTGCTATAGAATTGTCTTAAGAGCGTGTATAACAGTTTTTTTTTTTTCTTCATTGTAAATTTCTTATTTTCACATATATCATGTAAAAAGTTGAATACGAAAATGTAAACATATTGATAGGTCATCGTGCTCGTTTTTACGCTAACTTTGTATATATATGGTAACCGTTTTAATGAATAGGTAAAATTATACAGCTCTTACTTAAATGTAAAATAAAATAAAATTTACAAAGAAACATATAAAAAAAAAAAAAAAAAAACAATAGACGTTTAAGAAAT
The DNA here is from genome assembly GCA_021229015.1 of Solen grandis. Classification (NCBI taxonomy): domain Eukaryota; kingdom Metazoa; phylum Mollusca; class Bivalvia; order Adapedonta; family Solenidae; genus Solen; species Solen grandis. The sequence goes on from CM037791.1 coordinate 37,565,445, forward strand.
TAAGAAAAAAGAGAGAGAAAAAATCACTTCTTCCTTCAAACAATTTTATTTTTTTTACAGAAGATCCTTTAAAATACTTGTTTCCTTTTCTTGTTAATATTCTTTATTTAAGGGTTGTTTGATCAAAACAACGAAAAATAAGTATTTGTCACCAAGTTCAGTTTCGAGCCACTGAGCTGTTTCTATGGTAACTGTCTAATGCTTAACCAGAAATTAAAGTTTAAAATCTATTTAACATACTTAATTCGTATAAATTTAATATATAATTTGAAAACGAAATATTTTAAATAAAAGTAGAGTGTCCTATACTGGCCTTAAAAGCCTTTATGCGTAGTTGTGTTGCATTAATAATAGCTTATATCCGAACATCTTGAGCATCCGAAATATGTGACACTTTATATATCCGAAACATTGCGATGGTAAACTGTAGCATACGCTCTTGATATCGGTAACTCACGGGGGACACTTATTATTCCGCCCAGTAATTGTCTAATCATCATATTCACCTTGTAGCGTATGAATAACATCTTTATCGTTCTACATATGCATGTATCAAGAGCTTCATCTAATATGCTCGAATACACAAAAGGTTAAGGGTTGACCCCACTCTTAATCTGTAGTAATGGCTTACCTCCCAAGGGGGAGCCATTATCAATGAATCAATTAGTCCGGTATATTAATAGTGAAATTGTGAAGTCACTTTCACCCAGGGACATGATAAACGTCGCGCAATCGGCAGAGTGTTATATGAATGAAAGATTCATTTTTATAAGAGCCGAAAGTCTCTTTGAAATTGAATCATTCACGGACACAGGCATTGGACAGTATATGTCAATGTCAATAATGTCCATTTATCGGTGGGTGTGAAAAGTTTACTTATTTTAATCCCACAGGTGCGATGTAAATTGGTGCTAAATTTGAGTTGTCGTTTGGTCGGTCGGTCCGGCAATAGACAAGATATGTCTGCCCTATTTCACGGCTCTTTTTGGTCAGATTTTGTTGAAACTTTACACTATTGATAAAAAAAAAAAAATAATAAAAAAAAAAATTAGCTAAATTCTGTTAATTTTTACTTGTGATGGCAGTGGTTATCTACAACTGTAAGGGGAGGTAACTACTAAGTGGGGTTTAGGTTACAGTAACTGTGACAAAGCAGTATCTGGAAGTATTCATCATCTTCAATGAAAATATTTGTTATTTTCTTTTACGTATGTGTGTTTTAAAATCATTACTCAGGGCGCAGTGCTACATACAAACAGATAGTTCATGTCATGTAGTTATTTTACTGTATGTAGAATTCATGGTTGTAATATTTGTCTCCATTTACAAATCTCTTATACATTACCTTTAGAAATTTTCAGTTTATTTTCTGTAGTCATCAAATTCAACGGAACATAAAACTAAGGTACGTGTGTCGACCATTGGAATCAATGACATTTAAGTGCCATAATTCAAAGCCCTTGAACAAATAAAAATAACAAAAAAAATGTTCCCGCTTCTTGCAACGTTAATAACAAAAGAATGACAGTAAGTGCGATCTAATTACATTACATTGAAACCAAGTTTCTGAATAAAAGATGCATGGGACTTTATGACCGGCAAAGGAACCATTAATATATACATTGAAATATTGATAACTCCTGAGGTATCGTCGCGAATTTTACAAATCATACAAGACAAAGTTTAACAATTTGTTGGTTATGGGTTCAACACTGCTACACGTAGTGTAGACAATGCCATTAAAATTGTATTCAATTTTGATATATACCTCGTCGTTTCAGACAACCTGCATAAAAGGACTATTACCGTAACTGTATTAGACCCATGAAACAGCATTTTAACTGAAATAGCTGCATAAGACATACCTCAAGCCGGCAAACTGTCGTAAACTAAATCCAATGTAACGCCATTTTCTCGTCTGGTGTTCAAAGGAACATATCAAAGAAGTATTGAAGCTATTGTGATGTTAATATTTTATGTTTGTTTTCAAATGTTTTGTTAAGTAAAACAATATAAATCGTCTCTATGTCGATGTAAAACATGATATAACTGAATAATGTTTCTATATTGTACTTCACAGATGTGTAATAATATTTCACCATTCGATTTTACAAGAAACTTAATCAGAATTTCCAGAAAGCGTTCCGTAATGTTTCTTTCATTATATTAACAGGTGATAGTAATGTTCACAGTTTGTCCATCTTAATCGTCCAATGAAATGCTTGTATTATATGAAAAATTTGAAAAACATTTGCATAAAATGAGGTGAAGTCTTGGTATGACGAAAATATGACAGTATGGTGCCACGTGACTTAAGCGCTATATTGGTGAGTTTATTGCGGTGGAGACTGCTTACGTACATGCAATGTTTTGTTATGCATATTGCAAGATACCCAGCGACATTGACTCTGAACTGTACTTAAACCAACATGTTAAACTGTCAAACTGGAGGCGGTTCCACATTGCAAGGTCAAAGACAAAGCAGTATGGCGTTCGTGACAAACTGTAAATACATGTAATCGCGTCGATTTTGATAAAGTTCAATATATTTTAAAATATAAACGTAAAGTAAAACAAATAACATCGGAACAGGTACTTTATCTTGCCGAGAGTTGTAGCAAGACACCATCACTTCGGGCTAAATAGTTCCGATTCTACCATACGAGGGAGCTATACCTGCACAATTTAATAAATCACGACTGGGTACCCAACAAACAACCGGAAACTCTGACCACGTGTTCATATCCGGTAGCAAAAGCTGTGAGGGGCTCAATTGCCTCTCGAGTGTAGGCTCTTTTGACGACTTTCTCGATAAATCCTACACTCCTGCCAAAAGCATTACTCTAGTTATGTAAATAACATTAGGGAACAGCACGTCTGACCTATCTTCATCAATTATAAGCATTACATTGCCGGTTATCGAGAAATCAACAAAATTTGTTGACCACGTACTACTTTTATACGACCTCGATTCACGATATACAGACTTGGGCATTTACCACAGTGGTAACGTATACGACTGCGGGTCTAAAGGTGATGGGATCGAACCGCGTTGGACAACAGGGACTTTTCATCCCCTTCCCAGGCGCAAAGTACTGGTCCAGCCCAAGAACCTTCGAGATGGATTAGTATAAGTTGTATAGACTTGTTTCATAATCGACGTAAATAAATAAGTTTAAAACGTGTTTTTATTTCATGAATTGCTTCCGTGATCAGTTTTCCCAATGATGAAAAAGAATGTTTTCGAACAATGACGGGGCATTTGATAAATGTGTTAAACATACATTTAGGAACTTGGTATTGACAGAATATGCGATAATGCTTGGTTTTAATATTTTTATCTGTATTTACACTCATTACTTATTTATCGTGGATTTCGTTTTATCTCTTCTTTTCTTTTTTTTGTTGTTTTTTTTTTTACGTAGACTCTCTCCGTTCGTAGACTCTCTCCGTTTTTTTTTATGTTTATTAAATTCAGTCGCCTTTATAAAATCTACAACACAAATAAATAAGATATTACGTTAATTTTTTATATTCTAAAAATGTCCTCGCCGGCAAAAATAATAATATATTAGGTACAATGTACACGTGTTTCTCTCATTTTCTTCTTACGTACGATCTTAAACTTAAGACTTTTTTTTCTGTTGTTGTTGTTGTTTTCTCATCGAAAGATTCCGTCATTTAATTATTTAAATTGATGCTGTACAGTCGGGCGTCCGGCTTCCGTTCATGTTGACATAATTTTTTATTCTGCTAAAACTTCTAATGTCCTTCATTTGAATGCTTTAATAGTTGGACAGTTACTTAAGTGAGTACACTTTTACATTTAGCGACGGTAAACCCCAACACAACATTGGCATTGACTTTTGACCTTTTTTGGGAAATAGAGAGAAACTGGACCTTTCTTCAGTCATAATAGAAACTAAGTCTGATGCGTAATCTGCAGACGATGTCAACCGTCTCTCTAGAAACTTTTCTTCGATATCTTTCTCGTGCTTTCTCTTGAAATGCATCAGAAAATGACGACGCTGCCAAACTAACACGGGGTGTTTCTTAACTCGTTTATAGTGAACTTTTTAATTCTTATTATACATGCAACCATTAATTATTTGCTTTCACCAAAAATGTTCAGACACGAATCGGTTTCAGGGGAATTAATTTACTGTTAAATCATTAATTTTCGTTGACATTAAATTTCGTTGATTATGCATCTAAGAGTATTTCGTGGGAACATTTATTCGTAGATCTATGTTCTAGAAAACGTGGGGTCTATATAAGAGAAAATTTTCGTGGTGATTAATATTCGTGGATTAAACCCTCCCCGAAATCGACGAAAATTAGTGTCCCACGAAAAAGAATGATTCAACAGTTGCTTGGTGCAAGGCAATGGAAAAGACTATGTAGAATATGACTGAGTTTAGTTACATTTACCTATTATTTCACGCATTCCATTTTAAAGAAGTCGTGCCTGATATAATCGGTAATAATAACAGTAAGCTGACCTTAAGCCGAATTAGTTTTTAATCTCCTACATACAGCGTTAATGTAGAATTGGAATATTGATTCTTGAGATTTGAAAAATCTTTTTTTTTCACACTGTGAGTCATTTTGAGCTTATAATCAACGTACGCTCTGTACGACCAGTTTCAAGTCTGTGGAGGTTTCTTTATTCTATGATTTTTTTTCAATTGAGAACGGAGTATAATTATGGTTGGATCAATATATATATATATATACTAATCATTATCAGAAAAAGATTTATGAAGAGAAATCTGTATCTTCAGGTGTAACCCCTGTAATGGTTCGGCAATCCACATCATTTCGGACCTCATGGCCTTTCACGGAGATAACCATGGTTTCCTAATATTTCATTAGGGTATCTTGGTAATTTTGGAAGAGGTTAAGTGGTCCAAGACGTAGTGGTGTTTGTCGACATTACCGGATTATCCACAATGGAAAATGAATATGTGTGTCATTCACCAATTGTCCAGTCAATGGTAATATTAAAATTGACCGCTAAATGCAGGTTGACCGCTTAGTAAAGGTGACCTCTTATACAGGTTCATCTGCATATTCACAAATATACATCTTGCTCTGTAGCGAACAAAGCCGGTTTAAATTGTTTCATATCTAATTATTCACGTCACCTGAAACTGCCAAAGACGGTCACGAGTTCCATCTTCCAAGGGTAAGCAAGTGTCCATGAGTTTATTAGTCTGACACTTTGTGCGTAGGTTTGACGTTTTGTGACCCAAGGGATATGCCTAGCTTGAGTTATAAAGGATCGGGAATTTCTGCCCAGTAATAAGTGAACCAGGGAATTCGTTTCAAAACTTAAAATCGAACCAAGAAAAGCGTATACATTTGGTATATAAAAGTAACACTTTCAAGTAATATCAACATCAAATATCCTGTTAATTAAAATAACGAAGTCGGTGTTTTTTTGCTCAAAAATGTCTAACATGTATATGAGCCATGGAAATAAATTCAGATATCATGAAATGACATGCTTCCCTACTTTGAACCATTAGCAATAATCGCATAATCGTTGTTACATGTATGTGTCATAATTCCATTTCTGTTACTTCCTATCAAACGCTACGCTCTCAGGTTGGTATAGCAACTAGACACTGCATACAAACCCCCGGCATTCATTACTTTTCGAAAAATAATATATATTCATTTTTGCATTGTACGTGCCCCATTGAGCATTACAGTAGTTATCGTTTATATTTTAAATGTATTGCAAGAAATGAAGATCGAATTCATAAAGTTTAAAATAAAAGCCATAACATATTAACAGTTTGTCACGAACGGCATGAAGCTTTGCCTTCAGCTTCGCATCGTCGAACCCTCTCCCGTTTGATTGACAGTTTTATATTTACGTGTGATATTTAAATTTATTCTTCCAAAAACGTTGTATATTCTTCGGAAAGAAAAGCAAAACGTGTGCTAGAGATTTGTTACGAGATACAATCTGAACGTACTTGTTGAAGACAAAGTTATTACAATCTTATGCATAAATAAGAAAGAATCATTCAATTGTAAGTAAAAAAGTAACAACATGTAATTTGCATATTTCGGCTACCCTCGTCATTTTCCATAGACACCCCATAGATCTCCGTTAACGAATCACGAGTGCATAAATTGATGACGTAGCAGATAATCAAGTTGTGATTCGACGACGGTTTTTCAAATTCATTTACAGTCCGTCTTTCCGGAAGACTCGCATTTTTAAAATTAATTTTATTTGATCATCATTTTCAATACATTTAATTTTTTTATGTACCATTTGTGTTAGACTACAATATGCAAGCTTTCCAGCTGGCTTGCGGTAGGTCGGTGGTTCTACCCGGATGCCTCCGTGCATTCGGGATCTTCCTCCACGTATAATTAGCTGGACGTCGCTATATGAATGAATTACTGTCGAAGCGACGTTAAACTCAAATAGTCAAGTCAAGTCACAATATGCATTTTTTTTATTTTTTTTTCATGAAAATTGAATCTTTATTTTAATGGGCCTTTATAGTATAGGTAAAGTAAAATGTCACTGGGTTATGCCTACATTGATAACATGCATAATAAAACATAACGTTAACAGTCGCAGCCACAACAAGCTCAATCTATAATGTATTTTTGGTCACGTGGTCACCAAACAGTCATAGTTTCTCCTTATCATGGCCCCCATGTTTATTTTATGTAATATATCCTTCAAATTTGAACGAAATACAAAAAAAAAAAAATTGAAATGCGTATGAAAAACTGTAAAAGTACTCAATAAGTATGATTTAATTTCGCCGACTGAATGAGAGACATTGAAATATTACAATTATCGCGTCATCTTGACATTACAATTATCGCGTCATCTTGACATTACAATTATCGCGTCATTTTGACATTACAATTATCGCGTCATCTTGACATTACAATTATCGCGTCATTTTGACATTACAATTATCGCGTCATCTTGACATTACAATTATCGCGTCATTTTGACATTACAATTATCGCGTCATCTTGACATTACAATTATCGCGTCATCTTGACATTACAATTATCGCGTCATCTTGACATTACAATTATCGCGTCATCTTGACATTACAATTATCGCGTCATCTTGACATTACAATTATCGCGTCATCTTGACATTACAATTATGACGGATATCGGTCGTGGATTTGTTTTCTTTCGTAAATAAGCGAAGTTTGTACCTTGTCAATATAGCCCATATGTACGGATTTCAACGAATGCAGCGGAACATATGAAATATAGTCTCATGTCTACTGAGAGCAATACCATTAAATTGTTATAATTTCGAGCCATTGAACAGATGAAAATGCCAATGCAATTTCTCCTCTACTCCCTGCATTTATAATGGTAGGATGTCAGTAATTGAACTTTAATTGTATTATATTGAAACTGAGTTTCAGAATAAAGATATATGAAAAATTATGGCCGACAGGGGATCCATAAAATACAGGCAGTGAAATATTGATAATGCCCGAAGTGTTGTCTCGAATTTTGGAGAGTGCATTAAAAGACCAATTTGTCTGTGAACGACACTTGTGTGGGACGTATAAAGTACTAAATATATTTCACGCTGCAGTGTCTGGAAACGATCAAAAGATCGGGACATAGGATAGTTATCAGCGCTACCCCTTTTTTGTTTTGAATAATAATTTTGGCGCCTTTGATAAAATACAAAAATACGTGTTTTATATTGATTTCATTAAACATAAACACTACACTTTCACTTTATACAAATTTTAGCATACGGTTTCATTTTACTAACATCTTTCATGTAAATGCTGTCAGCTGCATAGTTGAATGCCTACATGTAACTTGTATCTTCAGCTCTTATTTTTATGAAGTAACATTCATCATTTACTTTTATGCTAAAAAGGAAAGACCTGGCCCCGTTTCCTCGGAAAATTCAGGCATGTGCTCATATAACTACTGACGGTATTAATTGCATTTATTTATTTTTTATTTATTTATTTATTTATTTATTTGTTTGTTTGTATGTTTGTTTATTTATTGTTAAAAAAGGAAATTCTCGCCCAAAGCTTTTTGCTAAAGGGAGTTTTACGGAGTGTTTTCAGACACTGTCTTAAGCATAATTGCGTACTATATATGTCTTAGCTGTAAATATGCTTAGAAGATTCTGTGATCAAATTTACTTGAGTATGATCATGATGATCATCATCATCCTCGTCTGAGTTTGAATATGTATGCAATGCCCAATATCTTTCAGAACTCGGGATCTGTTTTAAATAGGAATAATTAATTTTCGTGGGGAACCGAAAAGGCAATACATCAGCATGCATCACTTATTTTTGGAAAATAAATTGAACTTGTGCCATCAATAACATTTATGCATATATATCTATTTAATTTGATATTAGATTGTTCTGAGTTGCAATATCTGTAAACGCTTAATAAGATAAATGCATAGTATGCCTCCAGACAAAAGAAGATACCATATAGTTTGTCCGAAAAGGGACGTTCACGTCATTTCTTGCTTATTTTTAAGATGCAATCATTTCGCTGAATTTTATTGTAATTTATGATGAACTTTAAATGATAAATCATTATCATAGCACACACAAGTTTATCTTCAGCATCGTTTGCTTATAACATTACGGTAATTTGATAAGAATGTGTGTAATTCCGATAAATTATGACATGATGAATGTGTTTTATTCATTAGGGCACAAACCATATCGACTCTACGAAATAGTTCAATGATTCATAAACACACAACTGTTTCTATTCTTTATTTCGTTCATTTTTTCTCTCGTACCACGAGGTTTTCGCCATATTGGTAACAATCTACTATAACACCGGCATGAAACCGGTGTTGATACACTCAGCCAAAAATTCACAGGTAACACAACACCAATACTTCATACTGACACATTTACCAAGTTCGATAAAAAATCAACACATATTAAGGATGTAGGATATATTTGACATTTTTCTTCAGAGCAGCAACATTTGCATTTGGATATCCATTTAATGTCATGAAATAACAGCACTATAGAAAACCAGGAACCTGAAGTGAAAATGCTAAATTTAACCAAATAGTTTTAGTAATAATGTCATGTCAACACAGGCTTGTATTCCATTCATTAGATACCTGTACAAAATGATTGATTAAACATGTATTTATTCAACAAAAAATAATTTTCATTTTTCATTTTCTTTCATTATTTCTAAAATGAAAATGGATGTAATGCAAACTGTATACGATTAAAAAATTAATTTTTTTTATAAACATGGTGTACAATCATATTCATATATTATTCCTAAATGCATTTAAATCCAAGTATGATATAGACCGTTTTTTCTTTGATTTTGTTTGTTTGTTTGTTTGTTGTTGCTGTTGTGCTTGTCTTTTCTTAAGCATTTTATTTTAAAGCATTTGTCAGCTACCCATTTATTTGCCAATTTAATTACTCACTGAGTTTATCGCAGATGCTTTATTATCTTTTTCTATTCACTAAATTGCAGTTTTCTTTGTTTCTTTTCATGTGCTGCTATTGATGATGTTACTTGGTCATTACAGGTAAGTTTCGATTAGTTTGTAGTTTACTTTATTCATTCCATGTTTATGTTAAACCTATGTGTTTAACGTTACCCGATGCTTTCCTCAAGACATTTTACGACCTGCTCGGAATTTTGTAAGACCAATGGCAATTTCGAGCCATAATTTTTTATGTAAGTCAACCCCATTAATCATTGTTTCAGAAAACGAACGAGGCTGTTTAAAAGAGATTGTGTGAAAATATCTCAAAAGGCCATGAATTAATCATGTAAGAACTCCCAAAAATATCTAAAAAGTGTTTAAGTAAAGAATAAAGTCTTGCAGTTAGGGCACTGTGCATTGTTTAATTTCAAAGCATCATATATATTTAAAAAAATGCAATAAATGTATGTGCCTATTCCTGTAGACTTTAATAGTTTAAATACATATTAAACCGGACTGATTTGAAAATATCAACATTGCAATCAGAAAATTAAAACCGCCCATCTGTAACTTAGCAGTATGTTCGAGTTTATCAAAATGTTAATTTATTCTCACAAAATCCATGTTGTCCCAGACAACATCAAATAATCCTGCCCTGATTGTCATTGTTGTATGAGACCCATGCTATCGACATTTTAACAGAAAATAACACCGAACATTGTGTTTGCAAAATGAACAGACTGGGAAATTTTGCAATTTGCTGATATAAGGAGAGATGGGTCTAGAAGCAGGCAAACCTGCCGTAAAATAATGACAGTGACGTCTCATTTTCTTGTCTGGTGCTTATAGGAGCATGTAAAAAACATTCGCAATGATTAGTTTTGTTTATGATGGCTATGCGTCATGGCTGTTTGCAAAATTGTGTTTAGTATGTACTCTGGATATCACATTTAGTTTGTGTTGTTACTTCGACGATTTTTAGCTCGTCTGTTTCAAAGAAAAAAATCGAGCTAGGTCGTCGTCGTCGTCGTTAATGTCGTTGTAGTCGCCGACGTCATGCAAAACAATCTTTTATGTAGCTCATTACTCGAACACTTTTAATAAACGAGCGTTGGCATCCGCTTGCTGTTCTGTTGTAAATACTGCAAGCTGCAACAATATGTGCAGTATATGAATCTAGTTCATGAAGTTGACAACTAATCATGTAATTGTGCTAAGATCAAAGGTCTTATTCATACTGATTTGAAGGACTCTAACAATTCTCAAAGCTCATCGATGTTCTATCTATTTTACAGACCATCGTTAAACGGGATCGCAAAAATGAATGCAATGTAGTTTCTTTTATTTATTTTTGTAAAACCACTTCGAGAAAAAAACAATCATCGTTCTCATATAATTCATTTAGGTTTAATAAAGATTAACTTTGAGCTTTAAACGGAAAAAAGCATGCACAGCGTAATTGTATGTGGATATAATTTAGATTAAGGTATCGCACGAGACATACAACGAAAACGTACTAATAAAAGAGAACATTATATCGTTGTAGAATTGTTGATTGGAAAAAAAAAAAAAAATGTAGTATTCAGAATGAAAGTAAATGCGGCCTTAATATCGCCGTATTACCCAAACGAGATATTACTTTTTATCATGTAGAGCAACAGTTTCCGGATATTCACGATTAGATTATGAAACACCCGGATATTCACGAGTATATATTGAATCTCGTCTAACGAATTACTTTTTGACGAGAAATTCGCGTTTCAAATACATTCCAGCATCAGCAATCACGAGGAGACAACAGGGAATATCCGTGGTATTGACACTTTTCCCATCAAATGGGACAGCTTCCATTGATGCACAGTCCCTGGTGACATTAATCGCAGCTGGAGTCAATCAGAGGGTCCGTGGGTTGAATCATGCAATCACTATGGCTGTACATATCATAAAAAGTACATGAATGATCTAAACGCGTTTTTCAACACTTTCAGCAGTGTGACTGATGTCTAAAAAATGAGGTTTGCAAAATTCATTGGCATCAATTATTCATAATTGTTCGAAACGGTAATAAATTGTTGAAGTTGTGATTGTTTTTTGTTAGCGATGAATGCTTTTAATTTCACCCATGTGAAGCATTAAACTGTAAATTTTATCAATAATAGTGTTTTAGCTTAAGTGCTTTCCGATATATCTGGGGGAAAAAACACGGTTAATATCTAGATTTATAAACTTTGATTCAATAGTCTGATAAAATATACTTCTACACTTGCATGTATCTAAAAAAGACATTCTAAATATAATGTATTTAAGGAAATGCATTATACAAGAGAGAAACACTCATACGTAACTCTTTCCTGACTTATATTAATTTGAGAGATAGACTGCCAAATATGTATTATCTGAAGAGTTATGAAACCTAAAAAAATGTCAAAAGTTTTATTTAAAATATTGTATAAGATATTGATTGTACTTTTCTATCTTGTACCAGTTTAAAAAAATGATAAGTTATATATACATTTCTATAATTTTGAGGTATATACCCCTAGATGATTAAGGTTATTACGTATAATTGGAATATTTAATTCTAAATGATATTTCTAAGATCTTGAATATTTTGGAAGTTAACAAAATCAGTTTTGAATAACTGGCAGATATTCTTCTATGAGAATCCAATGCCTCACCATCAACACTTGTTGATGCTTCTTTCGTTTATAGTATGCTATCAATCTTGACTCAAGTACTTCAAACATTACCTTCGAATTCGGGCGTTAAATCTGATTCTTAGAATTTAGTAGGCCAGTATACTTTACACTGAAAGAAAATTGCGTTATAAAATTTATATAAATACACAGCGTGAGTTATTTAAGTGATTGTTATTAGTCGTATCAGATGGCGCCGTGTTCGTGGTATATTGTAGCGTTATAGAACAACAATTTAGTTTAACAATAGATTCATTGGGGGAAAATAACATTTCGTATCATTTTGTTACATTTCATAATGGTCATTAAAATTTGGAACTCTTATCTTAACTCTGAACGATGAAGAAATAATTATAGCTTGAATGTCTCTTATAAAATAAATATAATAAATATGTCGCTAGTTATTATCATGAATGTTTCGGAATCCTTAGTTGTAAGTGTGAATCTAACATACAGACTAGGGAAGAATAACTTGACTATTTGAGTTTACCGTCGCTTCGACGGTATTTCAGTCATATAGCGACGTCCAGTTAATTACAGGCGGAGGAAGCCTCCGAATGCACGGAGGCATCCGGGTAGAACAAGCCAGCTGGAGGACTTCCTCACATGAAAATCCGAATGACCCTGCCGGGATTCGAACCCACGCAGTGAGGGGATGAGTGAGTGTTAAAGTCAGCGACTTTACCCTCTCGACCACGGAGGCCCCCATAGCTTTATTGAACATTTATCTAAAATGATTGTTAAAAGTAACTCGTTTTCTGTGTTTAAGTCTGGATCATAATACTGGTTGTGTGGGACATATAAAATTTGTTTTACTTAGAGTTTAATAAACATTCCTATTTTGTTTTCTCGTTATACCTTATTTGTTCTCATCAAATATTGTTATGGGAATAAAGGTTTTTAAATCAACGGCTGCAGTGTATACATTTGATACATTTCTTGGATCAACAATAAATTTTGTTCAATTAATGATTTAAACCACACATTACAAGCAATAGAACCACACCGTGCTTCAGTTTCTAAAACGTCACCTGACTAATTTGCCTCAGACACCAGCGTATGAAACTGCCATAAATTTTACTGTGTTTGACTCGTACTATCAGCATTTAACCGATAACACCAACGTTCCTGCTTATGGTGTTTGCGGAAAATCGGAGATACGAATCACCACTATTGTGTGATGCGAGAGATTAGTCTAGAATCAGGCAAACGTGCCGTGAAATAATGACAAAGACGTCTCGTGTTCTGGTCTGATGTTTAAAGAAGCACGTGGAAGACCTTTGCAATGATTAGTTTTTGTTCGTGAGTGTAATATGTTATGACTGTTTAATCCTTATGCACACTGGATAGTGCCAATTGAATTAGTGTTTCGGCGAAAATTTTTTTCTAAAAACAATTGAATTCACTTTGCATCAATATGCTGGCAAAAACTTGCCTTTTTCAAGTGAATAACAATATATGTTGATGGGAATGTCTTCAGTATACTGCTTCTTTCTCCGTTTTGTTCTCATTTCTTAAATTTGTAACCGTGTATATAGATTTCCATAAGGGACCATTTTTAGAATGACGGAGCCAATCGTCTGTAGCAGGAAATCAAAACGAGTACTGTCGATTTGCATCATTATTGCAGCCGATTCATCTGTGCTATAGCACTTCGCGCAAAAATAGAAATAATAAACAACTGAAAAAATAATCATAAACTTATTAGAACATTATTATTGTTTACAATCATTTACGTACACCAGAATATATCACACGTGGTTAAGGCATATCATCTTTGTCCTATCAACTTCAAAGTATACGTGTTACTAAGTTAGAATGGGGGGTAGAACTAAATAGAATGATATTACAAAAACAATATAATCCAAAGTTGTATTTACTTTTCTTACTGAATAACAAAAGTAACGTTGTTTTTTTTAAATGAATACTTAAATAACTAAAATAAAGGTTTCTTTTACGAAATATAGTTTTTATCATAATTATTTAACAATTTGATATGCAAATGATAGCGTTCAAATCACTTAGAGACTACATGCTGGAGTATCGTGGAACAAAATCGAGTTCAGCTGATTTACAGATAGCTAGAGTTGAAGGAAAATGTGCTGAGTTGTTGGGGTCATATGACATTTGCCTCTACCGGGGTTAACCCTGCTGAATTACAGCTTTTTCTTTTCATTGAAATCCTACCGACAGTCTTTCAATGCCTTAAACGTTTGATTTATTACAGAAACAGTTTCTGTAAATCGAACACATATATGCACATAGTCATTGTATCTGCCAATATACACACGAATCTTTTCCCGCACATTGCATCTGACCTTATATATAAACAAGCCCGATGAAATGGTTTATCGAATTTAATCTTGCACAGTCTGCCGAAGAAAATCCACAGCAGGTATTGAAAACTTATCTTGATTTGATGAAATTATTTCAGTAGATGTCACTGGGGTTGCTTTGAAGGACGTTTCAGCGGGTAACCGCTGTTTTGTTTTTTTAGCTCGCCGGGACGAAGTCCTCGGGGAGCTATTGGATTGGGGGTATGTCGTTTGGCGGGCAGGCGTCGTCAAACTTTTGTTGTCTGCACGATAACTCTCGAAAGGGTCTGCAGATTTTAATATTTCTTGTTATACATGTATATCTCAATAAATTGAAGGTCAAGTTTGATTAATGGCAAAATCTGTAAATTATCAACACAGTTATTGCCCCTTTCCGACTTCGAATTTGCAAAGAAACAACATGTCCGTGCGATAACTCCCAAACAGGTTATTATATTAAATCTAGTTTTTAATACACATGTTTACCTAAGTAAAATGACGGTCAAGTTATATTTTGGGCATATTCCGTAAATTTTCAACACAGTTATGACCCCTTTTTGACTTAGAATGCGAGAAAAAATACCCATTACTACTCAACGGGTTAACAGATTTAAATAATTTTAGTACACATATTTATCTATAAAATGAAGGTAAGTTCGATTTTGGACAAATCCATAATCTTTAACACAGTTATTGCCCCTTTTTGACTTAGACTTTACATAAACATCTTGTCCGCGCGATAACTCTTGAATGGGTTGACAGATAACTTTATTTTTAGTACACTTGTTTATCTCAATAAAATAAGGATAAGTTTGATTCGGGCAAATTCCGTAAATTTTAACACAGTTATTGCCTTTTCTACTTAGAATTTGACCAAAAAAAACAAACTTGTCTGCGCCATAACTCCCGATCAGATTGACAGATTTAATAAATTTTGGTACACATGTTTATCTCAATAAAATGAAGGTTTAGGTCGATTTTGGAATAATCCGTAAATTTTCATCTCCCCTTTTTCAACTTACAATTTGCAGAAAAATCAAAAACTGCGAGATAATTCCAAAATAGGTTGAAAGATTAAAAAATAGTAAACATGTTGATCCCTATAAAATGGAGGTCAAGTTTGATTTTGGGCAAAATCCATAATTTTTATCACAGTTATAGCCCCTTTTCAAAAAAAAAAAAAAAAAAAAAAAAATGTCCTCACAATAACAACTCTCGAACAGGTTGATATATTAAAATAGTATTTGTTCCACATGTTTAGAAAAATTCATCTTTTTAAACAGTTATGGCTCCTTTTCAACTGAGATTTTGAAAAAGGAAAACACTTTGTTTGCGCTAGCTTTCGGAAATGGTGATGTTTTCCAGTTTTCAAAATGTTTACCTTGTGACTTTTGGTAGTTGCAGATGTGAAAATAAAATATATAAGATTGAAAATTTATGTTGTTATTCAATTTTAAAACGTGTGTGTAAATATACATATGCTCACACACAAGCTGCCCAACATTCAAAATGATATGACAGTTGAGACAAAATAGTTAAGTTTGAAAATCAAATTTTCAACTTTAGTAAAAGAAGAAACAAAAAGGGGTATTCGCTGGTTTTATTTCTGTGACTTTTTAGCTCTCTGGGAAAGCGGTCTGCACGGCGACCTTTGTTGTCTTCAGATTGCTTAATCATATCAGTCAGTGGATTTAATATGAAAAAAAACAAAAACACACACACACAAGTTAATTTCTTCATCTCTTGTTTTTATGAAGAATGTATATGAATTTCATATCTTTGGGGTATTATTGTGGACATTTTGATGCTAGGACTATAGATATTCTATAATCGTGTTTGACCGTATTTTAACCTGTAATATATAGAACATATTAACATATTCAAGTCACGAGTTGCGCTAAAATATACTGAAAATATAAAATATTATTTCGCCTTTTTTAAAGTAATTAGTAAAGTAATAAGACATGAACTCTATCTTACTTTTAAGCCCTCCCCCCCCCTTATATCTAAAACATGCATGGTGACCCCGCCCCCCTTTTTTTAATTGTCGGCCAAAAAAAACGCTGAAACGCCTTCAACGGAAAGTGGAAACTTCTGTACAAACAGAAAAATGTTACTAGTCTCTGAAAAAAAAAAAAACAA
>CM037791.1:37582166-37632166 GCA_021229015.1 Solen grandis
TATTTTTATTTACACTGTTATTATCAGAAAAACAAACCTTCGAGAAGTGCAAGGTTGGGCCGTCAAAAACGTTGTTTTAAGTCCTCAAAGGGATTAATAAAAATGCACCTACACCACCTTTATGCGTATTCCATCCCCGAAAACCTCGAAAAATACATATACGAAATAGACTATAAGAAACTTCTAGTTTTATATTTAGGTAACAACATTAACCTACAAGAGGTGTGTCAGACGTTCTTGGTTATTTTTTATATCTCTATTCTTCTTCGGTTTATCAAAATATGTTCAAGATATAAGCAACAATTTACAAAATTCTGAAACATCCTACCTATGCCGACACATTCGTTAATTACCTGCAGAGCATGTTTCAGAGCAAGCTCCGTCATATTTTCTAAATATATAAGCATAAAGTGCCCTGTCTGAATAATTAAGGATGCCGTAAATTTCCCGTATTCCTTCATTTATGTGAACTCAATTCAAAATTAAGATTAAATTTTGACCTTGGCTATATGAAATAATAAAACAACTATTACATTTTTTCTTTTCGAATTCTTAGTTCTTTCGCTGCTGTCGGCATGTGGTAACGTATCGATAATATGGATTACTAGCGATTATGCTATGAATTCGTTCAGAGGAGGGTAAGAAAATTTGACCACTATAACTCAGAGTCTTGGTCAGTTTACCCATATTGTTCACGTGTGAAAGCCTTTCACCTAGTTTATTATAGTTGTATCCGCCATGTTGCAGCTACTGTACACTCCGAAACATTAAAAGCAATTAATCGCAATAGTAGTGGCCAATTTCGACCAGGGACCCCGGATTGCAAATCCTACACTGTTTGTACACAGTTCTGGGGCTATAAGCACGCATGCTGGTCCTTTTCTGCCTAACCGTTTAATGGTATTCAATTTTGGTATGTCTCTATTTCATGTAATGTTCCGTCTCCGTTATTATCTTTGCCCAATTCGATTTTACATCTTTGCATCTCCTTCTGTAGGAAATTCATTCGTAATATTTGTTTGATTTCTCACATTACTTATAACATGTTTGTATTTCTTTCCTTATCAAAACATGCAAGAGAATACCAATCGTATACTCAGTGAAAGTTTTGTAGTCCTGCATCAGCAATTTCATTCGTTTGAAAATAATATTACCCTTTAGTTCTATAACCTGTATTAACGTCTTTTGTGTTCCATATCATGCTCTGTGTCACCTTCCTTTCTTGTTGACATATTCATTATGCATATTATAACTGTATTTCAGGTAAATGCATCTAGAAAATCGAACGGATTACCATTTGAATAGGGAAATTAATATCGGTTGTGACATTCACCAGTGGGTCAGAGAGCCAACATGGTAAAGATCGATTGCAGGCTACAGGCAGTGATGTCATCAATAAGACACATCCTTTTAAACAGTTTATTGTTGATCACTAGATCACATGATTATCAAAACATGAACAAAGACAATTTAAACAGTAGTAATGTTGTCAGTAGATTGCAGTTAGGTGTTAAGTGCAAGTTCAAATTAATAAACGTATTCGAAATCAAACGCATTTTCTAAAGTCAAAGCACGTTGACCACTAGATAACAGGACAATCAAAAGATGGACAAAGGTATTTTGGAATAACAATGGTGTCCGCAAATTGAAGTTAAGTGCAAGTTCAAAAGTATGAACATATTCAAAATCCAGTTTTTTTTTCTCAGCTCATAGCACATTTAACAATAGTTTGGTTAACTGAATTGTGATTTTAATCCTGATTCATGTGTGGTTTATTTGAGTAAGTCGCAGATTTACATTCGTGAAATATCGATACGGCGGGGTTGTATTTATATGTATCAGACCAACCCTTGAGAGAGTTTGAATGGAAGTGTCAGAATACATGCAAATGTCATTTGGTTCTATAAAACGAGACTGCGTGGTTCGATGTGAAATTCAGTGCAGTTTTGAACAAAGGCGAAATGTAGACCTTTTTGATTGCCAAAATTATCAGAAACTGTTAGATCAATGCAATTACACTATATATCCATGACATCTGTTATCTAAACATATGTAAAGAACCATTTGTTTAGTCATGTAAATGACATAGGAATATAAATAAAACAAAATGAATAATTCATTGCAGAATGACATGATACCAAACAAAATCTCAGTATCCCGGTTAACCCTGTGTACACTTCATTTATGAAAGGCCTTTATAAATACAATAGACACGCGGTTGTTTCGGCCAGGTAATGGTATTTTGCAGAAAACAGGTGAAAATATGAAAGATCATCTTTAGGTGAAATGATATTTTCTTAACATATAAATGTCAGAGGTAGTTGTATATAGACCGACGAATTATGCATGCTTTAATGGGTTCTCAAAAAGATCTCACATAACGGTCTTGTTAATATTTCAGTTACTTCTCTAGAGTATTTAAAGACTAGTCATAATATTCCATGACTGTATCTTTATGTTACTCGTTTTTTATTACTATATATAGTGTGCTTTTTTATGTAGAAATACAAAGAAAAGAAAGAAAAAGAAAGAAAATCGAATTTCGTAGAAACATAGGAATTCATTACTTAAAGGAATACATTTCTCTCATGAATTAATTCAAAGACAATATGGACCAATAGCAACGTTTATTGACGATCAGAATGATGTTTTGTTGTTTCTCTGGTTTTTGATCATTCTGTAACTCGATTATTTTCGATGGCTAATTTCATAATCGTTCAACAAGCAGTCCTTAAGTTAGAGTATTTAGTAGATTTGTGAGGTGAATAATCAATTTAGAAGTTGAACAAGCTTAAATAGTTTTTTCTGGATAGTTTTATTGTTATTTACAAACAATATGAAATGGTGTTTGCTAATTTAGATTAAGTGACAAATTCCTTTTGGCAAGCAAAATAGTCGAGCATGATAACAACGCCAATTTATATTAGCTCGGTTTAGATAAGTTTAAATATGATCCTTGTCGACGATTTAAAATTTTGAAATAATTACCATTTTACTGTTTGAAATATATATTTCGCTTCCTAATCGCCTATTAAACACACAAAGTAATTATTAGTTTCAGTGGAATATCATTTTTTATCCATCGATTCATTTAATTCTTCTACACGAGATAAGTAAAATCATATTCCATTGTTAAAAAAATATATATTTATTTATATATTTTTTTTATTTATTTTTTCTTGTATGTGTGTGTGGGGGGTCGATAAAAAAAATATTCTCTTTAAATAGTGTAAAAATGCAATGTTTGAAACAGTGAAATTGCCATTTGTAATTGATTGACATTTTCCTATCATTTATCGAAAAGATATAGGTAAAATTATTTTTTAAATCGCCTGCTCTTTTAGTGTTTGTTAAGATTAAATATGGGTTGTTACATAACGCTTTTGAGTATAAAGTATTTTCATATCCTTGAGAAAATTAAATGGAAGATAACAATTCTCAGCTTACTAGGTAATGCCCTTAATAAGATACAAGCATTTTCCAATCAATTATAATCACTAAACATATAGCTGAAATATTGATAGATGGATAAATTGTAGACACAACTTTTTTTGATGATCTTTTGAACATCATTGAAAGTTATAGAAAATATTACATTTGTTTCAAATGTAACAAAAAGCATACTATTGGATAAATGAAACAAACAACTTATTTCTCAAATTCGGTGAATCTTCAGCGTTTCCGCAAGAGATGAATATTTCAAATATTTTCAAAATATGTGTGTTAATTGCATGCTGTATTTCAACACAGGTCGATAATTACATGTCTCTGAGAATAAAATGTCTACGAGCTGCTTAATAATTGTCTTAAGCCAATGGTATAAAATTTCATATCAACGAAATTCATTAATTACATACTATAAAAAAAGTAACCGGGCGTAAAACGTATAGACCTTTTCCAAATACTTTACTATTGAAAATCACAAGGTGATCTCACGTTGTAACGTAGCGGTTATAACCATTGGAGTTTCAACAGTCTGAAATTATATATATATGAAGGCATAAACGTTGATAATAATAGTTATCTCTTTTTTTCAAGTTTAAAAGTGTGTAATATTAATAATAATAATAATATATTTATTTTACTCGAGTAATATTGTCAAGAAATATTCAGATCTGAGCTCGAGTGTTCAAACAGACTATTTCTGTCATATGGAATCCGAAAAAGAAATTACACACAGTCTTAGTAAATATTAATCACATTTTATGAACTTTTAGCGGGATAATATATTTTGCATTGTCTTAACATATTTGGGGTTTATGAAGTTACTTTTTAAAAATGCAGTAGTTTACTATGAAACTTCTAGGATATCTCATATGGAATATTTCTAACAGCTTCTGTATAAAGAGAATAGCCAATGGTGGTAACAATGGAAGTGCACATGCACAGCACCTTAATATTTCAAGTGAACATGTTTCAGCAGCTTTCTGATGTTAAGCTATAAAATCAAACTTTTGTGATTATTTTCAAGCTTCAAAACGGCCATGCTTTGTCGCGACCAATGTTAAATGATCGAACCAACGGCCATCCGAATGCAGGCCGCAACCACTCGTCCACAGGGACCAGTCAGAAATTTGTTATCCAACAATTTAATGAATTTCTTGAACCAGGGCCATGTAGTATTATTTGTATGTTCTGTCTCAGTAACACCATCATCTGTACTATAATACTTCCTTGCATCACACAGTGTCCATCCGGGTTCAGTAAAATACCGAAATGAAATGTTGAAATGATGGAAAACTTACAAGAAGCATGTGTAATTCAAACTTTGAACGTCGGCTATTTTTTTTTTCGATTAAAACTTCCAAGGTCACTTTGATTAAATTTGCATAATTCAATATGTAGAAGATATACATCAGTATACTAAAATAGCTTTTCCCTGTTTCTTTTTTCTTATGACAAACGTTTATCACTTATTATAGACATAGCTTTGGCTAGAGTTGTGTACAAAGGTTACTTCTTTCTTTACATTATTGTTTTAAGAAATCAAATGCATTGCATCATACTACCCTGTACTAGATTTCAGAACTTAGGAATACCACATGATTATGCGTCGGAACTTCACAAAGACAGAACGAACACGTGATTTTGAGACCAGAAATATCACTAATGAAATGCTCATTTTCTCAGCAAATATCGTTTCTTCATTCCGGCCCGCTCAAGCTATTAATTTCAGATAACGTCAACAGCAAAACGTATGAAACCACATTTGGGAAATCCTTCTATGGTAATTCGGTGAATTTGAGAGGAGTGAATTCAATTTAAGCATTGAATCAACTCCGGGAAGACACGTCGCTTCAGACAATGCTTTGGGAAGTTTACAAACGAAAGAGGGTTATCGTTTCTTGTTTTCTTTCTTCTTTTTTTTTGTAGACTGTAAATAAGTTAGATACGGCAATCGAAGTGAATGTTATCATGCTAGTCCTGATTAACATCAAACTCCTTCAAAACATGTTTCTTCTTACTTGTCCATAATTCAAAAGTTTTAAGTAGAAATCGAATTCAGAACCTATAGGCAATTCAGATTTTATAAAACAGCCCGTCGTAAAATATATTAAATAACCCAAACACTTTAGATAAAGCTTCCATTGAAAAGTATGGTTTGGCAATTATTATTAGCCGGTCTAACCATAGCAGCTGTTCTTAACCACCAACTGATTTTGCTCAAGTCATTGGCCCAAGTCACAAATAAATCAAAGTTTCTATCAATGGACTTAAAGTTTGAGTTTAGCTGTCACGAATAGAAGCAGAGTATTAGAGCAAACAATCAGCTTGATTGATTTGAGATGTACGTCTTGCGTCCGCCCAGGTTGACCTTTTTTAGACTGCTATAACTTCTATGTCCTTCATTGGATGGTGTCAGTATTGGAAAGTAGCTTAAGTGGATGACATTTACAAAATTCATTTGACCTTGTGACCTTGACCTTTGACATACTTTAAAAAACTCGGGTTTTACTTTTTTTTATTCTGCTATAACTTTCATGTCCTTCATAGGATTGCTTCAAAATTTTGACAGTTGCTTAAGTGGATGGGCCTTTACATTATACAGCTACCTTGACATTGACCTTTGACCTACTTTTTAGACGAAAACCCGTCCATAATACCATCAGGTCTTGTTGTATTTCTTATCAATTGATACATAAATCTGTTGCCTAGAGAATACCATTTTCTTAAAATAAGCTTTTTGCATCTACGGACAAGATGTAGGTGAAAAGAACAGAACAAAACATTCATTTTATCAAGAGGTGCAAATTGGTACACTGGCAACATACATCTTTTGAAATTTGAATATAAAATTGACATTGCACTGGATGAACTAGCCAATACTATAATGTATTGATTAATAAGAATAAAAACATATTTTTAAACAAAGTTACATTTCACTATTTTGTCCCTTTTTTTGTTGCCTTTGTAGGTTTTGTCGTCGATGCATAAGTATCAGTGCGGCCACACCATGTGGTATATGACGTCATTTTAAGCTATCGCTTTCTTATTCGAATCGAGGCAACTTCTGCTGCTTGTTATAGCTTAGAATGACGCCATATACCACGTGATATGGCCACACCGAGTATTTAGGTCATATTGTGACATCAGACTTTGTATTTACACTATTTCAGTCTATGAAAAAAACACCAACCTAGGTACACACAAGCGAAAGGCTGCTGCATATGAAACCAGGCAGGAAATGGATTTCACAGAAGTGGGGGTTGTATAGGTAGTACTGTAACTCAACAACAGTTTAACTGTTTCACTTTGACCTTTGTGGGGTGGGGGGTGTGTGAAAGAAACAAATCTTGGTGTGGAAAAGTCTTTAAAAGAGACTACATCGACGAAACTCCCGAAGAAAAATGGCGCTCGAATGATGACGTGTATGTTTCCAGTAACCCGGACTGAATCATCATGTCGTTTTGGTCCGCATAAATTATATCGATTTGAAGTGCATTTTTTAATTTCAATATGCTTAGTCATTTAGAAATATAAAATAACTCCAGTCTAACTCAACACTTAAGGTATAAAAACAACACTCGAATAATTTAATTTAATGTGAGAAACTTTTAGAATAAATCTTCGGGTATCAGGATCGGTTCTTAAACAATTAAGATCCATTAAAAGATAAATTGAGAAAATACGTTTACGGAATATAGGGAAAATATAATTCCAAGAGAAAAATGAAACTATTCGGGCAAATGCATCGATATTGGCGATATAAAAAAGAAGACAAAGGCGTTAAATTAATGCTTTAGTGATAATGATGAAAATGCAACACAAATCATAGAAACTGGTTTTCTAAAATAATCAATTAGCCTAAATCTTGGTAAAATATTCGTGAAATTAATTGAAAATCATTTTCTGAGATAGGATAAAAAAACGACAGCAAAATTTGAGCAATCTGAAATTACAAAGAATGCGCTATGTTTTATATTGAGTTTGAAGAGAAACACTCAGCTGCCGATCGCTTCACTTTGATATCATATGTGTCAAATGTGATTACACCTATTGCTTCTGTTTTGGTTTATTGTCAGCGTTTTATCGTTGTAAAACAAGTGTAACAATACAATAATTACGCTTAGAAAATCAAACTTTGAATATATTTTTCATTTTCATTTTCATTTTGTATTTTTAAAGCCCCTCGTTCACATAAAGTCAGATAGACTAAGAATTGATAAGAACAATTGATGATTTCTAGCGATACGAAAGACATTGAACATATTTTTAGAATTTTCAAACCTATATTTAGAATTTCTATTTTTAGTACTGCCACCTGAACGATCACGTTAATTCTTTGCGCATGCTCTCACTTCCAATTTCAAAGTAAAGTACGTAGAATATGTAGAAACCAGCGATAATCAACATCACAATCCACCAAGTGCAAAGTCTAGGATATTTTTGGAATGAGCATAATTCATATGTAAATAACTGAATAACTTATTTCATTTCATCCGAGGAAAGCAAATATTAATTCAAATTTGATGAAAAAAATATCCAGAAATATTAGTGTGTTTGCAAATCGATCTGGTTATAATTTCCTGTGTGGATTAGTGAATCAATATGTTAACCAGTCCTCAATGCACTGATCCATATTGCACTTGCTAGGTTGAATTATTATTTTCTTATGTAAAATCATTAATTTTCGTTGTCATTAAATTTCGTCGGTACTTTTATTCATGGATTTATGTTTTCAAAAATGTGAGGTTTATGTAATGAAGGTTTTTTTTAGGGGGGGGGGGGAAATTATATTCTTGGGTAATACCCTCTAGAAAAATCGACAAAAAATAGTGTCGCACGAAAATAAATTATTTCATAGTTGGTCAACAACTCTTATTGAACCTTGCAATCCTGTTAGATACAGATGAAGACTAAAAGTTACATATCATTTTTGAATACGCGTTCATATTCTTAGAAATAAAATGCAACAAAAATAATCAACACCTCTGTTAATAATTTAACAGTATGTAAATTCCACATCTCAGTTTATGACAAATTCTCAAATTATTATTCCATTTCATTATTTTACTACTACTTTATTATTTACTAATAATACATTGTTCTAATGCAATCCATATATCATTAAATTATAATATTAATGATCCTCCAAATACTCAAAAAAGACGTTAGTGTAGATACAAACATCAGTTGACTTTGAGGTATACACTCTTTTGCTTTAAGCCTGAAAAGCTTGCATTTACTATAAAATCCCGACGATCATTTGATAGGCTATGATTATAATATAATACTAGAAGGACTACTTTAAATATGAGGTAAATTAAATCGTTGTGACAAGTACTCAAAACCACCTAGCATACCTTTGACTATGACAGTGTAGAATGGCGCCTCTGTTCAATCTGGCTTGGGTGTTACTGGGAACCGTAGATTCGGATTTGTGAGGAGCCTCCAGCGGGCTTGCGTAGTCGTGGTCTCGGGTCTTCTGTTACTCGGTCTCCTCACCTGTATAGTGACTCGTATTGATGAATTACATCGCAGCGACGGTAACCCATTTACACAACTACAATACTATACTTACGAGTGAAGCATTTCAGCTTATTGGCAATACGTCGGAGGATCCGCCCGGTTGCCTCTGTGCATATAAGATCCTCCTTTATCTGAAATTATCTGGCATAACTATGTAGGTATCAATAATACAACATCAACACATTCAAACTACAACAACACATTCAAACTACAACAACACATTCAAACTACAACATCAACACATTCAAACTACAACATCAACACATTCAAACTACAACATCAACACATTCAAACTACAACATCAACACATTCAAACTACAACATCAACACAGTCAAACTACAATATCAACACATTCAAACTACAACATCAACACATTCAAACTACAACATCAACACATTCAAACTACAACATCAACACATTTAAACTACAACATCAACACATTCAAACTACAACATCAACACATTCAAACTACAACATCAACACATTCAAACTACAACATCAACACATTCAAACTATAATGAAAACATATACAATTTTAGACTATTTTGATAATCACTGATAATTACATTTTCAGAAGAAAAAAATGTTTAAACATATTTCTGTTTTTGATGATAATCTAGTCATGTTTTCAGTTAAGGCAAAATCAAAGTTATTTCAAATAAAATAAAGTTTTGTTTATTAAAAATTGTTTTAATGCAAGCTTTGATGATAATATCACAGTTAAATATGGAAATAAAACAGAGTCAATTGTATATTAAACAAACAAACAACTAATTAAAATGCATATTGTTCGTAAAAATGTTAATATGGGATATTTTTTTGTTTGTTTTGAACGGATATGTGTTATATCTTAACGAGTAGGAATACAATTTCATATTTTCACGAGTGCCTACCATGAAAAATATATAAGAAAACGTATCACTTCGAGATGAGATATCACGCATATTCACTCAAAACTAACGTTTTTTTTTCTTTTTATTTTATAATAACTTCTGCTACATTTCCATTATATTGAGTAAAAAAGTAGATCTACATCATCACACTGTAGGATATGGATTTTATCTCAATGAACACAGTATTCATATTAATATTTGAATTAACATTTTAAAAATTATTAATTGTTTATTCTATTCTAAGATTTCAAACGAAAGATTATGACACGAACTTGTGTATTTCTGATGTAATCTTGAAATCTTGATGCAGGCAGACGTGACAGATAAGCCTTGCGTTTCATGAAATTATTGCTTTGTGGATTTATGGGAATTATGTTTTGTAACCGTCATAATTTATTGCATTTTATACTTACTCGTAAAAGCGATATCGTTAAGATAAAACAACGCAGAATTGACTTATTTTTACGCTTTACGGAATGTGTTGTTTTGACTTTTAAAATAAAATGACAACAACAGAGGCAATTATATTGATGCTCACATCAGAAGAGTAGTAAATATTATTTGAAATTTTGAAAATATGAAAATTATGTTTGACTTCAATTAAAGTGGATTGAGCAATGGCAAAATATAATTACCGCTTTTAAATCAGGAAAACATAGTTTGCGTGATGGAGTTTTGGACTAGAAAATACATAATATGTCTTAATTTGACTTCAAATACAGGTGTCACTTTGTAATTTAGCTAAAAAAATGCGTATAATGATAAAAGGTTCAGATTTTACATTATTCAAATATTAGTTCAAACCTAAAAAGTTAACATTCATTTTATTTTACCTTCAATTATGGAAATTTTGTATAAGATATCCGAATAAGATTGTGTTTCTACCATTTCTTAGTGACCTAGTTGTCCTTAAATCCGCTTCTTAGTTTGAAGGTCGTTGCGTTCCATCTCTGTCCACGACATGCGTACTTTGAAAATGATTTTTGCATAAAGCCCCAAACTTTTCGCCTTGCCAACTGACTAAGTGTCAGGAAAATGTGACACCATGCTATTTTCTCCACAGCATGATAACGAAGCGAGGCAATAAACGTACAACATCTGTCTCATGTAGAAACGTTTACGAGTTTGTTGAACTATACCCGGTATAACGTTAAGCCTAAACAAGCAACCACATAAACTGCTGTGTTTTTCAATGTATATTGTCCCGGAACTATTATGGATATATTCCAATCTAAATAGCAAACGTATATTTTAACATGAAGCAATTCCCACAGGCAAAGGAAATATCTAAAAAGGGCATTTGTCTGTATAAATCGGTTTCAAATTCAGGAATGATATTTACAGTGTGCTCTACTTAATCATCTACTAGTAATTAAATGCTTGTATTTCGTTAAAAATTGAAAAAAAAACAACAACTGAATTTAGTCTTGATATAGAGAAAATTTGCTAATCACTTGGGATAATTCAATCAAGTTTAAAATATAAACAATAACTTACACGCCTGAATAGGAAGGTCTTTTTAACATAACACAAGTGCATGTCGTTGACTTGCAAATGGGAGCAATAAAAGCAATTAGTGGCGCACGTTTCCGTTGCTGTCATGACAATTTTCGAGTTCGGTGGAGTTGAAAGTAATATTCGTTAACTGCCGTTAAGGGAAATGTATGAATCAACTGAGAACTTTTTAATTAGAACCACGTGTGCTTAAAAATACTACACGTCAAATGACTATCGGTAGAGAGGTATGTAGTCAACTTTCTCAACAACAGCGGTGTTTGTTTCAGCGAAATTTGCTGTTATTTTGCTATTTTTATTCAATATAATGGGATTCTCCATAATTTGGTGGATATGGAGCGCATATCCACGTAGGGACAACTATTTGGATTTCGACCGACCCACCCTTTCTTCGTTGCCGATTTCAAAAGAATGTTCAAATTAGACTTTGTTTGTACTTGCATGTTTTCACCATTACGTCTAATTGTTTCGTTTTATAAGCCTATTTCTGTACATTTTCTTCTACATCATATTCAGTGTATGAACCACTCGAACCCACGAATAATTTCTTAAAGAAAATTGCATCAAATGATAATGCATGGATGGGTAACTATCGAGGGAATATAGAAGGGTCGAGTAGCATTTTGTTTTAATTTTAGTGATCCGTTTGAAGTTGGTCCCCTATGAGTTTTGTGATCAATATCAGATTGGTCCCCCGTGATTTTGGTGATCTATTTGAGGTTGGTTTCCTTCACCCCTCCCACCCCTTGATTTGGGGATCCATATGAAATTGGTACCCCGTGATTTTGGTTGGTCCCCCGTGATTTGTGTGGTCCATATGAGGTTGGTCCCCTGTGATTTAGGTGATCCATTTGAGGGTGGTTCCCCGTGATTAACAAATAGGCTAGTCACTGGCTACATTTGGATACTAGGTTTCATCCTTTTGTTCATGATTTACTGCGTGTGAGCTCTTAACCCAGTCATGAATAGTAGAGGCGAGGCTTAAATCTGTACTGCTTCAAGTTGTTTCGCCATTACCTCTAAATAAGTTTTGCCAATATCGAACAACAAACATCTTTTGTTACATCTGTTTCGCTTCCTATACACTATATACACTCATGTGTGGTTAATTTAAACTATGTTTGACAGGTGGTTTTTAAAATATTTGCTTATGCATTTAGACTACTTAGTGTAAATCAGTATGTTCATCTGATATCCATTACCGGATATGTTTATTTCAGGGAGTCTTACAAACTTTCTTTACACGACAGCGATAAGTTGATTAGATGTATTCGGGTCACACTTAGCTTCGCATAAGTCGTGTCTGTGTAAATGACAAACCCGTGTTCCATTAATGCGTTTCTGGGGCAGTAACTATTAAGTTTCAAACCTGCTATGGTTTATTTGTTGAGTGTTCCTCATAAGTTATGTTCTTTTGACACACACACACACCGTCATAGTTATTTTAATAAGAAAGGAAATAAAGATATAGTGAAAACAAATTAAGTACATTCATTTGTATAATCAAACGAAAGCATGACACAAACAAATGTACACGCAGTCTACAATACATTCAGCATACAATATCATCCGGCTAAGATTTAAACCCAAAATCGTTTGGCAAATATAATATAAATTAATGCAAGTTCAAAATCAGTCTCACATTATAACGTATTCTAAAAATACTTTAAGCATTATATTTAGCTTAAATTTTTATTATATGAGTCTTCTCCAAAACAGCTATTGTCAGCAGAAAACCAAATATGATAATATTATAGGTAATTTATATACGATTAAAAAGATACAAATTTGGAACTCAACTGCGCAACTATCTGTTTCTAGATCAATACGAAATGAAGATGAAAATACATAATTGAATTATGTTATTAATCCAAGGAGTGTTATGTAAAACATTTTTCTCAACGTCATAAACCTCGGCAAGAAAATATGATAATTTCAAAACAGCTTACGTTATTAAATCACTTGTAGACAATATAATGAAACACGCCATTCATAAGACATTAGCGTTCATATAATGTACATTAATGGGGACCATCTTCATTAGACAGAAAATTTATTGTGATAAATATGTCAAATCATATAAACATATATAACCAAGTGTACAAGGGATTAACGATCCTTCTTCTTAGATGACGACACGTGTCTTGGAGACTTGTATATTAAACACGGTGACTTTCAAACAGAAAAACTTCATGTTTACACTTTTATATGGTTAGAGCAGTTGGAGTTATATGAATTTGTAAAATTTCACTGGACTCTGGCTTTCGTCGAAATCGGATTTGTGGTATGTTCAACATACAAAACACTAAACGATCTTCTTCTCTTATCGTGTTGGTATACACGTAATTTTACATAAATGCAATGTATGTAGATGATAAGGCATTAGAAGTTCCCCAAACTCAACCATTTTATTATTCTTAGAAACAACGCCTGTGACAGTTTCGCAATTTCCTCTTTTGAATAATCATGTTTCACACTTATGGATTTCTTGACTCCAAGACATGTTATCAAAAGAAGAACTGCGTTAAACAAGGGAACATTAACGGCTTGAATCTCTTCCTGAAATTTTCCATATGTTCAATCTTTGAAAATAGTCCTATACGATAGCTTTAATATATTTCATTTTTCAGATTCTTAACTAATCATGTAGATACGTATCAACCCATGGTACGGGTTGTGTCGTTTGTTTTTTGTTTTGTTTATTTTGCTGTTTTTTCTTTTATTTATTTTTTTGCAGCAATTGTTCTTTTTAATTAAAAATGCGAAGCGTCTTGAAGTTGTATTGGAATGCAGATCGAAACATTTTCTCATATGAATCAAGTGATTGTTTATATGAGTGTTCTTTCAAATAAAAAAAAAAAAAAATAGTAATAAAAAATAAACAATGGTCTATGTTAATTTTTTAAGAAATATAAATTTCAAGCTCTTGTAGAGTGTTTATATGCATGTCATATCAAGGTATATCAAACACTTGTATTCATGAAATATTAATTTATAGGTACATAAGTAACACCGTCTCAGGAGTTCCTTAAATGCCACGCATTTTATCTTATTTTCACGAATTGTAAAAGGCGAAAAAAAAACACAACACCTTAATTTCGGTATTAGACGATGATCAAAGTCAGTTTACTGACTTTGATCATCGTCTAATACCCAAATTGAGTTTTTTTTTCTGATATTTATATTAATCATATATATATATAACAGCCCTTGAATGTAGCCTGTGTCGCCTTTTACAACTCTTGAAAATAAGATAAAATGCGTTGCGTACTGAAATAACATTGAATCGCAGATGAATCCAAAAGGAGCTACATAAATCAAGTATATGTTCTAGATTATGCCCCAGGTATTTCGTTCAATTTTAAATATTATTCATGCTAATGTGTATGAAAGTATAACTATTTATAGTAACTCTTTTAGAGTGTTCTTTTATGAAAAAAAAAACCTATCAGTATTTGAAGAAATTGTGTTAATTTATTGCTGTATTGGAAGTGAACTCATCCTAAATCGTGTTGTTCTATTTGGTATGAGAGAAAATATTCTCAGCATACAGAGTTTAATACCAGAATCCAAATACAGTCAGATTACACAACCTTCCCGCTGAACCACGGTAAATTTTATAGTAGGCCTATGCCCCAATTACGATTTTGTTCATAGGGGAAAGAAAAACAGCACCCAATCAACACACTTTGTCAAGGAGCCTCCTTGAAATATGATTCCAACCCATGTTTCAATTAATTCAGGGAGATGGTTTGTATAACAACGCCTATATTCATTTCAAAATGACTCTTTCTGAAAAATATTTAATCATTTTATGCAAGACATAAAACAGTTTTAAGATTCCATGGTGCATTTTGAGCAGAAATAAAAAAAAAACAAAAAACACAAACACACACAAAGACAAAACACAATTATGTATAAGAAAGTATCCAGATTATTCATATATAAATTGAAGCGACATAAATACTTTGTCCTAAACATTAATATTGATTTATCATGTATATGTTATGTTCAAAGAAACTAATTTACAAGTAATTGTCATTTTTGATGTTGATATATACTGTACTTTTTTTCGCTCTCTTTATTTGGAAATTGAATATATCGTAAATATGATAAATTGCATTCGCCTTTATTTTGTAATGCCTATAAGCTTAATAACTGACTTGACTTGTCTATTTGAGTTTACCGTAACTGTGACAGAATTTCAGTCATATAGCGATGTCCAGCTAATTACAGGTGGAGGAAGACCCCGAATGCACGGAGACATCCAGGTAGAACCACCGACCTACCGCAAGCCAGCTGGAAAGCTTCCTCACATGAAAATCCGAATGACCCTGTCGGGATTCGAACCCACGCAGTGAGGAGCTGAATGAAGCTTAATAACTAGTTAACACTGGAGTCATGAATAGTCACACACAAATTACATATCAATTGATGAACATTACATTACTGAACCTTTACTTTATATGTTTATTTTCTTAGTGATGAAGACTGGATAGAATCTTAGCAACACTATTGTATGAACCTGCAGAAGGGAATTATAAATACGCACATAGAGGTTGCACTGTGCGTTACAACAAGAAAAAATAACATGAAAAACATTAAAATCCCAAATCTTATAAACAACGAAACTCAATAAAAAGCATAATATGAGGTAAAAACGAAAGGAACATCCAGGCGTAAATTTTATTCTGATATATTCCGTAAAGATTATTTTGTGCAAAATGAATGAAACAACATTCTCGAGATAGTATAATCTAATTTTTTCAATTTTGTAATTGACCGAAATTCAGATGATATCTACTCTCCCTTGACAGCCGAATCACAACATGGTGTCAGCACTAACTAAGATTATAACAACATTTTTCTCAAATTTTCTATATAAACTCTCCTCAGAAAAATGCTCCGTGCTTTTCCATAAACATTTTGTATAGTATTCAATAAAACGCTGGGGAATCAAGAAGTTATCAAGGACTGGAATGTTTCTCAAATATATTTG
This sequence comes from Solen grandis, assembly GCA_021229015.1. Lineage (NCBI taxonomy): Eukaryota > Metazoa > Mollusca > Bivalvia > Adapedonta > Solenidae > Solen > Solen grandis. The sequence continues at coordinate 37,598,545 of CM037791.1, forward strand.
CAGACCAGACTTGCCTTCTTTAAACAGGCATATTTCAAAGACATAGGCATACACGTATAAAGCAATGGGGTATTTAATTCTGTAATATCTAGACGAATAATTGTGGCCTGAAACCCTTAGAGTTTTCTCACTCGGAAGTGTCTTTTATGAAGTTTCCGAGAGCACAAAATGTATCTGAAATTATTTCAAGACATTAGTCTTCATTTACCATATGCATGGTGATATCAATTTTCTCAGAACGTACACTTCCACAGGGAGATAGTTCACATCTGCTAATCTTTCCAGATAGTTAGCAAATGCACTAATCTTTATATCAGCTTGATCGTTTTCCTACTTTGAAATTAGGACAGTACAAACCGAGATGACAGCATACATTGAACATAGACGAGACAGACAGACAGACAGACAGATAGATACTAGAAAGATAGATAGAAGTTTTATTTAATATAAACAAAATACAGTAAAATATCACATGACCTTTATATCATATGAATCATCTATGATACATTTTATATTACACAAACGCTTCTTGCAAATATGAAGTCATTTTCATAAAAATATATCTAAATTCAACGGTTGCAGAATTATTTAAAGACAACATTGGTTGCCTCTCTTAGCTTAAGTATCAAAATTATGGACATTTCCCTTTCAAATTCCATCTGTTCGTGGCATAAAATGTTCACCTACTGTTATAATTGAACTAAAATATTGAAATATTCAAATATATCGTGATACAATCCATGCAATTCGAAGGGTATGGAGCGAGGCACATTAATTCTCGCAATATTTGTATTTCATATAATTTTCTGATCTTTACGCTCTCTTTTATCGCATTTCATACCGAATATGCTGTAATCAGGGGCCATATATTTGATTTTCCTGTCAATTTTCCAATTTTCTAGAGCATGCCTTCTTTATGTATAGTATATTCGCCAGTACTTATTCAAAGAAATTCAAATAATTTGCACAAATAACTGAGAATAATATTCAAAGTTTACTTTAAAGACTATTTGCCTTGTAGGATAAAATGATGTAAAAAAGGAATTTGTACAAAAATGTCAGAAGCGTTTACTCTTTGTTTTTCTTTCACCGAGAGCCTGCCCCTAAACACTTTAAAAACATATATACTTCACGAAACTTGTAAGTACTCCGATTTCAAACTTGTAGAAGATATATTTTCCAAAACATACGCCCAGTATATATTAAAATTTGAATTGGCTCAATCTGTTGTCTGCTTGAATAATTTTGACGCATAATCAACTCTGTGAAACAAATTTTCGTGGAAAGCTATAGAAAACCAAAAATCTGTTATTTTGGATACAACTAATGCTATAGACAAAACTTTAGTCGGAGTACTTATAAGTTTCGTCTTGTATATACAGTGAAACCTCTTTACAACGGCATTCATTATAACAGCAACCTCTTTATAACAGCAGTAGTCTTGAAAACAAAAGTGCATAATCTTTCTATGTCTTTATTCTTTACAACGGCAATTTCTTTATAACAGCAAAATTCACTGAAACAAACACTGCCGTTATAAAGAGAGTTGACTGTATCTGATAAACGTAAAAAGCTTACGTATATATATAAATAAAATGTTATGATGCAAAATCCTTGAAATACTCTGTTTCTGAGTACCTGGTTTTTTGCTTTCTTAATGCTCCCAGTTTTAAGGATAGGAAGCATATTTATGTGTGCATCAAAGCGGCCACCGTTCGAAAAATTGCTTCCCGGAGTACTGCATTATTCTATATTTGTGACTTTTAAAAGATATAATATTGCATATGATTTTAGGACAGACATACTGCAGATGACAAAAACAAATTGAATGATATTCGTCTAGAAAAGAGCTTTTTTGTTGAGTCATTGACGGGGATTTTGATGCCGATAACGGGTTTGTTAATGTTTACTGGGTTTAACGTCCCGCCGATAGAATATCTGTCATTTTGAGACTGTGTCTACATGAAACAGATAACTGTTGACACGCTGCTGCATCAAGAATGATACCATACCACGCCCAGTCACATTATCCTGACACCGGGTCAACCAGTTCTGGATCTACCTTTATATGATGAGCGTCAAGCAAGAGGGCTATATCAGAACCATTCTGTATAAAGAAAGGATCAGTAAACACTTATGATTTAACATTCAAAGAAGTATCTTTCCAAGTTAGAGAGCGTTTACACCAAATGAAAGTTTGTTAAAGAACAAATCGTTTTTGACCAAGTCTGTAGTTGTACTAGATGTTTCCCCCTATTAGATGTAGTTAAGATTATCTCTGTATTTAGTTATACGGACTGTAATTAGTTTATATTCAATACAGAAGATAAATTGTGTGTCAAATTATATTTGTATAGGTTTATATTATATTTTTATATATTTGGTGATATTTATGATAAAATAGCATGGATTGCGCGAGATTTTGAGGGTACATGTAGTCAAAATTTATTCAAATAATTGTTTTTATCTGTCAATTCTATAAATACACCTAAGATGTAACTTGCTGTGCACATTCATACACCTATACTTTTAATATTTGCCCATACATTTACACTACTTAGTTATATATTCATATCAGGGAAACTGCGACATTTCCATCGGATTTAGAACTTTTCCAAGGCGACAACAATGAGTTGATTAGATGTATTCGGGTCACATTAAGTATCGCAGTTATGTCTGTGTACACGACACATCCGTGGTTCATTAATGCGTTATAACTTGTGTTATCTTTTTTTGTTTATTGTTCTCTTGGCCTTAAAAATATATAAATGAAAAAGAGTTTTCATCCAAAACATGCATTGTTAGAAGATATAAAAGGCAACTGTATATAAATACACGTCTTCAAACGAGGAATGACACACACACACACATATATGACCTATTCAATTACGATCTTATAATCTCTTCATAGATGATAACAATCGACGTGTAGCCTGTAAATCAAAAGGAAATTAGTTAAAAATATAATATAATTATCATGGTAGTATTTTGAAATATTTACATACAGTGATTAATCTAAGTCATTATTCTTAAGTCATATTTGTTCGTAGGACACTAATTTTCTTCGAATATTTGGGTGGTTTTATCCATAAAATTCAACCCAAAGAAAAATCGTTATACTTCACGATTTCGAGACAGTAAACCCACTAAACTAGGGTAGCCGCGAAATTCCCTCAAGTAAATAATCACCAAATTTTACATCAACGAACATTACACGAAAGTTGCTTTGCAAATACTTAAACACGTATGATTACAAACAAAATGTTTTCTCCGTTTAAGCATATATTTTGCATCTGTCGCTCTAAAACTCTTGAAATGTAAAAAAAACAAACTTATTTGTACTTGCTGATTTGATACTACACATTTCTTATGTAATAGGTTTTTAACGAATTTTTAAATCCATAAAATTTTGTGCAAAAATTTCTAGAGTAAAACGCCATTTTGGAAAAAAAATATACTAATCTAAATTTTGCCCAACAGATAAGGTCCGTCCTGTAGTCTCAGTAGGAGACGAACAATCACCAGCGAATATTTGAAAACCTAAGTATATGATAATTTTATAAGCTATACAAAATAGGGAATAATGAAACCTTATAGGAATACGTATATGGGAAAACACACAAGACAACTTGCATATGTTGTACATATATGTATATATATGTCTTTATGTGTTTCATGTATAAGGGGAATAAACGAAAACATTATTGGGAAAATAACGACAAAGATAACATGAAATAATGAGCATATTTGAAAGCAGATTCTTTCTAAAGTAAAATTATTCAAATATATTGATTGAATGTTTACTATAAAAATATAGGATTTGTATTGCAGCTAGATATAACCTAATTATTGCTAAATACCTGATCGAGAAAATTTATTTTCTCTTGTATTTGACATCAGGTTACAATATGCGCCATGTATTACACAGAGCTTTTCTTTAATAGGATAAAGGATGTTAAGTTTATCCCATATTCGTATAACACATTAAGTATAGCTATTTTAAATATTTATTGACTACGACAAATTTCTAAGTGGCAATTATTTTATTTATTCATAGTTTTCTGTACCGATGAGCAATTCCATGCTTATATTTTGAAACATTACAAAGAATATTTACATAATAAGTGACTTAATGTCTATCAAATATAGCCATGCGATATATTATTCATTCAAACAAAGCCATATATTGCAATATATTGAATGATTTGCTACGTTGAGATATAAATATATTAAAATAAAATAACTTTTCAAATTATGAGCTATAGCGTGATTTTAGTCGCAATAACATATGAAATATATACCCCCTTCAACGAAAATAAATGGCATCGAATATGCAAGTACTTACTTCTACTTTGATTGTTTGTATCGTGGTTATCGATAATATTTGAATAATTGTAAATGTTTAATAAAAACAATGGTAGTAAAGCAGTATGCTAAATCCTAAAGGGGTTTAAAGTATCACGGAAATCTAATAAAAAGTAGACAAAAATTTGATAGAAAGTACAAAAGACATCAAATATTTTTCCTGGGGTCAATGCAAGAGTAAACCACTATATAAAAACCGCCTCAATATAAATTGTTGTTGTTGTTGTATTGGAGTTTACCGTCGCTGCGATAGTATTTCAATCATATAGCGACGTCCAGCTAATTACAGGTGGAGGAAGACCCCGAATGCATGGAGACATCCGGGTAGAACCACCGACCTACCGCAAGCCAGCTGGAAGGCTTCCTCACATGAAAAATCCGAAGTCCCTACCGGGATTCGAACCCATAGCGGTGAGGGGCTGAGAAATTTGTAGTCCACGACTGTAACCGCTCGGCCACGGCGGCCCCCGCCTCAATATAAAGGCCATCTCATTATCATGACCAAGGCAAAATGGAAGTTTTATTCCATCTACAGTAATTAACTTTGCGCTTTAATTAGATCACCTCATTTTTACGACCATCTGACAATGGCACAGGAATGGTCGTATTTGGTCACCTCATTCTTACGACCATAACCGGTCGTATTTGATCACCTCATTCTTACGACCATCTGACTGTGGTACCATGACCGGTCGTATTTGATCACCTCATTATTACGACCATGTGACTGTGGTACCATGACCAGTCGTATTTGATCACCTCATTCTTACGACCATGTGACTGTAGTACCATGACCAGTCGTATTTGATCACCTCATTCTTACGACCATCTGACTGTGGTACCATGACCGGTCGTATTTGATCACCTCATTCTTACGACCATCTGACTGTGGTACCATGACCAGTCGTATTTGATCACCTCATTCTTACGACCATCTGACTGTGGTACCATGACCGGTCGTATTTGATCACCTCATTCTTACGACCATCTGACTGTGGTACCATGACCGGTCGTATTTGATCACCTCATTATTACGACCATGACCGGTCGTATTTGATCACCTCATTCTTACGACCATCTGACTGTGGTACCATGACCGGTCGTATTTGATCACCTCATTATTACGACCATCTGACTGTGGTACCATGACCAGTCGTATTTGATCACCTCATTATTACGACCATCTGACTGTGGCAATGTACCATGACCGGTCGTATTTGATCACCTCATTATTACAACCATCTGACTGTGGCAATGTACCATGACCAGTCGATTATCACTTTTAGAATCAGTCCATTATTTACACTCATCTAATTATGTACCATGACGTCGTATTAATCACCTATTTTACGACCATCTGACTGTGGTACCATGACCGTCGTATTTGATCACCTCATTCTTACGACCATGTGACTGTGGTACCATGACCGGTATTATCACTATTTACAACATCGACGGCGTCATGACGTCGTTTGACACCTCATTTTACACCATCTGACTGTGGTACCATGACCGGTCGTTTTATAAAGTACTCAACCTCATTCCTTACGACCATCTGACGTGGTACCATGACCGGTCGTATTTGATCACCTCATTCTTACGACCATCTGACTGTGGTACCATGACCGGTCGTATTTAATCACCTCATTCTTACAACCATCTGACTGTGGTACCATGACCGGTCGTATTTAATCACCTCATTATTACGACCATCTTACTTCGGTTACCAGTCTTTTTACTGTATTTAAAATCATAGGCCAAACTTGATCAAGAATTTTGGTATTTCAGCGATTTGACAACACCGGTTGTTTATTCTGCATTATTTTTGTAAGCAACGAAACTACTTATATTATATATGTCGACTTTGAGGGGAAAAATTGTAAATTAGCTGTAGAGTTAATATCAATATTAGCTAAAGTGTATTAAATAATTATTTTATTGCTGACATTATCTGAGCAGTTTTAATTTTTTACATGTGATTCTTAAAGTTGCCATTTATATATCAGGCAGTTTTCTATATTAACTGCTGAAGTGCATCAAAACCGATGCATCTACAAAATTTCAAGGTATGAATAAGTATTTATGAAGACCGAAAGACCCTAGTAAAATATACTATTACTAAGGTGTCGTGGTTACTACCGTTCTTAATATGCAGTTAATGAAGTTTGATATGTGGCAATGCACCAGGAGGAGATAATATATTTACCATCATCGACAACACCAACATTATCAACAACATATTGTACTATAAAAAGTATTAGAGATAAAAGATGTTGGTTTAGATATATACAGAGGTGTGTAAATTTAAGGTTTATGTTCTAATGAAAGAAAATAAAATAAATAAAAAGAATGTATTGCTAGTGTTAAACATCTAGCATGATCAAATCCAATACATTAAGTACATACACTTTTTATCCATTATTAAGAAGATTTTCGTAATAAAAGTTTTCCAGACACAATTCAAAAAAAATCTTAAGGGTTTAGGAAATGCATGTTTTAAATTATTTTTTTTTTTTTTAAAAAAAAGAATTGGTTGATTTTGATTTAAACTATATTTGTGTATCACGTATTTCAATACACATCTACAGACTCAATGTCACCCAATATAACCATCAGTGATCGTAAAGAAATTAATGACCACATACAATACCGTCACAGATGGTATTTAAGTTATATTTAGACTAAAAAAACATATATTTACATCCATTTACTTTTCCCGAATGAGCTAACTTAATTGGATGAACTTACGAAATCGCAACACTGAACTTATGAAGACCTCATGTCGTTGAACGTGTCCTTCGGGGATATCGTATTCTAAATTTAACCGATTTCTTCGAAGTTACGTTTACGAAAATTACATGAAATATCTGTGCATTTTCTCCATATTGTTGGTAGACATGCAAAATAACATATATGTCATGTACAAAATGAAAATAACGAAGTATCAGATATTCCTTAGAGGAATTCCATCATTCATTCTCTCATTTTTATCCAATGATATATTGCTCGCGTCATTATCGCATTATTCACTTTTGTATAAACATACATCATACTAGCACATTTCTTGACTCCAAGTGGTGTTATCAAAAGAGGAACCTGCATTAAGCATGACAACATTAATGCGTCGCTCGAATATCTCCTGAAATTATCTATAAGTACAGTCTTTGAAAATAGTAGAATTTCTTTCCTCATCTTATATGTCAATAATATATACAACAAATATTGATAAATCATTCATCGCTTTCTTTGATATAGATATAATGCATTGAATATAAAAGTATTTTTCATTTGTAGCTAAATCAAAACGGCTTCACATATATTAATATATGCTGTAAATATAAGATATATATTTTACTTTTTGTAATGTTGTCTCGAATTTAAATTTATGATAAGTCAAACAAAAGATTAGCACAGATAATCTAGAAAAAATATAGGCGCCGTTAAGGAAACAGTTGCATTTACGAATAAAATGTTACATAAAAGAAGATTTTTACATTTAAGAAATGGGAACCCCCATTTGTTTCCATATTTCGTTTGCAAGTTATTCTTTATAATCATGCAGATCTTAAAATACTCTCAGCGCTAGTTTATTTTTAATTTTTCGTCTATGTACCAAAATCCTGTAATTGTAGGAAACACCTTTGACATAATTCCACGGGTGTGTCGACAATGTAAGCATATTCATGTAAGGTTTAGTACATTTAAATGGAGCACTTGTATTCATTTTATTTTTTGGTTGCTTTGGAAGCGTGCGCACTCTAAATTGTCCTGTTCTAGTTGATAATATACTAAAATATTGTCAGTAATACAGATATTAATCTTATTATTTCCGAATACACAATTTTAACATTGAGCCAAGATACATATTGCAGTAGGCCTTTTAATCAACGACGATTTATTTTATATAAGCTGCTTTAGACATTCACAACCTTCGACAACGCGTTTCCTTTGAATATTGTTTGAAATTTGAATATATTATTTATTTCATTAGGCAAACTCCAAATATTTATAAATTAATGCGAGACACAAGGAGTTTTCAGAAGCACTGTTCGTATTATTATTTACATATTAATTGATCATGTGAGGAAGCCTTCCAGCTGGTTTGCGGTAGGTCGGTGGTTCTACCCGGGTACCTCTGTGTTATCGGGGTCTTCCTCCACCTGTAATAAGCTGGACGTCGCAGCGACGGTAAACTCCAATACAACAACAACATCATATCAATTGAACATGTACATTTAATTAATAATGTCAACATCAATTTATTTACAAGAATTTGCCATATTTGAATATTTTTATAAATTATAAATGTTTTAAGTTTCGATATGAAACACATCTACATGTATGAATATATATCATTTAATTTCTTTTTATCATCATTATTTTCTGTGCTAGCTTATTATTTAGTAAAACCATTACCTTGTGAATAGTAAAATACAAATAAGGGACCAAATCTTTTTACATTTACCCTACCTTAACCTAATATATGAACATATTTTTCTTTATCTTGCAACCTAAAGAACATATTTGTATGAACATGTTGATAAGACCATTTAAATACCCCCAATAGAGGTTGCAATGAGTAATACTATGACGAAAAATAACAAAAAATGTATCACAAACTTAAACATGTTCAACAGCAAAACTCATTTAAATACAAATTGTAAAATCGCAAAGAACACCGAGGCTTAAAAATCGCTTTTATTTATTTACAAATTGATAAAATATATCTTTGGATAAATGTATTGCACTTTACCACAGCAATTCAAACAAGTATTAACTAAAACCCACAAGATATAATATAGCCATCAAAGACATAAAAGTCCCTAAAATATTTTTGTAGACCCGATTTGTCTTTAAACAGATATACTTTCAAGCAATATGAATACATATATCTAAGTTATTATATACTTTAGTATAGTATTTAATTCTGTAATATCTAGACGAATATTTGCGTGCAGGCACTCTTAGTGTTTTCTAACAAGTAGGTGTCTATTATGATATTTCCGAGAGCACAACTGTATCTGAACTTATTTCAATACACTAGTCTTCATTTACCGTATTCAGGATGGTGTAACTTTTCTTAGAACGTGTACTCCCAAGAGGAAAGGTATACATCTGATTATCTTTCCAGATATTTAGCAAACCCAATTATCATTGTATCAGCATAATAATAATCCTTCTTGTAGTGCTCCTCAAAACAATATGACAACATACATTCAACACGAATAGATGGATATAGGAAAGTAGAAAAAAATATGGATAGATACTTAATTTTTGAAATTACTTCCTTAAAAAAAAAAGGTTAAATATCAAATTAACTTTGCATTACATGTCTATATGGTGAATTTTATATTGCGCAAACACTTCTTGCAAAGATATAGTACTTGTCATATCTATAGACTTAAACCAAACGGATGTTGAAAAACAAACCAGCACAAGTGATTCCCTCTTTCACATCGAATATCACAATTCAGGAGGACATTTCATTCAAATTCCATCTGTGTATGTCATAAAATATTCACCTACTGTTACAGTTGGACTAGATTATTGAACTATTCAAGTATTTCGTGATCAAATATATGCAATTCGAAAATATGGAGAGAATCACATTATTTTGGCAAAATTTATATTCCATATATTTATATAATCTTCTGATCTTTACGCAGTCTTGTATCATATTTCATATTGAATATGCTGTGCTATAATCAGAGGCTATATATCTTCTTTTTTTTCTGTCAGTACTCTCGAATTTACATTTATGGAAAGTTCCTATTCAACCATCCCACCACCCCTAAAAAAACAAAAACAAACAAAAGAAAACATTAGCATGCATCGATAACAGGACGAATAAAATTCATTTTTTTTTACAGAGTGTTTTTTTTTACAGTGTGTAAGGTAAAATTGTTGCATTGGGGAATAAAGTATTATAAGTTTCAGCCGCGGGTAGTAAAGTTGTCATTGCTTAAAACAGGAGAGGAGGCAGCTTTTTCATATTTTCTCTAAATCATTTTGGCAAATATTGCGCATAACACCATTTTTACTATTTAAGTTAGACTTTTAAACTCCATAGGCCGTCTAATTTTTTTACATTTGATACTTTAAATATTTGCTCATTATTTAGACTACTTAGAACATATAAGTTTATCAATATCTCCAGCTTTAATACAATACTGTATATATTTTTTTTCAGGGCGTCTTCTCGACATTTTTATCACATTTACAAGTATCATATGATAATAGCATAAAGTTAGTGTGATGTAGTCGTGTCACACTTAGCCCCGCATAAGTCGTGTATGTGTAAATGACAGGTTCATTTTTATTCATGCTCTACTGGGATAGCTATTATAATCTTTGATAACATTGATAACATATTTTTATTTGTTTATTGGAACCCAAAAAGTGTGTTTTCGGATAATAAAACAATCCAAAAAATAAAAAAGTTCTAATACAAAAGAAACATTTTCATTACAAATTCCCCCCCCCCCCCAAAGCTAACATATACATAAATATTAAGTCTATGGGTATAAAAAATATGTTGAAATTATAGTTTTGAAATACAGGCAAGATAGTTTAGAACAAAAAATATTTAGCTTAACGTGATAATATCAGAATTAAATTGTGTTAATAAGAAAACTGTTGACGTCAATAAATCCCCAGTAGACATTCAAAGTAGGCACTTCCATTGCAATCTAGCATTTTATTTATGATCATGTAAGTATGCATGTTTCTTCAGATCCCTACGGGAGGCATTATTTTTGTGAGATGAGTAGGTCAACAGTATATATTATTAATAATCAAGGCCTTTAAAAAAAAAAAAAAAAATATTAAAATGAAAGGAACTGGATATAATTATCATATTATATATTTCATCTTATTTATAAACAATCAAGTGTCTAGTTAAAGTTAATGAGTCACAAGTTTTCGGGGATCACTAAATTTCGTCGATTTCGTTGGACGTTGGGGTGAGGGATGTATCCATGAACACATATTTCAATCGGAATAAAAAGCTTTTCAATTTACGGTTTAGAGAACATAAATCTATGATCCAAGGTATCCCGAAATTTCCTTAAGTGCATTATAACTAAATTTGTCAACGAAAATTAATTAATATACTTTATATGCTTGGCAGATCCATTGGCTATCCATGTACCAGTGCTACTTGAATTTTTAAATCATTGACCAGTACAAAAGACTAACCATGTAATCGTATGTAAATTAATCACTATTGTGCTAAACATATTTCCATTTAGAAATAATCACACAGTGAATTATGCTTTGCACATAATGTTTGTTAATAACATACAAAATTAAGGTGATAACCAAAGATATTTTTCTATTGCTCCGTTTAAGCAAGTTACTCTCTATATCTTTTCACAGTTTAGGATGAGAACGTTTCTAAATACATGTGATTGTGTAGAGACACTACAAATGTCAAACTCTCTAAAAATGCAAAACAGAATCGGTCCTATAATCTTAATTGGAAAAGATTCATCAGCAAAAATACATCTGTTACTAATATTATATATGGAATAAATAAAATCTAATATGAAATCGAAAAAAGAAAAAGCGCACAAGACATCTTTAATAGGATCTATATATCAGGAAAATTTGCAAATAATGTTTTAAGCATTTTTCTTTTCAAAGTAAATTCATTAAGAAATATTCACTTCAAATGAAAGAGTTTTGCCAGTAAAAACCCAATTCCTGATACTTCCTGCTCAAGGAATTATTTGTCTAATCATATTTGACGTTTATTATTTACTAGTCAGTAATTTAAAAAAATTTTTTTCAAATATTTTCCGACGAAATAAATTTTCTAATCTTTTTTTCAATCCCGATGTGCAATCCCATGCTTGCATTTTGAAACACTAAAAGAATATTTACATAATAGGTGACATAATGGCTATCAAATATTACCATGCGATATATTCTTAACTAAAACAAACCAATAAATTGCAATATATGAATGTATGATTTGCTAAATTGTAGATATAAATATATTAGAATCATTTTTTTTATGTATTATGGTTATTAATAGAATTCAAATAATTGTCTATGTTTAACAACAAAAATGATTAGAAAACAGAATTCTCTTTATTATATTGAATCCTTGCTGGGTTTAAAAAATCACGGAATTCGATAAACAATTAAATACAAAATCTACACTAGGCATTCAAATATTTCTTTTGGGTTCAAAACAACAGTCAAACCCTCATATAAAGACCACCTTAATATGAATGCCACTAGCTCTACCATTTTAAGGACATTTTCCCTGTCTATAGTGCTTAACTTTGCGCAAAAAATTAAATCACCTCATTTTTACTATATACATGTATATCGCATTATTTGGGTGTTACTACATAATATATAATATTTTAATATTCGAGTGTTAATGTTCCGCGATTTGAGTATATCGGTTGTTTATACTGCATTACTTTTAGTAATCAATCGATATAAATTACAAAGGTCGGCTTGGTGAGACTCCTATATTTGTTAATTTCTCGATCTGCTATAAAGTTAATTTCAATATTTCCTAAAGTGCATTTAATAATCAATATATTGATTTCAAAATTACCCTGCTGATCGAACAGACTGCTGACATTATCTTAGCAGTTTTAAATATTTTACATGCGAATTTTCAAAGTCGCCCTTAATACATTGGGCAGTTTTCTATACAAACTGCGGACCTGCAGTTAAACCGATATTCCTACAAATATTCAAGGTATGAATAAGTACTCATCAAAACTGAAAAGACACTAGCGTAAAATATGCTTTAAATAGGACGCGGTTTCTACCGTTGTAATTAGTTTAAATATATGACAATATCCGTTAATATTTAGGTAAAATAATACATAGAATAATATACTATAAATCATTATCACCTCCCCTGTCACGACCACCTCCACCAACACCACAAACAAAACCAAGTATTTACCTTAGCATTATTTCTCCTGAAGTTACATAAATAAATAGTCTTGAAAACACTATAGTTATTTCCTTTTCTGATATTATATCATATTGATCAAACCTTGATATAACATATGTCGCCTTTTACATCAGCTATGATTCTAATTCATGTTTCAGTTAACAAAGGGGCACGGTTTGTATTACCTCTACCACTTTCCATTCAAAATGAATGGAAATATAGAAATATCCTACGTTATTGAATGTGAAATACAAAGAGTATTTAAAACTTCGGATCTTTGCAGAATAAAGTGTTATTATTATAATAATAACATTCAAATATATCTAACGGCGAAATCATTATTTATGTTTTAAAAATTATTTTTAATTTCAAACCTATATTATTCAAAGAGACTAATTTTCAAGAATTTGTCAACTCTTAATCTTGATATTTACTGTACAAGTATTTCAGTTTTAAAGTGAATGGCGTCGTATATATATATATTATTTTACCCTCACGAATAGCATAAATTTATAACTAATATGATTTTGTGTTTAATAATTTACATATCCTAAATTGTTATACAACGGAATGTTCGTTTTTTTTAGTCGTGCAGACTGAATGTAATCTATGCAACACTATTGTATGAACACGCGGAGACCCAGTATATACTCATTATAGGATGCATTGTACGCTGAAACAACAAAACATAGCATGGAAAGCATTACAATCCTAAATCTGATAAACGCACAACTCAATGCAAAACATAACAAAAGATAAAAACGAAATGAACATTGCGGTGTAATTATCATTTTCATACATTCCATTAGGATGATGTTTTATAAAATGAATGAAACGAAAATCTCGAGACATAAAATCAATTTTCCCATTTTGTAATTGATCGAAATTGAGGTGATATATACTCTCCTCTGACAGCCAAACCGCAGCATGGTAACAGCAATACCACGGGTCGGGTAGAAAATTGTTACTTAACCGTTACCCGTTGTTCTATTATGATGTCAAATTTACTTTTTTTCCTTTATTACATATAATCATATCAATATTGATATTTTTTAACATAATCCTAAACTTTATCAAGAAATTATATTAACGTTCGTTTAAGATAAACGTATTTTGCGTGTAGAAATTTCGTCTCGTTAAGCGTTTAGTAAAATGACTAAAATAGAAAGTATTACAAGTAAGAATCTTTAGACAAATACCACGCTCATTGCCATAGAAATTCAATATAGTATTCAATAAATAATTAAGTATGTATCAAAGACAGGGATATCTTTGAAATAATTCTTTCCAGACCCAACTTAACACGAAACAGACATATTACAAAGCCGTTAAAATACATTTAGTAATTTAGCAATCAAAACTATAATGACAAGAATAAAGAATAAATGCGAACTTTTCCTCCATTATGACGTTTATTTAACAATATACTTCATGGTTTTACAGAGGCTAAAAGAAGTACATCTGAAATAATTTCAAGACATTAGTTTTCCTTTACCTCATTCATTGTGATTTTTATCTTCTCAGAAACATACATCGCCACAAGCGGATACGGACAGACATATATAAAGACTTACACACAGAAAGATAAGTATATAGATATTGATTTTACTTCCTAGAAAAATACAACGTAAAATTGCATGGTGATATAATGTTGTATTTTTCTATGTGTATATTTTTTACGAAAATACTCCTTGCAATAGAAGTATAATATTGTCATTTAAAAAAAATGCTATATCTAGAATCAGCGGATATAGAATTATAAAACATCAAACTTTCCTCTTTCAATTTAAGTATCAAATTTATGGGCACTATCTATTCAAGTTCCATTATGTGTGTAGAATAAAACGTTCAGCTTCTGTTAAAATTGTGCTACAATATTCAAAATCTATGTACTTCGAAGAGCAAGGAACGGGGTATATTTCTTTAGCAATATTTTATTCCATATATATTTCTGATCTTAACGCTCTCTTTTATCACATTTTATACTGAATGTGCTGTAAACTTCATTTTTGGTCAATTTTGCACTTTCCTCGAATAAGCATTTATGGAAAGTGCTTATTGAAAGACAAGAAAGTGTTTAATATGGATAACCTGGAGAAGTTGCCTTTTAGAATAAAGAGATGTAAAAAAAGGAATTCAAACAAAATACGTCAGAGGCTTAGAATATTTATATTATTTTGCCCAAACCTACACTTAATTAAAGTCCTCAGTTTTTACTGAAATAAATTAGAAATACAGTACGAGTAAAATACAATTATCCTTAATGTTTGAAGTGCTATGGAACACTATTTGTTTTCCTTTATTTGATTTATGCAAGGAATGAGAGCATACATTGTTCCTAAAAGTAAAAACGTTGGTCTAAAATTGCTCCTCAAAGTATTTCTTTTTTTCTACACTCATACTTTATTGATAAGATATGATATTGATATGGAATATGATTGTTGGATATAAGCATAGCAAATAAAAAGACGAATGATATGTTTTGAAAACGGCTGAATTGCTTGGAAGTTGATGAGGAGTTTGTTCGTGACGAATGTGTTTAAAGTGAGGATCAGTGGGCACGTATCAAATATAAACATTTAATGATGCATCTATATATCTCATTCTACTAGCTAGCTATGTTACACTTGACTTAGAAAACACACCACAAAATCTAAAGAAGATACGTATTTTTAGGAAACATTCTTGAATTAATGTTTTCTTATAACTGGAAGTCGATATAACATAATAGAGTGATATATTATAATCTACATGGCGAGTTACGATCCTTAATTTAATCTTATATTTAAAACACATTTATTTGATAGAATTAACGATAAATATATAATTATACCGGTTACTATCGTAATTCTATCGTTATTCTTTTTAAAGGAATTACTCCTTTCCTCTTGATAAAAAATGCCCTCCAAATACCTAAAAGAAATATGCGGTAAAAAATATTTCCCTATATAAATTTGGTTGTATATAATTTTTTATGAAAACTAGAGTGACTTATATTGTTTATGGAAAAGGGATTTTCCTCGGTAGATTTGGGTTGTATCATAGCTTTCATAGAGAAACATCACGTACTATGGATTTATACGTAAAGTTTAAATGAATGAAATCACGAAAGGTACAATTCCAGGATTAAAAAGTCAAATTGGAAAAATTTTAAAAAAAAAAAAAATTTCATCAAATCTATGAAATGATAACACCAGAAAATTCAGTTTAGCAAACATGAAAATTAAAATTTATTATGGTATTTGTAATTGGATAATTGTTCAGAAATATTTCTATAGTCTAGGATTATTTCATGGCTCCCAGATAACGTTAAAGGAAGCAATATATATCAAGATGAGACCTATTAACAGGTAATCTGAGAGTCTCCTGGAATTGTCTTTAAGCCCCATCTTTGAATAATAATCTTATAAGATAAAGAGGCTCTCTTACTTTCGTCGTGTTATAAATGATCAAGTTTATCCTCTTGAAATAGTATTTGAAGCTATGCATTTTGTGTAAGGTGTAATAGGGCTGATTGAAAATATGGACATATCTAAAGAGATTAGAAATCCTATATTTTGCAACCAATATTTCCATACTGTAAAATAATGACTTCGAAAGGGGGTAATATTTTCTTATAATGAAATTTGAAAAGAGGATAATTTAAATGAAAAAGAAAACAATATATACTATATATTATTAGATGTAAATAAACGGCCCAACGATCTTAACAGGCAACCTAACAATAAGATATTAAGTTTTTGTTTGTGTTTTTTTGTGTGTTTTTTTTTAGAGAGAGAGAGGGCTAAGTATTCAACGCTTCTGAATCAGAAGTAATTGGGTCGATGCATTACAATCTGATCACTGCCCATTGTTTTAAACTTTGGAACATAGTTACCGATCACATTTAAGGTGCACATGTGAAAACAAGTTTGGACTTAACTTTTGGTCTAGTATAATTCTCAACTTTCAGATATACATTCGTTTCAAATGATCCACAGTGTATGTAAATTTACATCTTAACCTTAGTTGGATAATATATATAACAGGGGAATATAAATATTTTCATGTATAAGTTGGAACACATTTTTAAACCGTTCATTGACTATATATATTTTAAGATTGTTTAATATTCAACAAAGAAATAATACTAATTATATCTGTCCCGTCCTCATACTTTCTACAAAAATCTTAAATTCCATATAGTTTTAGTCTGGATCTATGATAGTAGTGAGTAATATGATATTTCTAGGAACACACAATATATGGCTGTATTCCTTGTAATATGATATCTGGCAGACTAATCCGTTTCAGACTAAACTCGTCTAAAACCCAAGAACCATAAACTGACAAGTGCGAGTTACCTAGTTTAATACTATTGAATTGCAAAACACCAGCAATCTCGAATAAAATCTTACTTCATATGCATAATAGAATAATGGGTTGACATGAAAAAGGAATTCAAGCGTAAAATCTTCCAGTATAACATTTCATTTATGATGAAGTTAGATTAAATGCATGGAATATAAGCCTGATTCAATCGGATCAAGTTTTGCATTTAGTAATTGTGCAACATGCAAATGATGTCTATTTTTTGTTCAAACCTGGCGGACCTCCAGCGTATTTATCTGAACTCATCCAAACGTAAATTAATACTGAACATCGGCCTGAAGTTGATAAAGTTTGCTATTTTTTAGATCGTCCTACATTCGTATTAAAGCGAGGCATGTTAATCAGGTATTGAAATCACCATGAATCGTTCAATAAAACACAATTTGTATCTGAGTTTTTATGTACAATAAATATTACAATATTAGTTATAATGATAGCTCGCTTTCTTATTCAGGATAGGAAATAAAAACACAATCTAAATGAATAAGTTTGCAAAGGGAAATGAATACAGTTAATTGCAATTATAGCAATCGGTTTTCATATAACAATCTAACATTAATCTTTTTTCTGTTTCCTGTTTGTTAAATTACTTCCAGAGTTATCGAATAACGTTGAACTTAAACTCAGAACCATTGTCTATTAAAAGACATTGTTTTCAAAATTGTGTTAAGAAATACTTTAGACAGTATTCGATGTATATGTATTTATTGTGTGCATTTGTTTCAATTGCTAATCCAATTCCTCTCAAATATATTGCAATCGAACACTTTATACTAGAGAAAAGATTGAAGCCGCCAATCTCGAAACGATTGGGAAGCGAAACATCTTGCATAGCGATTTATCTTTATCCAAAGTTTCCGTTTGATCATACAGTTTATTGGAACGAAAAACGAGTGCTAAGGCAATATCTGTCAATCAAACTAGCCGACCTGAACACTTGTCCATTGTTATTTTAAATGTCCCCTGTCTTATATTATACTTTAATCCCTTTTTGTTCACTCGAACCGTGATTAGTTTATTTTCGTTACAGAAGAAGTTAGGTTTGTTCAAGGCTTGATGATACCAGTGAAAATCAATAAATGATTACCTGTAACCATTTATTTGACTGCATTAAAGGCTTTGGGCTAGTAAATATATTTTCATATAATTGCTGGTATTTTCCCTTCTGTAGATGCACATAAAATGACTTTTTAACTGAAACGGTTAGCTTTCAAATGCTCAAACTATTATTTAAGATGGGCTTTATCAAGTATATTCAATTGCTTCTACTTTTAGTTTTATATTAGGAATTTTATATAATAAGAGAACATAACAAAACAAAATTAAAATAAGAGAAATATTACATAGGATTAATAAAATATTTCGTGTTTTTTTTGTTGTTGTTGTTTTTTATTCTTTGTATGGTAAAATACAAAAATGTTCATGATAACATACATAAAATAATAAAGAAACGCTTATTATAACATAAAGGATTTTCAACAAGCTACAACATTTCTCAGTAATTCTAGGAATAATTATTCTACGTATATATAACGTTAATGTAATTTTACTCTGCAACTTTCACTGTGCATTGCGACGCAATGTTCAGGCAATAGTATAAGCATGTAAAGTTTACTTCTAAATCAAATTTCAGCATTATTAAACTAATTTCTAACTATAACAAACTTAAGATATGTTAAATATATACATATAAGAATGCGTAATTTCATCCTTGCATTTTGCAAAGTTACAAAAACATTTACAAAATAAGTGGTTTAATGTCTTTTAAATATGACCATGCGGTATAACAATCATTTAAATAAACCAATAAATTGCAATACATACATGTATAATAAATGTATTTAAACTCATTCTCTGCAAGTTTTAAAGAATAGCTGAATTCGAATAAACTCAACCTATTACAGTGGAAGAGTGGCTTAAGCGTCCGCCCGGGAATCGACTTCGTTTACGACATACCAAAGTCGCTTAGACGGTACTGGATAGCTCCCTTACTTGGCGCTCAGCATATGAGAATAGGTCCAGGAATTGTTGGTATCATGCAGCATGTCTACGGCACGTGGCAACATTATATCTATCTTAAATAGACATAGTCTCCAAACAGCAGTAATATTTTTGGAGGAAAGTTAAAACCATAAAATAAACAAACAAAAATCAGGTACAAAATAAACATAATCTCCGAATGACAGAAGTACTATCGGCTCGACGTTGAAACTATTAAATAAACAAACAAAACTATGATATAAAACGTACAGGAGATATACTTCTGGTGAAAAAAATATTAAAACTAAGACGTAAACTGATAAACAAATTTTCGGTTATGGTGTTACACCATCACCTTTAATACAATTGCCTTATCAAATGTCTTCCTGTATCTGAAATGTTCAAATATAAATTTATAATCATCAAAATCATTTACAAACAAAAGTAAAACATACAGATATGTCACAGTGCATATATCAGGCAGTGAAAAAGACAGGTACTATGCCGTAGGTTTGAATATATTTGCAATGAATCTCAATCTTTACAGGAATGTAATAGGAGCAAAACATTTTTATGATCTTTAAGATCAACATTAACGACAACAAAATATTGAACAACAAAAAAAATAACGTTCAATAGTGATAGATAGATTAAATATCTATGTATGTAATTTAGTAGGTAGGTTGCGGATTTATTCTCAAATAAAATTATAATAAAGAACATTAAAGAAACGAAAAATAATTGCACGTTTTACTTTTATCGAACATCATGAATCTAATACACAAACTCAACAATGCATTACGCAGTTTTCTGGATGAACACTTATCTGTGTCAAAACTGATGCATCTAGAAAATTCAAGGTATGAATAAGTATTTATCAAACCCGATGAAACTAACATAAAACATAGTATAAATATAACATGGTGCAAATCAGTCACTGACTACCGCTTAATACTGTTGGTTGGACGTTATACACCACCGACAACCAAACCACTGCTAATACTTTTTTTAAGATTAGCGTAATAAAATATGTATATTTCAGAACGTATACATCGAGCTAAGCAGAACATAATTTATACTACAAAATGTATATATTTCTCAATGAAATTCTGAGAATTCCATAAATGTATGCATTGTTTTCATTATTATTATCTGAAGTTGGATTTTTGTCTGAATAAACCCTATCTTGATTGTTAAGTAAAACATACAGGAAATATAGTGCATCGTATCATGTTGTGATGGGAGACATGCAAAACAGCATATGTGTCATGTATTTAGATAATATCGTTCCCTACAGGGATGCTGTTATATTTCTATTCACATTTATATCATCTAAAACAATACCCTCGTTATTATCACATTTTTGTATAAACATATATCATTATAAATCAATCAATTCTTTACCCTTTGACATGATCTCCAAAAGAAAAAAAAAGAACTGCATTAAGCAGGGAATATTCACGTACTCTCTATGATAATAGGATAATAGTCTAAAACGATAGTGGATATATTTCATACTATAGTATCATACATCTATCATTTGAAAAAACCTTGTAACAAGACATGTCGTTTTCTCACTGCAGTTCTTTAAAATTGTTAGATGCGTTTGGTATTAAAGTAGCTTTGTCAAACTGTTTCATATCATTTTCTATAATCATTTATGTGTATGTATGTGTTTGCTAAAATATCCCGGAGTAGTAGAAAATGAGGCATGCAAGTTTGTAAGAAAATAAAGTCTCAAATTTTGTTGACAGTTTATATGCATGTATATGAATCACTAGATGTTATGATGCTGCTGCATTAGATTAAAAGCAGAACAGATATCATTTACACTCCTTGACAACGATTTTTCTTGAAATATAAAACTCAATATTATGTGTTTAATTTAGGAATGTGGTACGTAAAACCTCGTCCAAAATATGACGCACTTACAGCAAACAGGTCTTTTATTGTAAAATATATTGTCCAGATAATAATAAAATCAATTTCACAATTTAAACAAAATGCATGGTAACAACACTAACTCCGGCTTTTTTTGTTTTTTTGTTTGATTTTGTTTTTGTTTTTTTAAATTTGATAAACATCTTCAGATAAATGCAATACGATTTACCCTAAGAATGAAATATAGTATTCAAAAGACCCACAATAAATGGAAGGGTGAAAGAAGACCCGGTTGTCCCTTAAAATAATTTTTAACATACACAACTTGGCTTGGAACAGACATTAGTATTGCTGTGTCATATTCATACGTACGTAAAACAATAGAATATTAAAATCTGTAATATCCAGACAAATTATTGCTACCTAGCAGCCTTAATGTTTTCTCCATTAGAAAGTTTCTTATACGATTTGCTTTATGCATTTCCGAAAGCATCTGACATTATAATAAAAAATAGCCTTCATTTACCCTATCTATGGTTACATTAATTTTCTCAGAACGTACACTCACAGAGGGGACTATAATTTCCAGATATTCGTATTTAGCGAATGCACTTATTATTTACCGTCCCCGGTGGCCGAGTGGTTAAAGCGTCCGCCCCGGGAGCGGTAGGTCGTAAGTTCGATCCCCGGCCGCGACATACCAAAATCGTGAGAAATGGAACTAGTATAGTTCCCTTACTTGGCGCTTAGCACCTTAGGCTAGATGCAGGACAGGCTGGCCTGGTGTCACGATAATTTGATTGGGTGTGGTATCTACGCCGTATATTGCAGTGTGGCAACACTATATCTTTCTCAAGTAGACCTCGTCTCCAAATGACTAAAATACTGTCGGTTGGACGTTACACCCAACAAACAAACACTACTTATTGAATCAGCATGATCATGTTCTTACTTGTGAATAAGTTCAAGAAAAACCGAGATGATAGCGTATATCGAACATATTAAATAAATTCTAGTAGATAGATAAATTGGTCTATAGTTCGAATGATCAATATATAGACAGGCAGACAGACAGACACACAGACAGACGGATAGTCAGAATAATAAATAATTGGAAATTTATATATTATATAGAAACAAAATATGGTAAAGTGTGATATCATCATTACAAATATACGTGGCATGTTCTATTACGCAAACTGTCATATAAAAAAAATATAATTTAATTCAACGGATGAAGAACGACACATAAAACGACACATTTGTTTGTCTCTCTTAAACTAGGTATCGCAATTATGGACATTTCCATTTCAAATTCGGTCTGAGTTTGTCATAAGATATTCAACTGCTGATATAATTTTACGAATACATTGAAATATTCAATTTCGTGATAAAATCTGTAATTCGAAGAGTATGGTGCGAGGCACATTGATTATAGCAATATTTATATTTCATAGAACTCCTGATCTTACGATGTCTTTTATCACATTTCATACAGAAAATGATGTAAACAGAAATAATGTATTTGATTTTTTTGTCAATTTGCAGTTTTCTCGAATATGCATTTTTTATGGGAAGCATATTACGCCTGTACTCAAAGACACGCAAATGATTAACACAAATAACCCGGAGAATAAGATATAAAGTTTGCTCACATGAAGACTGTTTGCTTTTTAGAACAATGTGACGTGATAATTAGGAATTCATAAAAAAGTCAGAAGCTTTGAATCTTTGTTACTTTGTAATCGTGAGCTTACCCATCGATAAATTATCTGACTTAATGAATGAGCTTACAGATTTTAAAGAAATAAGTATTAAAAGAAGAAAAAAAATATAATTTTTAATCCAATGATTGAAATGCTCTGGAAAACGATATTTTTATTATCTCAAAATAGAGTCATTAATAAAAGTTCAAGTATATGAATAATTTCGTTATTTCGTTTGGCATGCGTAAAATTATGTATACATAGCTCTGAATACCAGTAAATACGCATGGAATGATAATTTCAGCTAATAATTGTATAGTTGTGCTCATGTCTAGGACAGTTTCTTGACTTCTAAGACATATATGGTTTAGAGGACGAATTCGTATCAAATCTGAAACTCTCCTGGAATTGTCTATAAATGCATATTTAATGACAGTCGAATTGAATAATGGAGCTCACTTACTATCATCTTGTTATATATTAAGCGCCTAGAAACCAAGTTTCATTTCAAGAATTGTCGCAGCTTCTGTTTTGCCTTCGAAATATATATATTATATATAAATGACAGTATTATGATTTGACTTAGTAATTTGTTTGCACAGTCTGCTCGTATGAGTGTATTTTAAGAAAAGATTTTTATGTAATATATACTGTTGAACTAATAAAAAAATCATTTTAAATAATCAAATATTTTTCAAGATTTGCATGTAGTGAAAGATAACAAAATACCTTAATATGACTTGTTCAAGTCTCCATCAGTAATTGACTCTTTAATAGTAGCATCAAGTTTGATTAAATCTTAAGAAATATAAGATTAAGTTTGACATCTATTTAACTGATTAGTAGAGAAAGCCTAGAACCGTTTTAGTCTGAAGACACTTTTGAATCAGTAATCATTATTTTGATGCATTACAGAATGCACACTGTCCATTGTTTTAACTGTGGACTATAGATACCGAACCCAATAAAGGTTCATTTGGAAACGTCTTGAACTAAGCGTGTGGACTGAGTAAATATCGCAATGAACTTAATGCAAGCTTTCAGACTTGCGGTTTGAGTTAACTAAAGAATGCTCAACAATATGTATTTGTTGATTTGAAATGCAGTATTCCTGGGAACATGTAATCTGTTAAAACAATACTCGTCTAAAGCCATGGTTCATAAACTGACTAGTCGGCAGGTTTCAAATCGTGATACTAATAATGAATTGCAAAACACCGCGCATTCTCCTAAAAAAATTAATTTCACATACATAATGTGTAATCATGGAAAAAATTCATTAAGATGAATTTAGATAAAATGCACGAACCTTAAGCCAGATTCAATAGAATCAAGTTTTACATTTAGTAATTGTGTAAATGCAAATAACTTTTTATTCAACTTCGAAGCTGAACTAATCCAAACGTGAAGTAATATTGAACATCGGCCCGAGGCGAATAAACGTTGTTACTTTTCCTACATAAAGTGACATGTGTATCAGATTTTGGAATCACCATTTCTTGTGTCATGAAACAAATTTTGTTTCTGATTTAATCTGTATAATACATAACACAGCAATTACATTAGAATTTCATTGCCAGTGTTACTTTAAAAATTGACCCTTCTATGATGATGGCGTCCATTACTACGTTTAAAAGTTACGTGATGTTATCAATAAAACGTTTGAGGAATAATAAATAACATAAACTAAATGTTTAACATGACACAGGGATATGCAAATAAGATGCATATATTGCAATTTTGGAAAATGGTCCCCATGGAACAGGTATAATTTGTTTTATACACTACATCTGCATTTGGTATCAGAGCTGATGAAATTGTTGAACTTAAACTCATTAAAAGTGTTCATTTAAAAGAAATTACATTTTATATATTATTTTGTTTACTTTCTTTTTAAAATCAGGTTTTTAAGAATAATTTGCATAGGGCGGGACACGGTCTTACAGCACTACGATGATTATCTACAATGTGAGAGAGAGAGAGAGAGAGAGAGAGAAAGAGAGAGAGAGAGTTTCAGCTGCTAGTCGAAGTAGGTAACACAGGCTACATCTCCAATACATGTGTGACGATTCGTCGTCACAGGTATGAATACAGTCTCTGTCAATTGCTTCAGAGAGTCAACTCTTTGGCTCAGTGGTTAGAGCAATGGACTTACACGCCGGCGGACCGGGTTCGATCCTGGGTCGGGTCGAGTTTGTTACACATGTACTTACATTGCAGAAAAACTGTATAAACAAAAATTAAAATGTCATTGCCATTGTGACAATTAAAGGCAACATGCAAAGTAAAAACATTTTGATCGATACACTTGCCTACGGAAGCACCGAGGGGACATGGTGTTTTTCTTAGTTATCATCTCGTGGCCACGAGATAGTAACTATAGAAAAAAAACGAAAAACAAATATTGCTAACTCGTGGCCACGAGTTATAACTAAGGAAAAAAAAAAGTTTTTGCTATATAGTGGCCAAGAGATAATCTAACGATTTGATTGGCTAACTAACTCCTAGCCACACCTTTTCCTATCTCGTGGCCACGAGTTAGCTGACCAATCAAATCGTTAGATTACCTCGATACTCTCGATCTGACTGGGTAGCTAACTCGTGGCCATGATAGCGAGAACTGTTTTTTTTTTTTTTCTTAGTTACTTATTCGTGGCCACGAGTAAGCGAGAACTTTTTTTTTTTTTTTTTTTAAAAAAATTTTCTTAGTTATTAACTCGTGGCCGCGACATACTAAAGTCGTGAAAAATGGTACTGTTATAACTTCCTTGCTTGATGCTCAGCATATAACGATAGTTGCAAGACTTGTAAGCCCGGTGTCAGGATAGTGTGACTGGGTGTGGTATCATGCCACATGTCTACGGCGTGATACTGCAGTATGGCAGCACTATATCCGTCTCAAGTAGATTTCGTCTCCAAATATCCAAATAACTGGAATACTATCGTTGAGACGTTAAACCCAACAAGCAAATAAACAAACAAGCAATGAACTCCAGTCTGCTGTTGTTCTAGATGCCTGCTCCTGACTAGATAAGTTTTAGTAGACAGACTGTGATTTGTTTTTATTAAACGTAATCATTCATTTAGATCTAGTCAATATCATAAAATACCTTTGTTTACATAATTAGTTTCTTTAAATGTACATTAAACGAGAAATAAAGAAGACAAGTAACTTTTAAGTCATGCATTTCATAAAGATTACGGTAAACTAAGATTAATATGGTGATAAGACGATCCTTAAACAATTTATATTACAATTTTCTTCCTGTATCGGCTTTAATCAATAAACCATTAAGAATAATATATATTTCTGAACCATATAATTTTAATCTGTTGCTTTTATAAATTTAGATAGCCAGTAATTTATATATATATATAATCGCTATATTTCTATTTTTAAAAGGCATTCCCATGGCGTGTGATTAATTTGCTACCGAACACAACAGTTTCCACTATTACGATAATAAAATGGTATGTGCCGGGACTGCAAATATGGCGGCAAATAGATGCCACTTGCTGCGTTTCAAATTGTGTTATTAATGACATTTATATGATTATCCATGAAGATCCTGGATATTTTTGTTGACCTGATTGTCACCATATTTTATCTCCGGTATCTAGGTTTTTGTATTCATTTAAATGTGAGTTGGGCCTTCAATCATATTTCATTAATATTTTCTGATTCAAGGATTTAAGACAGTTAAGCAATTGCTTGCAAACTGTTTTAAAAATCGGTTTACTTATGTGATGCGCAAGGTCCAATTTCTGACAATATTTTTTCACTGAAACTTTAAACGAAGGCACTACGTCGATTGTCAAAAAGATTCATTTTAAATTTAAAAAAAATGGATATAATAAATAAACAAAATTCACCGCTACCATTATTAAGTTTATATGTTAATCTTTACATGACAATGTATACAAATTATTCATAAAGCCCAGAACGGAAATCCTTCCAGAGCTTCAGCGTTGTCCATATTGCTCAAAAACCATCCAATGAAGGCGTCTCTTGTATAACTGGTAGTTGTCCGTTCTTTGAATCTTCGAAATGAACCTAGAGACAGAAGAATTTCTGGTATCATCAAGACCTTTATTTATTTCAAGCTGCTTTACAATGATTTACAAAAAAAAAATATGTCTCATCCGATAATGATTGATATAAATTACAAATACATTAAGATATACAGTTGGCAAGCTTAGGTAAAAGATTTCCTCCAAAACAGGAAACTTTCATGATGTAGGTTTTAAGAAAACCACACATATGAATTTAAAATCGATCGTCTTCTTAAATTAAATTGTAATTAGATCTTAATTTGGAATTGTGCATTTTACATGGTAACTACTTACTTCAATCAATATAAGAGGAAATATCTATTTTCTTTTTATTTCTGTGTTGTACTAAACAATTTATAAACACTCGAGATCGTTGGAAACAAACAAATTTGATACTACTTAATATATTATTTATTATCAATGAATAGCCATTCATTTAGTATCTTTATAAACATGCAAACAAAATCAAATTATAACCCAAACAAAAAGTGACAGGCATCATCAGCAAACTTATTATACGTACATGTTATGTTAACGTTACATGTACTCATAGCATTTCATATGTGTGAACTCTAAAGGCATTTCTTATTTTGTTACCCTGACAACATTTCATTTTATAAAATATGAGAGAAAAAAAGAGAACGGTGGCAAACGAAAACCGGCTTTATATACTGTTGAAAGTGATCTAGTGTGAAATAGAAAATCAATATTATTATTTAAAAGATAACTTCATAATGAGTAAGTTTGGTGTGGACAAAAGTCAATGTTAAGCATATCAAGATGGCCATTCTTGTACCAATTATGATATGTCGAGCCAAACGTTTTTGAATGTTCCGTTAGATAAAAATGTAAACTTTCATCGGTAAAATATATATTCAATGTTAACAGGTTTTCCATTCATTAAAAACTTTTCATAATGATTGTGTGCCCTATAATTTAATAAATTTGAAATATAAACTGGTGCTTATTATGAGAGTGTCTACACAAGACATTTATATGTATAGAATAACAAAACATCCGTTTGGTTCAACATAAGGGACCTGCCATGGAATTTAGTTTATGGTTGCAAACGCGATCCTTTCCCAACAGAGCGTCCAACGTGAGGAAATATGTTCATCTAAACATTGCTTCCGCTCTATTTTATCCTTAGTTGCATGTACGTTATCTCCTGTCATGACTGTAATAATTTAAACTATTGACGCCAGCTTCTTGTTTACCCAGAGTCATATCTTGTAGCAATAGCTAACCATTTAGCTATTATACCTCTCTAGAGACCAATGTCCCTACAACCTTATCATTCATATTGCCTACGCCTGTTCGATTCCCGTCCGTTACCAATACTTTGGTATCTTATTTCGATAAATGCTAGCTAGAATCAACAGTTCGCTTCAAAACTTCGAACTTCGTTCTGACAAGAAATTCAATATTTGTGACATTAGCCACTTTTCCTTCTTTTCCTTTTATGTCCCTGTGCTGACGAAACTAGATTTAACAAACAGCTGTCGCAGAAGTAAAGTTGAAATTGATTTATATACATTTTCAGATATATCACCCCACAATAGCAAGACAATTTATTTTTATTCAAGTTTAAAGCCTGTCATATGGCAGCAACGAATTTCATTCCCAAAAGAACGATCATCCACTCCTAGGTTCTTTAAACATATTGCCCTCGACATAAATTTATGTATTATCTAATGCATTCTTCAAATTTGAATTAACACATTGAAAATGTCAGCATGAGTTATGATATGACTGCTTTCATATCATCAATGTTTATATTTGAAACGTGAGAAACAACTGAATAGGGGTAACAACATGATATCATTCATTTGTTTCTGTAACTCGTACATGTAATATGGTTGCATCAGATTCTTTCAAAACTTTCCAATTCATATGCTGTGAAAATGGCAATTTCAATATTTTTCTATGCGTGACATTGCGACATTAATAAATGGTATTGGCACTCTGTTAATTCTATTAATCGCAAACTGTATAGAAGTTGTTGATCTTCACTTATACGACATTATACCCTAAAACAGTTGAAACAAGCGCAAATAAAGTCTTATACTGTAACTCTTAAATATTCTCCTTTCTAGAATACTAGACAGTATTCACGAGTCTGGTGTATTTCTATTGTCATTTCATTCTTTAAAAAACAGCCGATGTTTCTCTCAAACTGTACTTCCATAAAACAAGTTCTACAGAGATAAACCATCACAAATGCAACAAGTTCAACCTACAGGACTGTCAAACCAAGTTAAAAAATGGTATAATGATAGTATATAATGTTTTTTTAATGATTTCATTATATATCTGCTAAATTAAATCAGCTACATTGTCCTAGGTACGTTAATATTGCTTGCCATAAAAAATGGCAATTATTCGGGCAATTCCTTGACCACCCTTATTTTTTGAGAAAAGTAAAAAATATAGTTATGAGAAAAAATAATGACTGCATAAATATAAGATTTTATGGAATATTAATGTCCATTTCCCGTTTGATTGATAACTACGATACTACATGTGCTATGGTGTATGCTAAAAAACGGTTGCTTTGCGATTTTGGATTTGCAGCAGGCCGCAATGATAAATGCACTGTCTGCTTAAATGTTAATATATAATAATAAGATTATATTTTGATATTCTATCACTATGCTTGTTGTATATGACAAAATTGATAACGCTTGACACGGTGATAGAAAGTGATATTTAATCTGTTTAATGACTATGTAGACAGCAAAGAATTTATCAGATTGAATGATGTGTATCACTCTTCTATATTTCTGTGATATTTACACAAAACAGTATACGTCTTAATTGTAAAGTATATAAACATATTATTTTAATGATCGAGGGCAATACTAAATGATAATAAATAATTGTATAATTTAGTTACCGTCTACCGATAGATTGGTCGACACAATAAAATATTTGTGCATTTGCAGTTGAGCGCACACTTTAATAGCCTTAATTCATTTAATCAATCAAACGAGGACAGAATCTAATATTTCATATTCGATACTTTCTATCCAAGAAAGACATTCTATGGAAACGTAAACGGTCTTTAATGGCCAAATGCTGTTCAACTGAAGCAAATCATAGATGTTTGTATTAGTTTGCTGGATATTTTTGCATATTCCATTAAAGAAATAAATATGTCATCGCCAGCAAAGAGATGTGTTAAAATATGCATGCATGCAAACTCATACATTGCTTGAATGGCAATAACGGAAATGAAGCAAAATGGAGCATCTACTTAATTCAAGTTATTTGCAAGCTGCAAAGTAAAGTTTTCGTTTGTTTGTTTTTTTTTTTGTTTTGTTTTTTTTGTTGTTTTTTTTGTATTTGTGGTTGCACTCTTTTGCAGCAATCAATGAAAATATAGTAGCGTATGGTTTACAACACATGCTATCATATACGAACTATCGTTTTTAATACAATGCGCGTTCGCGAACAGCAAACGCACCGATTCGAATTTAAGAAACCATATCCCTTAGACATGGATAAATTATGTTCTACACTGATTCTAAGACAGCATTTACCTTCGAGACTCTCTTAATCTGTAGTAAAATATAAACATTCTCAGAAAATGTGTTGACTAGAATCAGATTGTAATATCACTTATATTGATGCATGATATCTGCTCTTATACTTACACTACATTCTATGCTTTTATTATTCGGTGCTCTAAAATTCAGATATTGAAACATTTCAGATATCGAATTGCTTTAATATTTCGAAAACTACACTCAAAGACAATATGCCCGAAAAATATGTTGTTTAAGAAGATACCAAATATAACCATTATCATATTATTTGGCATAGAGTTTCTGTAATATATCTTGTAAAAGTATAGCTAATGAAGATGTAAAAAGTGTTTCATAATTTAATAGAGGCATGAGTCAGGTCAAATAAAATATTTACTGACATCTGTTCGCTCAAAGATATATATGCAAAAACAAGGAATTGATATCTTGGTAATTTAATAAAGTTAGAAATACAGGGAATATAAAACGAAAAAAAGTATAATAAACTCACGTGGTCTAGATGTCCTTCTTCGTTTATTGATGGGTCTTGGGCGATTAGCTCTGCCCTTTGTAACAGTAGATTTTCCTGAAGGAAATAATAGTTTAACATAATAATCAGAGTAAAAACATAGAGATAAACCAGACCCAGACTGACACAATAATGTGTGTGAAGGGTGGGGTGGTGGGGGCAAATATAAATGTGACATTCAGAATTACAATATTAGGGGAAAATTTATGAGAGAGAAAGAAAACTAGTCAAAACCATTTTGAACTTGCATGAATGTTAAAAGTATCAACCGAGCTAAACTGCTTGAGAAACCGGCTTGACGTAGGAACAAACTTTAAAATTATCTAATGTGAATAGATGCAATATGATATATAAATCATGAATTGCATGTGCATCACATTTTTAAAAAAATATATTAATATATGTTCTTTTATTGGTTCTTCAAATAAAACCATTGCAATTAATCACACAAGTATATCAAAAGTGGTTTATCCGAAATGTCATTTTCCAAATACACAAAAATGCCATTGTTGCAGTAAGCCATCAAATACAGTGGCATGGAAAATGCATTCTAATTTATAGCAGAAGGACATTTTTGGTTCTTTTTATAAAGTGTTATAAAAACAAAGGATGTTTAGAATACATTGAAATCTAACATGTTAGAGAAACAGATGCAAAATGCTTAGATGTTGTTTTCACTTTTAAATAGTTGATGTTGATATAAAATTGATAACACGTTCCACGTTACCGACGTGGACCAACTTAAATGTCATTTAAGTAATACTGAGTTTCAATCCAATGGCTCTTACATTATAAAGTGACAAAAAGGGTGGCCCCTTAGGAATTAAACCATTAAATTCGTATTCCATAGCGTTGCTCATAAGATTTGACCTACTTTTGCAACTGAGTTCTAGTCATGATACATGCATTGTTTTCGTGATTAAATACAAGACACGTTATTTCAGAAGTCGTTGTTGTTTATCTGATGCCCTTGTCTTTTTCTCTCCGTTTTTTTTTTATCGAAGTTTAAAACTGAAAATTCGAGAAAAAAAGCTCACTTCATGTGCTTCCTGTTTAACAGTGTTCATTACTTTTGTAAAGAACAATTTACGGGTGGCATGCATGAAATGAACAAAGTGAACTTAATGCAATTTAGGTTCACAAAATAAAAATCAAATTCTCATTTTCTCCAAGAAAATTGGTTCATATTTTTGATACCTTACGTACGTACCTCTGTAAAGTAGACGACTACACGCTATCATTTTAACCTAAAACCTTACATTAATCATATTTGTCTGTAATACGATTTGATATTCACTTTAATATAAAATAGGAAAATAAAACATTATGTACCAATATGAACTATTCCAAGTTGAAGGATTTACATAAGTTCAAATATAAGTACGCATTAATGATGTATGATTACATTTGATATACAGTTCTATCTCTGATGCGTTTGTGTAGGGACGCTCGATTGCATTGCAATCCCGATATACTTGATAAAACATGTTATGTTATACACATTTTTGTGCATTTCTCAATCTTATTTAATGCCCCACCTCCGTGTATCTGTGTGTCCATTTTTTTTTCATTTTTTGATATATGTTTGATTACACATACGATCCTTTTGTGCTTCCCTAAAATGTAACATCAAGATTAATACAGACTTTTTTTTTAAGTTACCTAATACTTACCTTCAGTCATATGTAATCGATCGATAGGCATGATATACTTGAGTATTGAGAACATGATTTTCAAATCTCGTTCATTTTCTCGCAGACAAGGAGACTTACCACGCCTCTTTTTATTTATTAGAGTGATGGGCGAAGCCGTTGTCCCAGCTCTAGGTTTCATTCCCATTGCCCTGAGTTCACTCGGAGCTACCAAAATACAATAATTCATTAAACAGGTTCTTAGAATTGAATGCACCGAGTGAGAAAAGGCTGCAACTTATAACGCGCGATTTCTAAAAAAAAGGACAAGCTAAGGCTTTTCGCGAGATATGCAAAGCTTGGTGCACTCGCTATATTTCCGTTGCTGTTAGAGCTGTGCTAAATTGACTGAATGAGACAAGTTCAAATAAATGCTTAGTATCAAATGCGGCGTCAATCGCAATTTAGCTTGCTTACAGTGCGTGTATATCCCGCCACAAATCCCATGTATCCATATTAAAATATATTCAAATGTGTGTGCAACAATGGGACTTAATTCACAACGATGACAAGAGGAGCCTGTTTTATGCGAAATTCAGTTTTAAAGTACCATTGAGATGAAGAAAATACCTGTATTTACATTTTATAAATTA